>OZ024741.1:408666642-408711642 GCA_964016885.1 Eledone cirrhosa | reverse complement strand
ACTTTATTTTACACTACTCCGGAGTAACCAAACCAACCTGCGCACTTCGTCGAGTGCTCCAGCCTGCATACTGAGGTGTTGGTATACAACCAACATAAACTCAAAATCTATATATATATATATATAATGAAATGACAGGAGGCTGGATTTGTGTAAATCCTTGAAAGGTTTATTATACTATGATCATTTCAATGACCGGGTTCCGTATGAATCCGGTGATATCATCAGGTATTCGAAATATAATACGTGAATGTAATAGGTAAAATCCATATTTATTTGCTGTATTAATGCTCCTCCACGTATTCTACCTCTATACATCCATGTACTTTCTACTTCCCTTATTCGGACTTTTACTCGCGTGTACCCTCAGCACACGTCACTGGAATATTTCCCCCTGGGAACATAAATACCGCAACCCGAACTATATTGTATTTCTCCTGTCTCTTGAACTCTACATTTACTAGACAACGACTATTGTTTGTTTATCTATATCTTCACATCTTTGTTTGCTGTATTAATGTCCTGATTTCTCCATCTTACTCCAACACCACTCTTGTTGGTTTATTTACATGTTTATACCTATATATTGATATGTTTATATATTTATACCTCTGCTGTACCAATGTGCTCTTCCACGTATTCCACTTCTATGTATCCATGTATTTCTACTCCTCACATTGGGACCTGTACCCATTAGCACACGACACTAGAATGTCTCCTCCTGAGAACAAAAATTAAACATTACACGACTATATCCCGTACTCTACATCCCACTAGGATAAATTACAGATCTACATAATACAATTAACGTTTCTTCATAAAAGACTATTTAATTAAACCCCGCAACCCAAAACCTCATAGAAGTTATTTGAATGTCTAATCTTCAATTTTCTGTTTGTTCAATTCTCAATCCTCTTACTCCTTAGTTTCATAATGTTATTCTGAATGTTATTCTGAATGTTATTCTGAATGTTATTCTGAATTCTTTCAACTTCATCCGATAGAGTTAAGCAAAATTCTAAAGTTCCAACTTTCTGTCGGACCGTTGGGTGGGTTTTAGCGGCGGCGCGACCAGCTCCCTGGCGAACGGGCTCACCTGGAGTGCTTGGAAAAATAAATTCCCCTTCTTTCAGTAAATGAAAATACTCGGCGTGGCTTAATTAGCCATGGGGCCTGGGGCGCGGCCGGTGTTTTAACCGCCAAATAGTACCTTTAAATTACAGAACAAATCGGAACTATTATATATATCAACCTGAAACTGTTGAGCTTTAAGTTTTCTAACCTCTTTAATATGGAATATTGATTATTAATTTATTAATTTTTTAACTTCATCCTATAAGTCTAAACATTGTAACACACTGACCCCCATTATATTCACCTCTGCTAAGATGCGAGTCCCTGTGAAAATTTTGTCGCGCCACTCCTGGCCCGACTGTGGTGTGACATTAATATCGACCTTCCTTCCTCTCTCTTTCTATCTTCCTTCTTGTAGCTATCAACCATTACTCTTTTACTTCTCTAAGCTAAATTTTAAAGTTCCAACTTTCTGTCGGACTGTTGGGTGGGTTTTAATGGCGGCGCGACCAGCTCCGTGGCGAACGAGCTCACCTGGAGTGCTTGGAAAAATAAATTTCCCCTTCTTTCAGTAAATGAAAATACTCGGCGTGGCTTAATTCGCCATGGGGCCCGGGGCGCGGCCGTTGTTTTAACCGCCAAATAGTACCTTTAAATTACAGAACAAATCGGAACTATTATATAATTAATTGTTAAACTGTTGAACTTTAAATTTTCTAACCTCTTTAATATTGAATATTGATTATTAAATTTTTTTAACTTCATCCTAGAAGTCTAAACACTGTAAAACACTGACTCCCAATATATCCATCTCCGCTAAGATGCGGGTCCCTGTGAAAATTCTCTCGCGTCACTCCTGGCTTGACTGTGGTCTGACATTAATATCGACCTTTCTTCCTCTTCCTTTCTATCTTCCTTCTTGTAGCCATCAACCCTTACTTTTCTACTTCTCTCTTCCCTTCCTTCTCTCCTCTCCTCCTCCCTGCAGACTTATATTCCTTCCCCCTCTTGCTTGCCTATATCTGACCAGTAGTAGTTACCTTCCTCTTTTAGCTGACATTAACCCTGACTTCTCTTCTTCTTTCTTCCCCCTTCTTCTCCTTCCTTTCTTTCTTTCTTTTACCTTGTGTCATGGGATCGACGTTAACCTATGCTCCCATCTCTTTCTGTTTTCGTTCATCTGACCGGTAGTAGCATACTATAAAATTTAGCCACGTCACTCCAGGGCGACCGGCTGAGGTTGAAGGAACAGAATAGCGGTCGCCCTCGGGTCTCGATTTTCAGCCCCATGGATTTTACCTATTACATTCACGTATTATATTTCGAATACCTGATGATATCACCGGATTCATACGGAACCCGGTCATTGAAATGATCATAGTATAATAAACCTTTCAAGGATTTACACAAATCCAGCCTCCTGTCATTTCATTATAATATTTAACTCCGTAATAGCACCACCAACTACAAAAACGAAGACGGTTGAACTGCTTTACGTTGAGTACTCCCTATATTATTGCATTACGATTGACCATACGGAATAGACCAGCTCTATACAGTGGTGAACCTCAAACCTGAATATATATATATATATATATATATATATATATATATATATATATATATAGAGAGAGAGAGAGAGAGAGAGAGAGAGAGAGAGAGAGAGAGAGAGAGAGAGAGAGAGGCATATGTATATAGAGAGGCATATGGCTTAGTGGTTAGAGCATTGGCCTTGCAATCGAAATTGTGAGTTCAATTCTCAGACCGGGTGATGTGTTGTTTCCTTGAACAAGACACTTTATTTCACATTGCTCTAGTTTACTCAGCTGTAGATATGAGATGATAGGGACTGGGGACCCTATCATTCCACTGTAAAGTGGTCGTGGAGGTGCCACGGCAAAAAAGCACCCAGCACTCACTGTAAATGAGGTTGGTGTTAGGAAGGGCATCCAGCTGTAGAAATCAAGCCAGAATCAGTTCCCGTCCCACCCTTGCAAGCAGGGAAAAGCGGACGTAAAATGAATGAAAAAAATATATATACATATCATAATCATCTTCGTTTAACATCCATCTTCCACGCTAGCATGGGTTAGACGAGAGTTGTCTCAATTTGAGGTAAGGTTGGTCGAGTGACCGTGTCTCGCTCGTATAAGACTATCTGGCAGGTTTTCTACAGCTGGATGCCCTTCCTAACACCAACCACATTTACAGTGTGGAACTGGGAACTTTTTACTGTGTTACCTACACGGCCACATTATAGCGTGGACTGTGTGTTTTTTCTTGTGACATCTACACGACCTCATTAGTTTGGACTGGATGTTGTCATACCAACATAACTTTACAGAGAAAGGGGTGGTGTTGATGGGGTGGGGGTAGTGGATTGGGGGTGTATATTTGGTTAAGAGGTGCCTACTGACTGTAGGTTTCGCTTGGTATATATGCAAGGCGGGTCTTCTATATTACTGCGTGGCGCCAAAGATCTCGGTCCAGTGATATTGTCTTAGAGAGGTGCAAGTGTGTAAGGTCGGAATTTATCAAATCGTCCCAAGTTTTTCTGGGTCTACCTACTCCGTATACAAATGTAACATATTAAATATGTTAGAATTCTGTGCTTCTCTATAAATTAGCTCAATAGACAATATCTGGAGCAATATTTAGTCAAAGTAGAAGATATGTGTATCTATTAATATGCTAAAGACGAGTTTTCTGAGTCTGCTATCATTTAATTATAATCAATATTATGTGATCGATAACCATTTACGTAGATCGATTTTAAATCACAGTTTACAGTTAATGAAATGGCGCCATAAGGTCTCTTTTGATTCCGTCTTGAGTACATGTTCTTCACTGTAATATTTAGTATATATACAATATACTGTCTTCTCTGGAGATATGGTTCTCTCTCTCTCTATATATATATATATATATATATATTGGAATAAATGCTCTGAAATAGCGATATATATGTGAATATAGACATAGAATATTCGAAAATATTCTGTATGTTTATAATAAACATTTTGAAGACCTAATCGCTATAGAATAGAATACGTCACGTATTACAATTAGATTCTCGATAAAAGCAAGGGAAGTAAGTCTACGCGTTTCATTCTTGTTAGAATTCATCAGGACTACATATCCAGTGCTTTCATCGAGAATGACACAGCTAGAGACTTATAGAATACTTAGCTGTGTACAGGAACTGGTTTGAAAGAGCGGTTGCCGGTCCGGCAGAAATTGGAAATTGGAATAAATGCTCTGAAATAGCGATATATATGTGAATATAGACATAGAATATTCGAAAATATTCTGTATGTTTATAATAAACATTTTGAAGACCTAATCGCTATAGAATAGAATACGTCACGTATTACAATTAGATTCTCGATAAAAGCAAGGGAAGTAAGTCTACGCGTTTCATTCTTGTTAGAATTCATCAGGACTACATATCCAGTGCTTTCATCGAGAATGACACAGCTAGAGACTTATAGAATACTTAGCTGTGTACAGGAACTGGTTTGAAAGAGCGGTTGCCGGTCCGGCAGAAATTGGAAATTGGAATAAATGCTCTGAAATAGCGATATATATATTCTCGATGAAAGCACTGGATATGTAGTCCTGATGAATTCTAACAAGAATGAAACGCGTAGACTTACTTCCCTTGCTTTTATCGAGAATCTAATTGTAATACGTGACGTATTCTATTCTATAGCGATTAGGTCTTCAAAATGTTTATTATAAACATACAGAATATTTTCGAATATTCTATGTCTATATTCACATATATATCGCTATTTCAGAGCATTTATTCCAATTTCCAATTTCTGCCGGACCGGCAACCGCTCTTTCAAACCAGTTCCTGTACACAGCTAAGTATTCTATAAGTCTCTAGCTGTGTCATTCTCGATGAAAGCACTGGATATGTAGTCCTGATGAATTCTAACAAGAATGAAACGCGTAGACTTACTTCCCTTGCTTTTATCGAGAATCTAATTGTAATACGTGACGTATTCTATTCTATAGCGATTAGGTCTTCAAAATGTTTATTATAAACATACAGAATATTTTCGAATATTCTATGTCTATATTCACATATATATCGCTATTTCAGAGCATTTATTCCAATTTCCAATTTCTGCCGGACCGGCAACCGCTCTTTCAAACCAGTTCCTGTACACAGCTAAGTATTCTATAAGTCTCTAGCTGTGTCATTCTCGATGAAAGCACTGGATATGTAGTCCTGATGAATTCTAACAAGAATGAAACGCGTAGACTTACTTCCCTTGCTTTTATCGAGAATCTAATTGTAATACGTGACGTATTCTATTCTATAGCGATTAGGTCTTCAAAATGTTTATTATAAACATACAGAATATTTTCGAATATTCTATGTCTATATTCACATATATATCGCTATTTCAGAGCATTTATTCCAATTTCCAATTTCTGCCGGACCGGCAACCGCTCTTTCAAACCAGTTCCTGTACACAGCTAAGTATTCTATAAGTCTCTAGCTGTGTCATTCTCGATGAAAGCACTGGATATGTAGTCCTGATGAATTCTAACAAGAATGAAACGCGTAGACTTACTTCCCTTGCTTTTATCGAGAATCTAATTGTAATACGTGACGTATTCTATTCTATAGCGATTAGGTCTTCAAAATGTTTATTATAAACATACAGAATATTTTCGAATATTCTATGTCTATATTCACATATATATCGCTATTTCAGAGCATTTATTCCAATTTCCAATTTCTGCCGGACCGGCAACCGCTCTTTCAAACCAGTTCCTGTACACAGCTAAGTATTCTATAAGTCTCTAGCTGTGTCATTCTCGATGAAAGCACTGGATATGTAGTCCTGATGAATTCTAACAAGAATGAAACGCGTAGACTTACTTCCCTTGCTTTTATCGAGAATCTAATTGTAATACGTGACGTATTCTATTCTATAGCGATTAGGTCTTCAAAATGTTTATTATAAACATACAGAATATTTTCGAATATTCTATGTCTATATTCACATATATATCGCTATTTCAGAGCATTTATTCCAATTTCCAATTTCTGCCGGACCGGCAACCGCTCTTTCAAACCAGTTCCTGTACACAGCTAAGTATTCTATAAGTCTCTAGCTGTGTCATTCTCGATGAAAGCACTGGATATGTAGTCCTGATGAATTCTAACAAGAATGAAACGCGTAGACTTACTTCCCTTGCTTTTATCGAGAATCTAATTGTAATACGTGACGTATTCTATTCTATAGCGATTAGGTCTTCAAAATGTTTATTATAAACATACAGAATATTTTCGAATATTCTATGTCTATATTCACATATATATCGCTATTTCAGAGCATTTATTCCAATTTCCAATTTCTGCCGGACCGGCAACCGCTCTTTCAAACCAGTTCCTGTACACAGCTAAGTATTCTATAAGTCTCTAGCTGTGTCATTCTCGATGAAAGCACTGGATATGTAGTCCTGATGAATTCTAACAAGAATGAAACGCGTAGACTTACTTCCCTTGCTTTTATCGAGAATCTAATTGTAATACGTGACGTATTCTATTCTATAGCGATTAGGTCTTCAAAATGTTTATTATAAACATACAGAATATTTTCGAATATTCTATGTCTATATTCACATATATATATATCTTCTACTTTTGACTATATATATATATATATATATAAGTAGTAACACAACAGTTAGTTCACCATACTGAGAACAATTGTTTCACCTTATACCACTCCTACCAAACTCGTCCCATGGACTGAGTGCTCTACCACTATGGATATTCACTTCCAGTGTTCTACCTCTATATGTATATATATATATACACCTGCAATGCTGCGACGTCACCTTAAAAATAAACGCAACCATGCCTCTCCTGGTCTTGATGGTGTTACGTACCTGTTTCTCAAACATGGTGGGTACTTCCTTCTGCACCAGCTATCACGCTTCTTCCAATTCTGACTGAACAACCATGCTACTCCAGAACAGTGGAAAACTGCCAGTGTCATTCCTCTGTTCAAAAAGGGTGACCGCACAACACCTGTCAACTATCGACCAGTCAGTCTTACTAGCTACATTGCCAAACTGATGGAATCTTGTGTCAGAGAAACACTTTGGAACTTCTGGAACTCTCACAGTCTTATCTGGCCCTTGCAATTTGGATTGATCCCTAACTCCAGCTGCTGTGATCAACTTATCGAGTTTCTTGAAGACATCACCCGGATCACTGATGGTGGCTCATGGGTGGATGTTGTTTACCTTGACTTTGCTAAAGCTTTCAATTCTGTGCCACACAAAAGACTTATTGCAAAACTCTCTGCAATGGGTGTGAAGGATGATCTTTTTAACTGGTTGAAATCCTTCATTCTCAGCCGAAAAGAGGTAGTCACAGTTCTAGGACAGCATTCTTCACCATATGAGATGTCATCTGGTGTAAATCAGGGATCTGTTCTTGGTCCCCTTTTGTTTGTTGCATACATTAATGACATAGATGCCAACTTAAAGAATGCCACAGTACTGAAATATGCATATGACATCAAGCTGTACCTTGAAACCAAAAGAACAGATCCTGAAATCTCTAACTCTTTCCTACAATCAGACCTGGACACAATGCAGCAATGGATCACAGATTGGCAACTCAAGCTGGCTATGGACAAGTGTACCACCATGCATTTTGGGAGGAAAAATCCAGCGTCCACATATCCCTCCACAACACTGATATCAAGAAGTCCTCTTGTGAACGTGACCTGTGCATTACTGTCAGCGGCAATTTGCGTTGGACAAAGCACATCTCTAAAATTGTCAAGAAGGCCGAGGGTGTATTGGCATCACTCAGCAAGACCTTTGTTAGCCGCTCTCCAGCCATCTATTTAAAGCTGTATACAGCTATGGTATGACCACACTTGGAATTCGCATCATAAGTCTGGAAACCCTATCTTGCTCAGAAGATTGACCTCCTGGAAACTGTTCAGAGACGTGCAACCATGCGCATACCCTCCATCAGACACCTATCATACTCTGAACGCCTTGCTTCCCTGGGCATGGATACATTGAAGCTCCAACGTCTGTCAATGGACTTGGTAAACATCCACAAAGTTATTAACCATCTCGCCAACAAAAATGAGCACCTTTTTGATCTCCATGTGTCTAACACACGTGGATATGCCTACAAAGTCAGAAAACAGCACAGCTCCCAAAACTTTCAGAAACATTTTTTCACCCTTAGAGTTGCTGAAGCATGGAACAAACTGCCTGGGTCAGTTGTTAGCTGTCGAGACACTGCATCCTTTAAAACCCTCATGCTTCGCAAAATTTGCCAAAACTACACCTGATGTCCCCCTTCCATACACATGCTCACGTGTATATCATGACTCACGCTGTGTTCATTTTCCTGAGATTTGTACATTACCCTATGTACTATACATACACTTTTGATGAGTTGTAGTGCACCTGAGCACTGTACACAATATTTTCATTATTATCATTATTATTATTACCATATTTCTAATGTAAGACACTGTCTATGTTGTTTAACCCTTTCACTACCATATTTCTAATGTAAGACACTGTCTATCTTGTTTAACCCTTTCATTACCATATTTCTAATGTAAGACTCTGTCTATGTTGTTTAACACTTTCATTACCATATTTCTAATGTAAGACTCTGTCTATGTTGTTTAACCCTTTCGTTACCATATTTCTAATGTAAGACACTGTCTATGTTGTTTAACACTTTCATTACCATATTTCTAATGTAAGACACTGTCTATATTGTTTAACCCTTCCATTACCATATTTCTAATGAAAGAAACTGTCTATGTTGTTTAACCCTTTCATTACCATATTTCTAATGTAAGACACTGTCTATGTTGTTTAACCCTTTCATTACCATATTTCTAATGAAAGACACTGTCTATGTTGTTTAACCTTTCCATTACCATATATCTAATGTAAGACACTGTCTATGTTGTTTAACCCTTTCATTACCATATTTCTAATGTCAGACACTGACTATGTTGTTTAACCCTTTCATTACCATATTTCTAATGTAAGACACTGTCTATGTTGTTTAACCCTTTCATTACCATATTTCTAATGAAAGACACTGTCTATGTTGTTTAACCCTTTCATTACCATATTTCTAATGTAAGACACTGTCTATGTTGTTTAACCCTTTCATTACCATATTTCTAATGAAAGACACTGTCTATGTTGTTTAACCTTTCATTACCATATATCTAATGTAAGACACTGTCTATGTTGTTTAACCCTTTCATTACCATATTTCTAATGTCAGACACTGTCTATGTTGTTTAACCCTTTCATTACCATATTTCTAATGTAAGACACTGTCTATGTTGTTTAACACTTTCATTACCATATTTCTAATGTAAGACACTGTCTATATTGTTTAACCCTTCCATTACCATATTTCTAATGAAAGACACTGTCTATGTTGTTTAACCCTTTCATTACCATATTTCTAATGTAAGACACTGTCTATGTTGTTTAACCCTTTCATTACCATATTTCTAATGAAAGACACTGTCTATGTTGTTTAACCTTTCCATTACCATATATCTAATGTAAGACACTGTCTATGTTGTTTAACCCTTTCATTACCATATTTCTAATGAAAGACACTGTCTATGTTGTTTAACCTTTCATTACCATATATCTAATGTAAGACACTGTCTATGTTGTTTAACCCTTTCATTACCATATTTCTAATGTCAGACACTGTCTATGTTGTTTAACCCTTTCATTACCATATTTCTAATGTAAGACACTGTCTATGTTGTTTAACACTTTCATTACCATATTTCTAATGTAAGACACTGTCTATATTGTTTAACCCTTCCATTACCATATTTCTAATGAAAGACACTGTCTATGTTGTTTAACCCTTTCATTACCATATTTCTAATGTAAGACGCTGTCTATGTTGTTTAACCCTTTCACTACCATATTTCTAATGTAAGACACTGTCTATGTTGTTTAACCCTTTCATTACCATATTTCTAATGTAAGACACTGTCTATGTTGTTTAACCCTTTCATTACAATATTTCTAATGTAAGACACTGTCTATGTTGTTTAACCCTTCCATTACCATATTTCTAATGTAAGACACTGTCTATGTTGTTTAACCCTTTCATTACCATATTTCTAATGTAAGACACTGTCTATGTTGTTTAACCCTTTCATTACCATATTTCTAATGAAAGACACTGTCTATGTTGTTTAACCTTTCCATTACCATATATCTAATGTAAGACACTGTCTATGTTGTTTAACCCTTTCATTACCATATTTCTAATGTCAGACACTGTCTATGTTGTTTAACCCTTTCATTACCATATTTCTAATATAAGACACTGTCTATGTTGTTTAACCCTTTCATTACCATATGTCTAATGTAAGACACTGTCTATGTTGTTTAACCCTTCCATTACCATATTTCTAATGTAAGACACTGTCTATGTTGTTTAACCCTTTCATTACAATATTTCTAATGAAAGACACTCTCTATGTTGTTTAACCTTTCCATTACCATATATCTAATGTAAGACACTGTCTATGTTGTTTAACCCTTTCATTACAATATTTCTAATGTAAGACACTGTCTATGTTGTTTAACCCTTTCATTACCATATTTCTAATGTAAGACACTGTCTATGTTGTTTAACCCTTTCATTACCATATTTCTAATGTAAGACACTGTCTATGTTGTTTAACCCTTCCATTACCATATTTCTAATGTAAGACACTGTCTATGTTGTTTAACCCTTTCATTACCATATTTCTAATGAAAGACACTGTCTATGTTGTTTAACCTTTCCATTACCATATATCTAATGTAAGACACTGTCTATGTTGTTTAACCCTTTCATTACGATATTTCTAATGTAAGACACTGTCTATGTTGTTTAACCCTTTCATTACCATATTTCTAATGTAAGACGCTGTCTATGTTGTTTAACCCTTTCACTACCATATTTCTAATGTAAGACACTGTCTATGTTGTTTAACCCTTTCATTACCATATTTCTAATGTAAGACACTGTCTATGTTGTTTAACCCTTTCATTACAATATTTCTAATGTAAGACACTGTCTATGTTGTTTAACCCTTCCATTACCATATTTCTAATGTAAGACACTGTCTATATTGTTTAACCCTTTCTTTACCATATTTCTAATGTAAGACACTGTCTATGTTGTTTAACCCTTTCATTACCATATATCTAATGTAAGACACTGTCTATGTTGTTTAACCCTTCCATTACCATATTTCTAATATAAGACACTGTCTATGTTGTTTAACCCTTTCATTACCATATATCTAATGTAAGACAATGTCTATGTTGTTTAACCCTTTCATTACCATATTTCTAATGTAAGACACTGTCTATATCTTTAACCCTTTCATATATATATAGTCACCTAGATATATATATATTTCTTTTATTTGCCACTAGGGCATCAAAAGTGGGACAAGTACAAAGGGGGGAGTTTACACAAAAAGGCGTCCTCAATAAGGAGAAGGCAATAACAAAATATAAAAATAAAATAAGATATAACAAAAAATAAAATTTTTAACAAAATCCTCAATAGAGAGGAGGCGCCTTGGGGGGTCGCACACACCCCCGAAAAAAGTGTGCAACCCTTCTCCTCAGGTGCACAGAGAAGGGGTGCTCCCTTGGTCTTTTATCTTCCTCACCTATAGTCTGATGTAGAGTGAAGGCCCATTCACACGGGCCATTCTCGCCACTTTCACCCATCTTTCATAGAAACGGCTGGGGTGCAGCACCTCTCTCTCCATCCTGATCCTTCTTCCGAAATGATATCGGAAGAAACGGACCAGTTGTTGGCCAGAGAGAAAGGTGCCCGACCTCAGTCCTTTCAGACGCGTCCACCATACAACCTCTTTCGCCATGGCTATTACGCACAGAAACACCGCCTCTGCTTCATCTTTGAAGGGGGGAGGCGGCTTGATCATTACAATCGACTCGGTGGTCAACCGGATCGGTCCCACCCTTGACAGCAGTTGTTCGACATAGCCCCACAGATCGGCTACGCCCGAGCAGTGTACTAATGCGTGTGCAACGGTTTCCTCGTCGCACACGCATCTGGGACAGATCTTTTTGGCGGGGTCCCTACCCGGGCGCCCGTGTCTGTAGAGCCGGGCGCCCGGGTAGGGACCCCGCCAAAAAGATCTGTCCCAGATGCGTGTGCGACGAGGAAACCGTTGCACACGCATTAGTACACTGCTCGGGCGTAGCCGATCTGTGGGGCTATGTCGAACAACTGCTGTCAAGGGTGGGACCGATCCGGTTGACCACCGAGTCGATTGTAATGATCAAGCCGCCTCCCCCCTTCAAAGATGAAGCAGAGGCGGTGTTTCTGTGCGTAATAGCCATGGCGAAAGAGGTTGTATGGTGGACGCGTCTGAAAGGACTGAGGTCGGGCACCTTTCTCTCTGGCCAACAACTGGTCCGTTTCTTCCGATATCATTTCGGAAGAAGGATCAGGATGGAGAGAGAGGTGCTGCACCCCAGCCGTTTCTATGAAAGATGGGTGAAAGTGGCGAGAATGGCCCGTGTGAATGGGCCTTCACTCTACATCAGACTATAGGTGAGGAAGATAAAAGACCAATAGTCAGCTAGATATATATAGACACCTAGATATATATAGTCAGCTAGATATATATAGTCAGCTAGATATATATAGACACCTAGATATATATAGTCAGCTAGATATATATAGTCAGCTAGATATATATAGTCAGCTAGATATATATAGTCAGCTAGATATATATAGTCAGCTAGATATATATAGTCACCTAGATATATATAGTCAGCTAGATATATATAGTCAGCTAGATATATATAGTCACCTAGATATATATAGTCAGCTAGATATATATAGTCACCTAGATATATATAGTCACCTAGATATATATAGTCACCTAGATATATATAGTCAGCTAGATATATATAGTCACCTAGATATATATAGTCAGCTAGATATATATAGTCACCTAGATATATATAGTCACCTAGATATATATAGTCACCTAGATATATATAGTCACCTAGATATATATAGTCACCTAGATATATATAGTCACCTAGATATATATAGTCACCTAGATATATATAGTCAGCTAGATATATATAGTCAGCTAGATATATATAGTCAGCTAGATATATATAGTCACCTAGATATATATAGTCACCTAGATATATATAGTCAGCTAGATATATATAGTCACCTAGATATATATAGTCACCTAGATATATATAGTCACCTAGATATATATAGTCACCTAGATATATATAGTCAGCTAGATATATATAGTCAGCTAGATATATATAGTCAGCTAGATATATATAGTCAGCTAGATATATATAGTCACCTAGATATATAGAGTTACCTAGATATATATAGTCAGCTAGACATATATAGTCATCTAGATATATATAGTCACTAGATATATATAGTCACCTAGATATATATAGTCACCTAGATATATATAGTCACCTAGATATATATAGTCAGCTAAATATATATAGTCACTAGATATATATAGTCACCTAGATATATATAGTCACCTAGATATATATAGTCACCTAGATATATATAGTCAGCTAGATATATATAGTCAGCTAGATATATATAGTCAGCTAGATATATATAGTCACCTAGATATATATAGTCAGCTAGATATATATAGTCACCTAGATATATATAGTCACCTAGATATATATAGTCAGCTAGATATATATAGTCAGCTAGATATATATAGTCAGCTAGATATATATAGTCAGCTAGATATATATAGTCAGCTAGATATATATAGTCACCTAGATATATATAGTCAGCTAGATATATATAGTCACCTAGATATATATAGTCACCTAGATATATATAGTCACTAGATATATATAGTCACCTAGATATATATAGTCAGCTAGATATATATATAGTCACCTAGGTATATATAGTCACCTAGATATATATAGTCACTAGATATATATAGTCACCTAGATATATATAGTCACCTAGATATATATATAGTCAGCTAGACATATATAGTCAGCTAGATATATATAGTCAGCTAGACATATATAGTCACCTAGATATATATAGTCACTAGATATATATAGTCACCTAGATATATATAGTCACCTAGATATATATAGTCACCTAGATATATATAGTCAGCTAGATATATATAGTCAGCTAGATATATATAGTCACTTAGATATATATAGTCACCTAGAATATATATAGTCACCTAGATATATATAGTTACTAGATATATATAGTCAGCTAGATATATATATAGTCACCTAGAATATATATAGTCACCTAGATATATATAGTCACTAGATATATATAGTCACCTAGATATATATAGTCACCTAGATATATATATAGTCAGCTAGACATATATAGTCAGCTAGATATATATAGTCAGCTAGATATATATACTCACCTAGATATATATAGTCACCTAGATATATATAGTCAGCTAGATATATATAGTCACCTAGATATATATAGTCACCTAGATATATATAGTCACCTAGATATATATAGTCAGCTAGATATATATAAGTTTCTTTTATTTGCCACTAGGGCATCAAAAGTGGGACAAGTACAAAGGGGGGAGTTTACACAAAAAGGCGTCCTCAATAAGGAGGAGGCAATAACAAAATATAAAAATAAAATAAGATATAACAAAAAATAAAATTTTTAACAAAATCCTCAATAGAGAGGAGGCGCCTTGGGGGGTCGCACACACCCCCGAAAAAAGTGTGCAACCCTTTTCCTCAGGAGCACAGAGAGGGGGTGCTCCCTCGTTCCTTCCTCTTTTCCACCTACAGGCTTATGTAAAGAGAAGGCCCATTCACACGGGCCATTCTCGCCACTTTCACCCACCTTTCATAAAAACGACTGGGGTGCAGCACCTCTCTCTCCATCCTGATCCTTCTTCCGAAATGATATCGGAAGAAACGGACCAGTTGTTGGCCAGAGAGAAAGGTGCCTGACCTCAGTCCTTTCAGACGCGTCCACCATACAACCTCTTTCGCCATGGCTATTACGCACAGAAACACCGCCTCTGCTTCATCTTTGAAGGGGGGAGGCGGCTTGATCATTACAATAGACTCGGTGGTCAAGCGGATCGGTCCCACCCTTGACAGCAGTTGTTCGACATAGCTCCACAGATCGGCTACGCCCGAGCAGTGTACCAATGCGTGTGCAACGGTTTCCTCGTCGCACACGCATCTGGGACAGATCTTTTTGGCGGGGTCCCTACCCGGGCGCCCGTGTCTGTAGAGCCTTTCTCGAACGGGTAAAGCCCCTCGGTAGCACTGCCAGGCCAGGGACTTCTGGAAGTTGTCCATAGGTCCCGGGCTGAATGTCCTACCGAACAGGCTGGCCAGTTCGTCCTCCTCCATGTCTAGGGCTTCTCCGAGGGCGTCGTCGCACCTGCTGCGTACCAGCCCTCTATAGAATGTTGCGGTGGAGTCTCCACTGATAACCGGATCCGCCTGCCAGAGGGCGGTGAGCGCCTGGGCACACTCAGTGTGCCAGGCGCCCAGTTTTCTCGGTCTTTGCTTGACCCAGGATTGCAGCTCGGTGAGTGAGACGAGTCTGGGAAAGGTTCGTCTCACAAACGAGGCCCACACCGGTTGTCCGGTGAGGAATACGTAGAGGTGCCGTAGCCTTAATGCGTGTTTACGCATCATTAGCCACGGCATCCCCAGCCCTCCTTTCGAAGGGTGTTGACAGCAGATGGATCTCCTCACCATAGGAGCCCGCCTCTTCCAAAGGAATTGGAAGAGCGCGCGCTCCATCTTGGTGAGGGTTTCCCTTGGGCAGGGCACTACGGTCAGGCGGTAGTAGATGACGGACGCTATGTAGGTGTTCGCCACCTCCGCCCGACCTTTCAGGGATAGTTTGCAACTGGCCCACTTCTGGGTCAGTGCAAACACCCTGTTCGTAACCTCCGCCCAGTTTTTCTCCACCTGGAGGTCCGGTCCGAACCAGACCCCGAGCAACTTCACCGGGCCCTCCGTCCAGCGTCCGACGACGCCATCGGAGGGCATCGGTCTGCCCCTCCACGTGCCGAGTTGCAAACCGATCGACTTGTCCCGGTTCAGCTTAGCCCCTGTGAACTTTTCGTACTCCTCCAGTAAGGTGCCGACCGCCTCGATTTCGGAGGCTGTCGACACCATTACTGTCACGTCATCGGCGTAGGCCGACACCGCTTTCCGCAATCCCGGTTCCAAAGGGATGCCCTGCAACAACTCCAACTTCCGCAGTAGTGGCTCGAGAGTCAACACATACAGAAGGGAGGAGAGAGGGCACCCTTGTCGGATGGACCGCGCGATTTTGAACGGCTCCGAGAGGTAGCCGTTCACCTTGACCCTAGAGCAGATGCGGCTGCTGTGCATAGCAGTGATCCAGCCCCTGAAAACGGGTCCGAAGCCTGCCGCCGCTAGCACCGCATCCAGGTAACCATGGTCGACCCTATCGAACGCCTTAGATTGATCCAAGTTGATCAGAGCCCCACCAAAGCCGGGTTCGTTCCCAACCCTCTCTATGATGTATCGCATGAGGTGGAGGTTGTCATGGATGGACCTGGACGGGATAGCGCATGTCTGCGCATCTCCCACCAGGTTGCCCACGACAAGCGCCAACCTCTTTGCTAGCACCTTGGCCAAAATCTGTAACTCTGTATTTAGCAGTGTTATGGGCCTGAAGTTACTTATTTCGTCCCCCTTGTTCTCGTCCTTCCTCACTAGCGTGACTACGCCCTTGGTCACAGTACAGGGAATTCTCCCGTTCTGTTGCCAGTTGCAGTAGACCGCCTCGAGGAGATCGGGGAACAAGTCCGGCATAGCTAGATATAATTCGTAAGGAAAACCATCGAGACCCGGGGATTTGCGTTTGCCGCATTGGCTCAGCACGTCCTCTATCTCAGCGGCCGAAATCGGCTCCTCGCAGGACTTCGCCTCCCTGTCCGAGAGGCGCGGCAGGCCGTCGAGGTATGGACCGAAGTCCACGTTCCCAACCGGCTCCCCGCCCCTCCCGAACAGTCGGGCAAAGTGCCTTTGAAAGGCCTCACACATCTGCTTAGGCTCAAGAATCGCCCGTCCATCCAGGTCTCGCAAAGACCGGATGGTGGATTTAGTTCCACTGTTGGCCTCTGTCACGCGGGCCCAGCTAACAGCTTTGGTCCCCTCGTTCCCTAGAGCACGTATTTTACTTCGGACAACGCAGCCTTCGTGCTTCGCGTCGAAAAACTGGCTCAAAGCCGTTCTCGACGCTAGCACTCTGGCCACGTCGCCGCTTCTAATTGCCTCTTCTACTCTATCTATTAGCTCCCTTTCCTTCCTATTCCTATCCGCAGCTAGAACCTTACTAAATTCTATCGAGACTACTCTAATCTCTCTCTTTAGAGATACCCACCACCTGCTGTTGACGATCGCTCCAGTCAACCGTTCCTTAACTAACGTACTAATCCGATTCCTGTAGGCTCTACTTGCCGGCAAGGACAAGTTGAGCTTCCAGTAACCGGGACCCTGTCTATGAGTTCTGTCAAGGTTGACCATGCAGGTCACTAATTTGTGGTCTGAATAGCCAACCATGCGCATTTTTGGACAACTTAAAAAGTCCTTATCCTTAATTCTAACTAAGAACCTATCTAGGTACGACCTAGATGATCCGCTACGATTTGCCCAAGTCCAGGTTGGCGCAGTCGGAAAATCTAGTCGATATCTATCGGCCAGGTCAAATCGACCGATTAACCCTTTGAGGCTATTACACCCCTCTCTATCAGGGCAGGCCCCTACGTAGTCCCAGCGTGCATCTAGGATACCATTCCAGTCCCCCACTAATAGCAAGGAGCGGGACGTCCCTAGAAAAGTCTCCAGACGATGGAAGAAGTCCGGCCGCATTGACCCGAAAGGGCCGTAGGCGGCTACCAACCTAAACGCTCCGCCTTTACCACTGCCAAGGTCCAGAACCACTAGTCGACCCTCCGGGTCCAAATGTACCATCTGTGTTGCGAGACCCAGATGTTTTTGCAGCAGAACGACAACTCCACCCCCACCTCCGGGCTGACAGAGAGATGCGTGCATCTCAAAGTCATCAAAGGTGGGGGCCAGCTGTCGCACGTTGCTGATCCGGGCCTCGTAAATAACCATCACATCTATACGTTGTGACCTGAGGTCATTTAGAAGCATTGCTTGCTTCCAAGTTGAGCCCAGGCCACGCGCATTTAAACAGCCTACTCTTAGCATAGCCATGTTGGTGGTGAAGAGAAAAGGCACTTACCTCTCTGCGTCCCGGGTATCGGGCTGCACAATTTCCATTAGGGTGGGGGATGGGTTGTTGGGTGGGGTGGTGGTTTGTGGAAGTGTGGGGGCATCAGTGTGTTGTGTGGTTGGGGAGCTTGGAGTTGTGTGGGTGTTTGGGGAGGGGTGGGATAGTTTTTTAGGAGGACGCGGTTAATGGGCCCGACGCAGGGGGGACCCACGTCCTCTTTAAAATTGTTTTTTAGAGTTTTATAGGTGTCCTGTGGGGCCTTAATCATTTTGAGGTGGGGGAAATCCCCTGCCTGGGTGAAGTTAGGCCCTTGTGTTTTTATTAGATTGTTGTTGTACACAATGTTTAACAGTTTTTTGTTTCTTGTATTTATGTATGTGTATGCATGTTTTTGTTTTTGTGTGGTGTTTTTTGTTTGCTGTTGTTGTGAGCTCTTTTGTGTTGGTGTCAGTGTTATGTTTTGGGGAGGGTTATTTTTCATTTGTGTGTCTGAGGTGTGTTTTATTTTTTTTCTTTTGATTGTGTGGAAGTGCTCCTCCTCGTCTGACGACGAACTAGGGTCATCTTCCGCGTTGGAGGGGAGGGGTATATTTTCGGGTTGTGTTTGCGGTACGGGTGTTTTGGAAATTGTTTTTGTTTTTTGAGTGGAGGGGATGGGTTGGACATTGTTTTGTTTTGGTTTGAGCTGTGGTGGTTGTTTTTGTAGTGGTAGTTGTGGTGATTGTGTTGGTTGTGCAGTTGTTGGTGGTGTAGGCAGGATTGGGGTTTTCTTATTAAGTTGGGGACAGACAGCCCTCAGGTGACCTCTGGTTCCGCAGAGGTAACACGAGGGCCGTCTACCCTCAACGGTAATGTTGATGAAGGTTAGATCATCCAGTATGACGCGTTCAGGGATCTGGGCGATCCTTTCGGGCCTCATTTGAACTACAAGTTCGAGGCTCGTTCCACTGAACGCGTCACCCGATGCCTTTCCCATGGACACCAGCATGTCATCCTCCAGGTCCAGAAAACCTGTCAAAACCCACCATATGTCCATAATCGGCAGGATGGTGTGGATTTTTATTTTTTGTGTTCTTCTACCCATGTACGTAGGGTAGAAGGTGTATGCGATGGATGTGATTGGTTTGATGGACAGTTTCACTGCTGTGTCCCTGTCCTTCATGAGAATGGATAGACTCCCGTAGAGTCTATCCTTCTGAATGAAGGTGATGTCCTTCATGACGTCTTTTAAAACCAGCTCTATCTCGCTCTGTGATGGTTGAGCTGGTTTTTTACTTTTGTTCGAGATTGTCCTAAACATGACCGTGTTTAGGAGTCTCTGGCTTTTTAGTTCCGGGGGGGAATGGATTGTGAAAGAACCATTTTCCCCGTACACTATATATTTTTTCGCATCCGCCAGTAGCTCCTTCGCTTTTGTTATATCTACTGGCAGATAGTCGAGGGTTTTCCTTGTCGTCTCGGCGAAGGAGAAATTTTGTTTGTTTGTGTTGTTGTTGTCGTTGGTGGTGTTGTTGTTATCATTGTTGTTGTTGTCACCGTTATTGGTCTTGTTGTTGTTGTTATTGTTATTGTTATTGGTGTTGTTTTCGTCCGTCGCATTGTTGTTGTTGTTGCTGTTGCTGCTGGTTCTTTGGGTTGTTGCCATGGCAACGTCAAGTTGTCGGTTAACAGGTGGAGAGAATTCTTCCTCTGGCTGACCTTTCTTCTTGACCTCTGCTACTGTGACAGTGGCAGGGGGAAGCTGTAAGTTCATCTTCCCCTTTCCTCCTTCGAATTTTGGTGAAGAAGCTTCGGCCATTAAAAAAATATTGACTTTTCAACAAGAAAAAACTTTTTTTTTTTTTTAACTATTTCGCCTAAAGGCGTAGAATATTTTGAGAGACTGACCAGATCAAAGTTTGACCTGGCAGTCCCTCTACAAAATGGTACAAAAATTAAAGTTATCAGACAAGAATTTCTATAGAAATTTAAACAGAACTTACTCAGCAAGTTATACGCGTGTGTCCATCCCAGATAGATAGATAGCTAGATATATATAGTCAGCTAGATATATATAGTCAGCTAGATATATATAGTCAGCTAGATATATATAGTCAGCTAGATATATATAGTCAGCTAGATATATAGAGTCACCTAGGTATATATAGTCAGCTAGATATATATAGTCAGCTAGATATATAGAGTCACCTAGATATATAGAGTCAGCTAGATATATATAGTCAGCTAGATATATATAGTCAGCTAGATATATATAGTCAGCTAGATATATAGAGTCACCTAGGTATATAGAGTCAGCTAGATATATATAGTCAGCTAGATATATATAGTCAGCTAGATATATAGAGTCACCTAGATATATAGAGTCACCTAGGTATATATAGTCAGCTAGATATATATAGTCAGCTAGATATATAGAGTCACCTAGATATATATAGTCAGCTAGATATATATAGTCAGCTAGATATATAGTCAGCTAGATATATATAGTCAGCTAGATATATATAGTCAGCTAGATATATAGAGTCACCTAGATATATAGAGTCAGCTAGATATATATAGTCAGCTAGATATATAGAGTCACCTAGATATATATAGTCAGCTAGATATATATAGTCAGCTAGATATATATAGTCAGCTAGATATATATAGTCACCTAGATATATATAGTCAGCTAGATATATATAGTCACCTAGATATATATAGTCACCTAGATATATAGAGTCAGCTAGATATATATAGTCAGCTAGATATATATAGTCAGCTAGATATATATAGTCAGCTAGGTATATATAGTCAGCTAGGTATATATAGTCAGCTAGATATATATAGTCAGCTAGATATATATAGTCAGCTAGATATATATAGTCAGCTAGATATATAGAGTCAGCTAGATATATATAGTCAGCTAGATATATATAGTCAGCTAGATATATATAGTCACCTAGATATATATAGTCAGCTAGATATATATAGTCAGCTAGATATATAGAGTCAGCTAGATATATAGAGTCAGCTAGATATATATAGTCAGCTAGATATATATAGTCAGCTAGATATATATAGTCACCTAGATATATATAGTCAGCTAGATATATATAGTCAGCTAGATATATAGAGTCAGCTAGATATATAGAGTCAGCTAGATATATATAGTCAGCTAGATATATATAGTCAGCTAGATATATATAGTCAGCTAGATATATATAGTCAGCTAGATATATATAGTCAGCTAGATATATATAGTCAGCTAGATATATATAGTCACCTAGATATATATAGTCAGCTAGATATATATAGTCAGCTAGATATATATAGTCAGCTAGATATATAGAGTCAGCTAGATATATATAGTCAGCTAGATATATAGAGTCACCTAGGTATATATAGTCAGCTAGATATATATAGTCAGCTAGATATATATAGTCAGCTAGATATATATAGTCACCTAGATATATATAGTCAGCTAGATATATATAGTCAGCTAGATATATATAGTCACCTAGATATATAGAGTCACCTAGGTATATATAGTCAGCTAGATATATATAGTCAGCTAGATATATATAGTCAGCTAGATATATATAGTCACCTAGATATATATAGTCAGCTAGATATATATAGTCAGCTAGATATATAGAGTCAGCTAGATATATATAGTCAGCTAGATATATATAGTCAGCTAGATATATATAGTCAGCTAGATATATAGAGTCAGCTAGATATATATAGTCAGCTAGATATATATAGTCACCTAGATATATAGAGTCACCTAGGTATATATAGTCAGCTAGATATATATAGTCAGCTAGATATATATAGTCAGCTAGATATATATAGTCACCTAGATATATATAGTCAGCTAGATATATATAGTCAGCTAGATATATAGAGTCACCTAGATATATAGAGTCACCTAGATATATAGAGTCACCTAGATATATAGAGTCACCTAGATATATATAGTCAGCTAGATATATATAGTCAGCTAGATATATATAGTCACCTAGATATATATAGTCAGCTAGATATATATAGTCAGCTAGATATATATAGTCAGCTAGATATATAGAGTCAGCTAGATATATATAGTCAGCTAGATATATAGAGTCAGCTAGATATATATAGTCAGCTAGATATATATAGTCACCTAGATATATATAGTCAGCTAGATATATATAGTCACCTAGATATATAGAGTCAGCTAGATATATATAGTCAGCTAGATATATATAGTCACCTAGATATATATAGTCAGCTAGATATATATAGTCACCTAGATATATATAGTCAGCTAGATATATAGAGTCAGCTAGATATATATAGTCAGCTAGATATATATAGTCACCTAGATATATATAGTCAGCTAGATATATATAGTCACCTAGATATATAGAGTCAGCTAGATATATATAGTCAGCTAGATATATATAGTCACCTAGATATATATAAGTTTCTTTTATTTGCCACTAGGGCATCAAAAGTGGGACAAGTACAAAGGGGGGAGTTTACACAAAAAGGCGTCCTCAATAAGGAGGAGGCAATAACAAAATATAAAAATAAAATAAGATATAACAAAAATAAAATTTTTAACAAAATCCTCAATAGAGAGGAGGCGCCTTGGGGGGTCGCACACACCCCCGAAAAAAGTGTGCAACCCTTTTCCCTCAGGAGCACAGAGAGAGGGTGCTCCCTCGTTCCTTCCTCTTTTCCACCTACAGGCTTATGTAAAGAGAAGGCCCATTCACACGGGCCATTCTCGCCACTTTCACCCACCTTTCATAAAAACGACTGGGGTGCAGCACCTCTCTCTCCATCCTGATCCTTCTTCCGAAATGATATCGGAAGAAACGGACCAGTTGTTGGCCAGAGAGAAAGGTGCCTGACCTCAGTCCTTTCAGACGCGTCCACCATACAACCTCTTTCGCCATGGCTATTACGCACAGAAACACCGCCTCTGCTTCATCTTTGAAGGGGGGAGGCGGCTTGATCATTACAATAGACTCGGTGGTCAACCGGATCGGTCCCACCCTTGACAGCAGTTGTTCGACATAGCCCCACAGATCGGCTACGCCCGAGCAGTGTACCAATGCGTGTGCAACGGTTTCCTCGTCGCACACGCATCTGGGACAGATCTTTTTGGCGGGGTCCCTACCCGGGCGCCCGTGTCTGTAGAGCCTTTCTCGAACGGGTAAAGCCCCTCGGTAGCACTGCCAGGCCAGGGACTTCTGGAAGTTGTCCATAGGTCCCGGGCTGAATGTCCTACCGAACAGGCTGGCCAGTTCGTCCTCCTCCATGTCTAGGGCTTCTCCGAGGGCGTCGTCGCACCTGCTGCGTACCAGCCCTCTATAGAATGTTGCGGTGGAGTCTCCACTGATAACCGGATCCGCTTGCCAGAGGGCGGTGAGCGCCTGGGCACACTCAGTGTGCCAGGCGCCCAGTTTTCTCGGTCTTTGCTTGACCCAGGATTGCAGCTCGGTGAGTGAGACGAGTCTGGGAAAGGTTCGTCTCACAAACGAGGCCCACACCGGTTGTCCGGTGAGGAATACGTAGAGGTGCCGTAGCCTTAATGCGTGTTTACGCATCATTAGCCACGGCATCCCCAGCCCTCCTTTCGAAGGGTGTTGACAGCAGATGGATCTCCTCACCATAGGAGCCCGCCCCTTCCAAAGGAATTGGAAGAGCGCGCGCTCCATCTTGGTGAGGGTTTCCCTTGGGCAGGGCACTACGGTCAGGCGGTAGTAGATGACGGACGCTATATAAGTGTTCGCCACCTCCGCCCGACCTTTCAGGGATAGTTTGCAACTGGCCCACTTCTGGGTCAGTGCAAACACCCTGTTCGTAACCTCCGCCCAGTTTTTCTCCACCTGGAGGTCCGGTCCGAACCAGACCCCGAGCAACTTCACCGGGCCCTCCGTCCAGCGTCCGACGACGCCATCGGAGGGCATCGGTCTGCCCCTCCACGTGCCGAGTTGCAAACCGATCGACTTGTCCCGGTTCAGCTTAGCCCCTGTGAACTTTTCGTACTCCTCCAGTAAGGTGCCGACCGCCTCGATTTCGGAGGCCGTCGACACCATTACTGTCACATCATCGGCGTAGGCCGACACCGCTTTCCGCAATCCCGGTTCCAAAGGGATGCCCTGCAACAACTCCAACTTCCGCAGTAGTGGCTCGAGAGTCAACACATACAGAAGGGAGGAGAGAGGGCACCCTTGTCGGATGGACCGCGCGATTTTGAACGGCTCCGAGAGGTAGCCGTTCACCTTGACCCTAGAGCAGATGCGGCTGCTGTGCATAGCAGTGATCCAGCCCCTGAAAACGGGTCCGAAGCCTGCCGCCGCTAGCACCGCATTCAGGTAACCATGGTCGACCCTATCGAACGCCTTAGATTGATCCAAGTTGATCAGAGCCCCACCAAAGCCGGGTTCGTTCCCAACCCTCTCTATGATGTATCGCATGAGGTGGAGGTTGTCATGGATGGACCTGGACGGGATAGCGCATGTCTGCGCATCTCCCACCAGGTTGCCCACGACAAGCGCCAACCTCTTTGCTAGCACCTTGGCCAAAATCTGTAACTCTGTATTTAGCAGAGTTATGGGCCTGAAGTTACTTATTTCGTCCCCCTTGTTCTCGTCCTTCCTCACTAGCGTGACTACGCCCTTGGTCACAGTACAGGGAATTCTCCCGTTCTGTTGCCAGTTGCAGTAGACCGCCTCGAGGAGATCGGGGAACAAGTCCGGCATAGCTAGATATAATTCGTAAGGAAGACCATCGAGACCCGGGGATTTGCGTTTGCCGCATTGGCCCAGCACGTCCTCTATCTCAGCGGCCGAAATCGGCTCCTCGCAAGACTTCGCCTCCCTGTCCGAGAGGCGCGGCAGGCCGTCGAGGTATGGACCGAAGTCCACGTTTCCAACCGGCTCCCCGCCCCTCCCGAACAGTCGGGCAAAGTGCCTTTGAAAGGCCTCACACATCTGCTTAGGCTCAAGAATCGCCCGTCCATCCAGGTCTCGCAAAGACCGGATGGTGGATTTAGTTCCACTGTTGGCCTCTGTCACGCGGGCCCAGCTAACAGCTTTGGCCCCCTCGTTCCCTAGAGCACGTATTTTACTTCGGACAACGCAGCCTTCGTGCTTCGCGTCGAAAAACTGGCTCAAAGCCGTTCTCGACGCTAGCACTCTGGCCACGTCGCCGCTTCTAATTGCCTCTTCTACTCTATCTATTAGCTCCCTTTCCTTCCTATTCCTATCCGCAGCTAGAACCTTACTAAATTCAATCGAGACTACTCTAATCTCTCTCTTTAGAGATACCCACCACCTGCTGTTGACGATCGCTCCAGTCAACCGTTCCTTAACTAACGTACTAATCCGATTCCTGTAGGCTCTACTTGCCGGCAAGGACAAGTTGAGCTTCCAGTAACCGGGGCCCTGTCTATGCGTTCTATCAAGGTTGACCATGCAGGTCACCAACTTGTGGTCTGAATAGCCAACCATGAGCATTTCTGGACAACTTAAAAAGTCCCTGTCCTTATTTCTAACTAAAAATCTATCTAGGTACGATCTAGATGATCCGCTGCGATTTGACCAAGACCAGGTTGGCACCGTCGGAAAATCTAGTCGAAATCTATCGGCCAGGTCAAATCGGCCGAGTAACCCCTTGAGGCTGTTGCACCCCTCTCTATCGGGACATGCCCCTGCATAGTCCCAACGTGCATCCAGGATACCATTCCAATCCCCCACTAAAAGCAGGGAACGGGACGTCCCTAGAAAAGACTCCAGACGCTGGAAAAAGTCGGGCCGCTCTGTCCCAAAAGGGGCATATGCGGCTATCAGCCTAAAGGCTCTACCTTCACCACTGCCAAGGTCCAGCACCACCAGTCGACCCCCTGGGTCCAAGTGAACTATCTGTGTTGCAAGGCCCATATGTTTTTGCAGCAGAACGACAACCCCACCCCCACCTCCGGGCTGACAGAGAGATGCGTGCATCTCAAAGTCGTCAAAGGTGGGGGCTAGCTGTCGCATGCTGCTGATCCGGGCCTCGCAGATAACCATCACATTTATAGATTGTGACCTGAGGTCATTTAGAAGCATTGCTTGCTTCCAAGACGAGCCCAGGCCACGCGCATTTAGACACCCTACTCTTAGCACAGCCATGTTGGTGGTAAAGAGAAAAGGCACTTACCTCTCTGCGTCCCGGGAAACGGGCCGCTCAATTTCCATGCTGGTTGGGGATGGGTTGTTGGGTGGGGTTGTGGTTTGTGGAAGTGAAGGGGCATCGGTGTGTTGTGGGGTTGGGGTGTTTGTCGTTGAGTGGGTGTCTGGGTGAGGTGGGGGGGTGAAATTTTTTAGGAGGACGCGGTTGATTGGTTTGGCGCAGGGGGGGCCCACGTCCTCCGTGAAATTTATTTTCAGTGTTTTGTACAAGTGCATTGGGACTTTTATCATTTTCAAATGAGGTAGTCCCACAGCAGTTATAAAGTTTGGCCCTTCGGTTTGGACCGAAGGGTTTGCTGAAATTGTTTTCCGTAATTCTTTGTTGTCTGTGTTCATGTATGTGTATTGTAATGTCTTTTTTTGTGTAGCAGTTAGTGTTGTGTGACAGGGAGGGGTGGTTTGTGTGTAGTTTGTGTTCTCTTGGGGGGGGATTAAAGTTAACATGTGTGTCTGTGGTGCGTCTCCTCTTCTTTCTTTTTACTTGTTGGAAGGGATCTTTTTCGTCTTGCGACGAAAGAGGTTCGTCTTCCTTGTTGGGTGGGAGGGGTATGTTTTCTGGTAGTGTTTGCGGTGTGCGTGTTTTTGTATTTGTTTTGGGTGGGGAGGGATTGGGTGGGACAGTATTCTGTGTTATTTTTTCACGTGTTTGTTGTTGTTGTTGTGGTGGTGGTGGTGGTGGGGTTGTTGGTTTTTGTTGTTGTTGTGGTTGTTTTTGTTGTTGTAGTTGGGGTGGTGTTGGTGTTGGTAGCAGTGTTTTTTTCTGTGTGAGCTGGGGACAGGCAGCCCTCAAGTGACCTCTATTGCCACAGAGGTAACAGGAGGGACGCCTACCCTCCACAATAATGTTGAGGTGGGTACGGTCATCCAGCATGACGCGCTCAGGGATTTGGGCGATGCGTTCTGGCCTTATTTGGGTCAGAACTTCGAGGCTCGTTCCACTGAACGCGTCGCCGGATGCCTTCCCTATTGAGATGAGGTTGTCCTCGTCTAAATTGAGGAAACCGGTTAGTAACCACCAGTAGTTTATGTTTGGGGTGATGGTGGTTATCCATATCCTCTGGGTTTTTTTACCCATGTAGGTGGGGAAGAAGGTGTAGTGTGTGGACCGAATTGGCGACACAGAGTATTTTTTTGCCGCCAATTCGTCTTTCATCAATATGGATAAACTCCCATAGAGTTTATCCTTTTGTATGAAAGTGATGTCTCTCATCGCGTCTTTCAAGACTAACTGAGTTTCCGTTTGAGATGGTTGCGCTGGTTTCTTTGTTTTATTTAAAATTGTTCGGAATACGACAGTTCGTAATTCCGTCTGTCTTTTTAGCTCCGGAGGTGAATGTATAGAAAACGATCCGTTTTCGCCAAAAGACACATATTTCTTGGCTTTTTCCAGCATTTCTTTTGCTTTTGAAATATCTTCCAGCACATAAGCGACTGATAATTTAGCCGTTTGTGCAAAAGATATTTTGTTTTCGTTTTGGATATTAGTATTGTTTTGTTTCTCGTCGTTTGCGTTGTTTTCATCTTTGTTGTTGTTGTTGTCTTTCTCGTTTCGTGTGTGGATACTTGTGACGTTTGTGTTGTTGTTGTTTTTGTTGTCTTTATTGTTGCTGTTGTTGTCGTTGTTGTTGTTGTTGTTGTTGTTGTTTTCAAATTCTTGTGTAGTTGTGGCTACATCTAGTGGTCGGTCAACAGGTGAAGACAATTCTTCCTCTCTCTGACCTCTGCCTTTGGCATCTGCTGCTGTGACAGTGGCAGGGGGAAGCTGTGAGTATGACTTCCCTTTTCTTTCTTTGATTGATGGTGAAGATGCTTCAGCCATTTTTCTCAAAATAGGGTTTTTCGAAGTTTTTCGAAAGATAAAATGTTCACAATACTATTTCGCCCAAAGGCGCAGAATATTTTGAGAGACCGACCAGATCAAAATTTGACCTGGCAGTCCCTCTACAAAATGATACAAAAATGAAAGTTTACAGTTTACAATTTCCGTATGAATTTAAACAAAAACTTACCGAGCGAGCTCAGCACATGTGTCCATCGTATATATATAGTCAGCTAGATATATATAGTCAGCTAGATATATATAGTCAGCTAGATATATATAGTCAGCTAGATATATATAGTCAGCTAGATATATATAGTCAGCTAGATATATATAGTCAGCTAGATATATATAGTCAGCTAGATATATATAGTCAGCTAGATATATATAGTCAGCTAGATATATATAGTCAGCTAGATATATATAGTCAGCTAGATATATATAGTCACCTAGATATATAGAGTCACCTAGATATATATAGTCAGCTAGATATATATAGTCACCTAGATATATATAGTCACCTAGATATATATAGTCAGCTAGATATATATAGACACCTAGATATATATAGTCAGCTAGATATATAGAGTCAGCTAGATATATATAGTCAGCTAGATATATATAGTCAGCTAGATATATATAGTCAGCTAGATATATAGAGTCACCTAGATATATATAGTCACCTAGATATATATAGTCAGCTAGATATATATAGTCAGCTAGATATATATAGTCAGCTAGATATATAGAGTCAGCTAGATATATATAGTCAGCTAGATATATATAGTCAGCTAGATATATATAGTCAGCTAGATATATAGAGTCACCTAGGTATATATAGTCAGCTAGATATATAGAGTCACCTAGATATATATAGTCACCTAGATATATATAGTCACCTAGATATATATAGTCAGCTAGATATATATAGTCAGCTAGATATATATAGTCACCTAGATATATATAGTCACCTAGATATATATAGTCAGCTAGATATATATAGTCAGCTAGATATATATAGTCAGCTAGATATATAGAGTCACCTAGATATATATAGTCAGCTAGATATATATAGTCAGCTAGATATATAGAGTCACCTAGATATATATAGTCACTTAGATATATATACTCACCTAGATATATATAGTCAGCTAGATATATATAGTCAGCTAGATATATATAGTCAGCTAGATATATAGAGTCACCTAGATATATACAGTCAGCTAGATATATATAGTCAGCTAGATATATAGAGTCACCTAGATATATATAGTCAGCTAGATATATAGAGTCACCTAGATATATACAGTCAGCTAGATATATATAGTCAGCTAGATATATAGAGTCACCTAGATATATAGAGTCAGCTAGATATATATAGTCACCTAGGTATATAGAGTCAGCTAGATATATAGAGTCAGCTAGATATATAGAGTCAGCTAGATATATATAGTCAGCTAGATATATATAGTCAGCTAGATATATATAGTCAGCTAGATATATATAGTCAGCTAGATATATATAGTCACCTAGATATATATAGTCAGCTAGATATATATAGTCAGCTAGATATATATAGTCAGCTAGATATATATAGTCACCTAGATATATATAGTCACCTAGATATATATAGTCACCTAGGTATATAGAGTCACCTAGATATATATAGTCAGCTAGATATATATAGTCAGCTAGATATATATAGTCAGCTAGATATATATAGAGTCAGCTAGATATATAGAGTCACCTAGATATATATAGTCACCTAGATATATATAGTCACCTAGATATATATAGTCACCTAGATATATATAGTCAGCTAGATATATATAGTCAGCTAGATATATATAGTCAGCTAGATATATATAGTCACCTAGATATATATAGTCAGCTAGATATATATAGTCAGCTAGATATATAGAGTCACCTAGATATATATAGTCAGCTAGATATATATAGTCAGCTAGATATATATAGTCAGCTAGATATATATAGTCACCTAGATATATATAGTCAGCTAGATATATATAGTCAGCTAGATATATATAGTCAGCTAGATATATATAGTCACCTAGATATATAGAGTCACCTAGGTATATATAGTCAGCTAGATATATATAGTCAGCTAGATATATATAGTCAGCTAGATATATATAGTCAGCTAGATATATATAGTCAGCTAGATATATATAGTCAGCTAGATATATAGAGTCACCTAGATATATATAGTCACCTAGATATATATAGTCACCTAGATATATATAGTCAGCTAGATATATATAGTCAGCTAGATATATATAGTCAGCTAGATATATAGAGTCACCTAGGTATATAGAGTCAGCTAGATATATAGAGTCAGCTAGATATATATAGTCAGCTAGATATATAGAGTCAGCTAGATATATATAGTCACCTAGATATATATAGTCAGCTAGATATATATAGTCAGCTAGATATATATAGTCACCTAGATATATATAGTCACCTAGATATATATAGTCACCTAGATATATATAGTCAGCTAGATATATATAGTCACCTAGATATATATAGTCAGCTAGATATATATAGTCAGCTAGATATATATAGTCAGCTAGATATATATAGTCAGCTAGATATATATAGTCACCTAGGTATATATAGTCAGCTAGATATATATAGTCAGCTAGATATATATAGTCAGCTAGATATATATAGTCAGCTAGATATATATAGTCACCTAGATATATAGAGTCAGCTAGATATATAGAGTCAGCTAGATATATATAGTCAGCTAGATATATATAGTCACCTAGATATATATAGTCAGCTAGATATATATAGTCAGCTAGATATATATAGTCACCTAGATATATATAGTCAGCTAGATATATATAGTCAGCTAGATATATATAGTCAGCTAGATATATATAGTCACCTAGGTATATATAGTCAGCTAGATATATATAGTCAGCTAGATATATATAGTCACCTAGATATATATAGTCAGCTAGATATATATAGTCAGCTAGATATATATAGTCAGCTAGATATATATAGTCACCTAGATATATATAGTCAGCTAGATATATATAGTCACCTAGGTATATATAGTCAGCTAGATATATATAGTCAGCTAGATATATATAGTCACCTAGATATATATAGTCAGCTAGATATATATAGTCAGCTAGATATATATAGTCAGCTAGATATATATAGTCACCTAGATATATATAGTCAGCTAGATATATATAGTCAGCTAGATATATATAGTCAGCTAGATATATAGAGTCAGCTAGATATATATAGTCAGCTAGATATATATAGTCAGCTAGATATATATATTTCTTTTATTTGCCACTAGGGCATCAAAAGTGGGACAAGTACAAAGGGGGGAGTTTACACAAAAAGGCGTCCTCAATAAGGAGGAGGCAATAACAAAATATAAAAATAAAATAAGATATAACAAAAAATAAAATTTTTAACAAAATCCTCAATAGAGAGGAGGCGCCTTGGGGGGTCGCACACACCCCCGAAAAAAGTGTGCAACCCTTCTCCTCAGGAGCACAGAGAAGGGGTGCTCCCTTGGTCTTTCATCTTCCTCACCTATAGTCTGATGTAGAGTGAAGGCCCATTCACACGGGCCATTCTCGCCACTTTCACCCATCTTTCATAGAAACGGCTGGGGTGCAGCACCTCTCTCTCCATCCTGATCCTTCTTCCGAAATGATATCGGAAGAAACGGACCAGTTGTTGGCCAGAGAGAAAGGTGCCCGACCTCAGTCCTTTCAGACGCGTCCACCATACAACCTCTTTCGCCATGGCTATTACGCACAGAAACACCGCCTCTGCTTCATCTTTGAAGGGGGGAGGCGGCTTGATCATTACAATAGACTCGGTGGTCAACCGGATCGGTCCCACCCTTGACAGCAGTTGTTCGACATTGCCCCACAGATCGGCTACGCCCGAGCAGTGTACTAATGCGTGTGCAACGGTTTCCTCGTCGCACACGCATCTGGGACAGATCTTTTTGGCGGGGTCCCTACCCGGGCGCCCGTGTCTGTAGAGCCTTTCTCGAACGGGTAAAGCCCCTCGGTAGCACTGCCAGGCCAGGGACTTCTGGAAGTTGTCCATAGGTCCCGGGCTGAATGTCCTACCGAACAGGCTGGCCAGTTCGTCCTCCTCCATGTCTAGGGCTTCTCCGAGGGCGTCGTCGCACCTGCTGCGTACCAGCCCTCTATAGAATGTTGCGGTGGAGTCTCCACTGATAACCGGATCCGCCTGCCAGAGGGCGGTGAGCGCCTGGGCACACTCAGTGTGCCAGGCGCCCAGTTTTCTCGGTCTTTGCTTGACCCAGGATTGCAGCTCGGTGAGTGAGACGAGTCTGGGAAAGGTTCGTCTCACAAACGAGGCCCACACCGGTTGTCCGGTGAGGAATACGTAGAGGTGCCGTAGCCTTAATGCGTGTTTACGCATCATTAGCCACGGCATCCCCAGCCCTCCTTTCGAAGGGTGTTGACAGCAGATGGATCTCCTCACCATAGGAGCCCGCCTCTTCCAAAGGAATTGGAAGAGCGCGCGCTCCATCTTGGTGAGGGTTTCCCTTGGGCAGGGCACTACGGTCAGGCGGTAGTAGATGACGGACGCTATGTAGGTGTTCGCCACCTCCGCCCGGCCTTTCAGGGATAGTTTGCAACTGGCCCACTTCTGGGTCAGTGCAAACACCCTGTTCGTAACCTCCGCCCAGTTTTTCTCCACCTGGAGGTCCGGTCCGAACCAGACCCCGAGCAACTTCACCGGGCCCTCCGTCCAGCGTCCGACGACGCTATCGGAGGGCATCGGTCTGCCCCTCCACGTGCCGAGTTGCAAACCGATCGACTTGTCCCGGTTCAGCTTAGCCCCTGTGAACTTTTCGTACTCCTCCAGTAAGGTGCCGACCGCCTCGATTTCGGAGGCCGTCGACACCATTACTGTCACGTCATCGGCGTAGGCCGACACCGCTTTCCGCAATCCCGGTTCCAAAGGGATGCCCTGCAACAACTCCAACTTCCGCAGTAGTGGCTCGAGAGTCAACACATACAGAAGGGAGGAGAGAGGGCACCCTTGTCGGATGGACCGCGCGATTTTGAACGGCTCCGAGAGGTAGCCATTCACCTTGACCCTAGAGCAGATGCGGCTGCTGTGCATAGCAGTGATCCAGCCCCTGAAAACGGGTCCGAAGCCTGCCGCCGCTAGCACCGCATCCAGGTAACCATGGTCGACCCTATCGAACGCCTTAGATTGATCCAAGTTGATCAGAGCCCCACCAAAGCCGGGTTCGTTCCCAACCCTCTCTATGATGTATCGCATGAGGTGGAGGTTGTCATGGATGGACCTGGACGGGATAGCGCATGTCTGCGCATCTCCCACCAGGTTGCCCACGACAAGCGCCAACCTCTTTGCTAGCACCTTGGCCAAAATCTGTAACTCTGTATTTAGCAGTGTTATGGGCCTGAAGTTACTTATTTCGTCCCCCTTGTTCTCGTCCTTCCTCACTAGCGTGACTACGCCCTTGGTCACAGTACGGGGAATTCTCCCGTTCTGTTGCCAGTTGCAGTAGACCGCCTCGAGGAGATCGGGGAACAAGTCCGGCATAGCTAGATATAATTCGTAAGGAAGACCATCGAGACCCGGGGATTTGCGTTTGCCGCATTGGCTCAGCACGTCCTCTATCTCAGCGGCCGAAATCGGCTCTTCGCAGGACTTCGCCTCCCTGTCCGAGAGGCGCGGCAGGCCGTCGAGGTATGGACCGAAGTCCACGTTCCCAACCGGCTCCCCGCCCCTCCCGAACAGTCGGGCAAAGTGCCTTTGAAAGGCCTCACACATCTGCTTAGGCTCAAGAATCGCCCGTCCATCCAGGTCTCGCAAAGACCGGATGGTGGATTTAGTTCCACTGTTGGCCTCTGTCACGCGGGCCCAGCTAACAGCTTTGGTCCCCTCGTTCCCTAGAGCACGTATTTTACTTCGGACAACGCAGCCTTCGTGCTTCGCGTCGAAAAACTGGCTCAAAGCCGTTCTCGACGCTAGCACTCTGGCCACGTCGCCGCTTCTAATTGCCTCTTCTACTCTATCTATTAGCTCCCTTTCCTTCCTATTCCTATCCGCAGCTAGAACCTTACTAAATTCTATCGAGACTACTCTAATCTCTCTCTTTAGAGATACCCACCACCTGCTGTTGACGATCGCTCCAGTCAACCGTTCCTTAACTAACGTACTAATCCGATTCCTGTAGGCTCTACTTGCCGGCAAGGACAAGTTGAGCTTCCAGTAACCGGGGCCCTGTCTATGAGTTATGTCAAGGTTGACCATGCAGGTCACTAATTTGTGGTCTGAATAGCCAACAATGCGCATTTTTGGACAACTTAAAAAGTCCTTATCCTTAATTCTAACTAAGAACCTATCTAGGTACGACCTAGATGATCCGCTACGATTTGCCCAAGTCCAGGTTGGCGCAGTCGGAAAATCTAGTCGATATCTATCGGCCAGGTCAAATCGACCGATTAACCCTTTGAGGCTATTACACCCCTCTCTATCGGGGCAGGCCCCTACGTAGTCCCAGCGTGCATCTAGGATACCATTCCAGTCCCCCACTAATAGCAAGGAGCGGGACGTCCCTAGAAAAGTCTCCAGACGATGGAAGAAGTCCGGCCGCATTGACCCGAAAGGGCCGTAGGCGGCTACCAACCTAAACGCTCCGCCTTTACCACTGCCAAGGTCCAGAACCACTAGTCGACCCTCCGGGTCCAAATGTACCATCTGTGTTGCGAGACCCAGATGTTTTTGCAGCAGAACGACAACTCCACCCCCACCTCTGGGCTGACAGAGAGATGCGTGCATCTCAAAGTCATCAAAGGTGGGGGCCAGCTGTCGCACGTTGCTGATCCGGGCCTCGCAAATAACCATCACATCTATACGTTGTGACCTGAGGTCATTTAGAAGCATTGCTTGCTTCCAAGTTGAGCCCAGGCCACGCGCATTTAAACAGCCTACTCTTAGCATAGCCATGTTGGTGGTGAAGAGAAAAGGCACTTACCTCTCTGCGTCCCGGGTATCGGGCTGCACAATTTCCATTAGGGTGGGGAATGGGTTGTTGGGTGGGGTGGTGGTTTGTGGAAGTGTGGGGGCATCAGTGTGTTGTGTGGTTGGGGAGCTTGGAGTTGTGAGGGTGTTTGGGGAGGGGGTGGGATAGTTTTTTAGGAGGACGCGGTTAATGGGCCCGACGCAGGGGGGACCCACGTCCTCTTTAAAATTGTTTTTTAAAGTTTTATAGGTGTCCTGTCAGCTAGATATATATAGTCAGCTAGATATATATAGTCAGCTAGATATATATAGTCACTTAGATATATATACTCACCTAGATATATATAGTCAGCTAGATATATATAGTCAGCTAGATATATATAGTCACCTAGATATATATAGTCAGCTAGATATATATAGTCACCTAGATATATATAGTCAGCTAGATATATATAGTCAGCTAGATATATAGAGTCACCTAGATATATATAGTCAGCTAGATATATATAGTCACCTAGATATATATAGTCAGCTAGATATATATAGTCAGCTAGATATATATAGTCAGCTAGATATATATAGTCAGCTAGATATATAGAGTCACCTAGATATATAGAGTCAGCTAGATATATATAGTCACCTAGATATATATAGTCAGCTAGATATATATAGTCAGCTAGATATATATAGTCACCTAGATATATAGAGTCAGCTAGATATATATAGTCAGCTAGATATATATAGTCAGCTAGATATATATAAGTTTCTTTTATTTGCCACTAGGGCATCAAAAGTGGGACAAGTACAAAGGGGGGAGTTTACACAAAAAGGCGTCCTCAATAAGGAGGAGGCAATAACAAAATATAAAAATAAAATAAGATATAACAAAAAATAAAATTTTTAACAAAATCCTCAATAGAGAGGAGGCGCCTTGGGGGGTCGCACACACCCCCGAAAAAAGTGTGCAACCCTTTTCCTCAGGAGCACAGAGAGGGGGTGCTCCCTCGTTCCTTCCTCTTTTCCACCTACAGGCTTATGTAAAGAGAAGGCTTATTCACACGGGCCATTCTCGCCACTTTCACCCACCTTTCATAAAAACGACTGGGGTGCAGCACCTCTCTCTCCATCCTGATCCTTCTTCCGAAATGATATCGGAAGAAACGGACCAGTTGTTGGCCAGAGAGAAAGGCGCCCGACCTCAGTCCTTTCAGACGCGTCCACCATACAACCTCTTTTGCCATGGCTATTACGCACAGAAACACCGCCTCTGCTTCATCTTTGAAGGGGGGAGGCGGCTTGATCATTACAATAGACTCGGTGGTCAACCGGATCGGTCCCACCCTTGACAGCAGTTGTTCGACATAGCCCCACAGATCGGCTACGCCCGAGCAGTGTACCAATGCGTGTGCAACGGTTTCCTCGTCGCACACGCATCTGGGACAGATCTTTTTGGCGGGGTCCCTACCCGGGCGCCCGTGTCTGTAGAGCCTTTCTCGAACGGGTAAAGCCCCTCGGTAGCACTGCCAGGCCAGGGACTTCTGGAAGTTGTCCATAGGTCCCGGGCTGAATGTCCTACCGAACAGGCTGGCCAGTTCGTCCTCCTCCATGTCTAGGGCTTCTCCGAGGGCGTCGTCGCACCTGCTGCGTACCAGCCCTCTATAGAATGTTGCGGTGGAGTCTCCACTGATAACCGGATCCGCCTGCCAGAGGGCGGTGAGCGCCTGGGCACACTCAGTGTGCCAGGCGCCCAGTTTTCTCGGTCTTTGCTTGACCCAGGATTGCAGCTCGGTGAGTGAGACGAGTCTGGGAAAGGTTCGTCTCACAAACGAGGCCCACACCGGTTGTCCGGTGAGGAATACGTAGAGGTGCCGTAGCCTTAATGCGTGTTTACGCATCATTAGCCACGGCATCCCCAGCCCTCCTTTCGAAGGGTGTTGACAGCAGATGGATCTCCTCACCATAGGAGCCCGCCTCTTCCAAAGGAATTGGAAGAGCGCGCGCTCCATCTTGGTGAGGGTTTCCCTTGGGCAGGGCACTACGGTCAGGCGGTAGTAGATGACGGACGCTATGTAGGTGTTCGCCACCTCCGCCCGACCTTTCAGGGATAGTTTGCAACTGGCCCACTTCTGGGTCAGTGCAAACACCCTGTTCGTAACCTCCGCCCAGTTTTTCTCCACCTGGAGGTCCGGTCCGAACCAGACCCCGAGCAACTTCACCGGGCCCTCCGTCCAGCGTCCGACGACGCCATCGGAGGGCATCGGTCTGCCCCTCCACGTGCCGAGTTGCAAACCGATCGACTTGTCCCGGTTCAGCTTAGCCCCTGTGAACTTTTCGTACTCCTCCAGTAAGGTGCCGACCGCCTCGATTTCGAAGGCTGTCGACACCATTACTGTCACGTCATCGGCGTAGGCCGACACCGCTTTCCGCAATCCCGGTTCCAAAGGGATGCCCTGCAACAACTCCAACTTCCGCAGTAGTGGCTCGAGAGTCAGCTAGATATATATAGTCAGCTAGATATATATAGTCACCTAGATATATATAGAGTCAGCTAGATATATATAGTCAGCTAGATATATAGAGTCAGCTAGATATATAGAGTCACCTAGATATATAGAGTCACCTAGATATATAGAGTCACCTAGATATATATAGTCACCTAGATATATATAGTCAGCTAGATATATAGAGTCACCTAGGTATATATAGTCAGCTAGATATATATAGTCAGCTAGATATATATAGTCAGCTAGATATATATAGTCAGCTAGATATATATAGTCAGCTAGATATATATAGTCAGCTAGATATATATAGTCAGCTAGATATATAGAGTCAGCTAGATATATATAGTCAGCTAGATATATAGAGTCACCTAGATATATATAGAGTCAGCTAGATATATATAGTCAGCTAGATATATAGAGTCAGCTAGATATATAGAGTCAGCTAGATATATATAGTCAGCTAGATATATAGAGTCACCTAGATATATATAGTCAGCTAGATATATATAGTCACCTAGATATATATAGTCAGCTAGATATATATAGTCACCTAGATATATATAGTCAGCTAGATATATATAGTCACCTAGATATATATAGTCAGCTAGATATATATAGTCAGCTAGATATATATAGTCAGCTAGATATATATAGTCACCTAGATATATATAGTCAGCTAGATATATATAGTCAGCTAGATATATATAGTCAGCTAGATATATATAGTCAGCTAGATATATATAGTCACCTAGATATATATAGTCAGCTAGATATATATAGTCACCTAGATATATATAGTCAGCTAGATATATATAGTCACCTAGATATATAGAGTCAGCTAGATATATAGAGTCAGCTAGATATATATAGTCAGCTAGATATATATAGTCACCTAGATATATATAGTCAGCTAGATATATATAGTCAGCTAGATATATATAGTCACCTAGATATATATAGTCACCTAGATATATATAGTCAGCTAGATATATATAGTCAGCTAGATATATATAGTCACCTAGATATATATAGTCAGCTAGATATATATAGTCAGCTAGATATATATAGTCACCTAGATATATATAGTCACCTAGATATATATAGTCAGCTAGATATATAGAGTCACCTAGATATATATAGTCAGCTAGATATATATAGTCAGCTAGATATATATAGTCAGCTAGATATATATAGTCAGCTAGATATATATAGTCAGCTAGATATATATAGTCAGCTAGATATATATAGTCAGCTAGATATATAGAGTCACCTAGATATATATAGTCACCTAGATATATATAGTCAGCTAGATATATATAGTCACCTAGATATATATAGTCAGCTAGATATATATAGTCAGCTAGATATATATAGTCAGCTAGATATATATAGTCAGCTAGATATATAGAGTCACCTAGATATATATAGTCAGCTAGATATATATAGTCAGCTAGATATATATAGTCACCTAGATATATATAGTCAGCTAGATATATATAGTCAGCTAGATATATATAGACACCTAGATATATATAGTCAGCTAGATATATATAGTCACCTAGATATATATAGTCAGCTAGATATATATAGTCAGCTAGATATATAGAGTCACCTAGATATATATAGTCAGCTAGATATATATAGTCAGCTAGATATATATAGTCAGCTAGATATATACAGTCAGCTAGATATATATAGTCAGCTAGATATATATAGTCAGCTAGATATATATAGTCAGCTAGATATATAGAGTCACCTAGATATATATAGTCAGCTAGATATATATAGTCAGCTAGATATATATAGTCAGCTAGATATATATAGTCAGCTAGATATATATAGTCAGCTAGATATATATAGTCAGCTAGATATATATAGTCAGCTAGATATATATAGTCAGCTAGATATATATAGTCAGCTAGATATATATAGTCAGCTAGATATATATAGTCAGCTAGATATATATAGTCAGCTAGATATATATAGTCAGCTAGATATATATAGTCAGCTAGATATATATAGTCACCTAGATATATATAGTCAGCTAGATATATATAGTCAGCTAGATATATATAGTCAGCTAGATATATATAGTCAGCTAGATATATATAGTCAGCTAGATATATATAGTCAGCTAGATATATAGAGTCACCTAGATATATATAGTCAGCTAGATATATATAGTCACCTAGATATATATAGTCACCTAGATATATAGAGTCACCTAGATATATAGAGTCACCTAGATATATATAGTCAGCTAGATATATATAGTCAGCTAGATATATATAGTCACCTAGATATATAGAGTCAGCTAGATATATATAGTCAGCTAGATATATATAGTCAGCTAGATATATATAGTCAGCTAGATATATATAGTCAGCTAGATATATATAGTCAGCTAGATATATATAGTCAGCTAGATATATATAGTCAGCTAGATATATATAGTCAGCTAGATATATAGAGTCACCTAGATATATAGAGTCAGCTAGATATATATAGTCAGCTAGATATATATAGTCAGCTAGATATATATAGTCAGCTAGATATATAGAGTCACCTAGATATATATAGTCAGCTAGATATATATAGTCAGCTAGATATATATAGTCAGCTAGACAGTAGTTTCGTCTACTAGAAATCAACTCTCTATTGGTGAAATGGTTAAAAAATAAAACCCAGATAAATCTTCATGTATAAATACACATTCCTTTTATGAGGGTTGTGTCTATACACACACACACATGTGTGTAGTGTGTGTGACTCTGTGTGTGTGTGTATATGTGTGTCTGTCTACCTCAGTATGTGATACCTTGTTAATAGGTCTCCTCTCCCAACAGTTGACCTTTCACTCAATATTTACCAAAGGATTAACGACCTTCAGTTTCTCATCTTCAACATAGCAGCACCAACATGGCAGCACCAACATGGCAGCACCAACATAGCAGCACCAACATGGCAGCACCAACCTGGCAGCACCAACATGGCAGCACCAACATGGCAGCACCAACATAGCAGCACCAACATAGCAGCACCAACATGGCAGCACCAACATGGCAGCACCAACATAGCAGCACCAACATGGCAGCACCAACATAGCAGCACCAACATAGCAGCACCAACATGGCAGCACCAATATAGCAGCAGCAACATGGCAGCACCAACATAGCAGCACCAACATAGCAGCACCAACATGGCAGCACCAACATAGCAGCACCAACATAGCAGCACCAACATAGCAGCACCAACATGGCAGCACCAACATAGCAGCACCAACATGGCAGCACCAACATGGCAGCACCAACATAGCAGCACCAACATGGCAGCACCAACATGGCAGCACCAACATAGCAGCACCAACATAGCAGCACCAACATGGCAGCACCAACATAGCAGCACCAACATGGCAGCACCAACATGGCAGCACCAACATAGCAGCACCAACATAGCAGCACCAACATGGCAGCACCAACATGGCAGCACCAACATAGCAGCACCAACATAGCAGCACCAACATAGCAGCACCAACATAGCAGCACCAACATGGCAGCACCAACATGGCAGCACCAACATAGCAGCACCAACATGGCAGCACCAACATAGCAGCACCAACATGGCAGCACCAACATAGCAGCACCAACATGGCAGCACCAGCATAGCAGCACCAACATGGCAGCACCAACATGGCAGCACCAACATGGCAGCACCAACATAGCAGCACCAACATGGCAGCACCAACATGGCAGCACCAACATAGCAGCACCAACATAGCAGCACCAACATGGCAGCACCAACATGGCAGCACCAACATAGCAGCACCAACATAGCAGCACCAACATAGCAGCACCAACATAGCAGCACCAACATGGCAGCACCAACATGGCAGCACCAACATAGCAGCACCAACATGGCAGCACCAACATAGCAGCACCAACATGGCAGCACCAACATAGCAGCACCAACATGGCAGCACCAACATGGCAGCACCAACATAGCAGCACCAACATGGCAGCACCAACATAGCAGCACCAACATGGCAGCACCAACATGGCAGCACCAACATAGCAGCACCAGCATAGCAGCACCAACATGGCAGCACCAACATGGCAGCACCAACATAGCAGCACCAACATAGCAGCACCAACATTGCAGCACCAACATGGCAGCACCAACATAGCAGCACCAACATGGCAGCACCAACATGGCAGCACCAACATAGCAGCACCAACATAGCAGCACCAACATGGCAGCACCAACATAGCAGCACCAACATAGCAGCACCAACATGGCAGCACCAACATAGCAGCACCAACATAGCAGCACCAACATGGCAGCACCAACATAGCAGCACCAACATAGCAGCACCAACATGGCAGCACCAACATAGCAGCACCAACATAGCAGCACCAACATGGCAGCACCAACATAGCAGCACCAACATAGCAGCACCAACATGGCAGCACCAACATAGCAGCACCAACATGGCAGCACCAACATAGCAGCACCAACATGGCAGCACCAACATAGCAGCACCAACATAGCAGCACCAACATAGCAGCACCAACATGGCAGCACCAACATGGCAGCACCAACATAGCAGCACCAACATGGCAGCACCAACATAGCAGCACCAACATAGCAGCACCAACATGGCAGCACCAACATGGCAGCACCAACATAGCAGCACCAACATGGCAGCACCAACATGGCAGCACCAACATAGCAGCACCAACATGGCAGCACCAACATAGCAGCACCAACATGGCAGCACCAACATAGCAGCACCAACATGGCAGCACCAACATGGCAGCACCAACATAGCAGCACCAACATGGCAGCACCAACATGGCAGCACCAACATAGCAGCACCAACATAGCAGCACCAACATAGCAGCACCAACATAGCAGCACCAACATGGCAGCACCAACATGGCAGCACCAACATGGCAGCACCAACATAGCAGCACCAACATAGCAGCACCAACATAGCAGCACCAACATAGCAGCACCAACATAGCAGCACCAACATAGCAGCACCAACATGGCAGCACCAACATGGCAGCACCAACATAGCAGCACCAACATAGCAGCACCAACATGGCAGCACCAACATGGCAGCACCAACATGGCAGCACCAACATAGCAGCACCAACATAGCAGCACCAACATAGCAGCACCAACATAGCAGCACCAACATAGCAGCACCAACATGGCAGCACCAACATGGCAGCACCAACATGGCAGCACCAACATAGCAGCACCAACATGGCAGCACCAACATGGCAGCACCAACATAGCAGCACCAACATGGCAGCACCAACATAGCAGCACCAACATGGCAGCACCAACATAGCAGCACCAACATAGCAGCACCAACATGGCAGCACCAACATAGCAGCACCAACATGGCAGCACCAACATAGCAGCACCAACATGGCAGCACCAACATAGCAGCACCAACATAGCAGCACCAACATGGCAGCACCAACATGGCAGCACCAACATGGCAGCACCAACATAGCAGCACCAACATGGCAGCACCAACATGGCAGCACCAACATGGCAGCACCAACATGGCAGCACCAACATAGCAGCACCAACCTGGCAGCACCAACATAGCAGCACCAACATGGCAGCACCAACATGGCAGCACCAACATGGCAGCACCAACATGGCAGCACCAACATAGCAGCACCAACATAGCAGCACCAACATAGCAGCACCAACATGGCAGCACCAACATAGCAGCACCAACATGGCAGCACCAACATGGCAGCACCAACATGGCAGCACCAACCTGGCAGCACCAACATGGCAGCACCAACATGGCAGCACCAACATAGCAGCACCAACATAGCAGCACCAACATGGCAGCACCAACATAGCAGCACCAACATAGCAGCACCAACATGGCAGCACCAACATGGCAGCACCAACATGGCAGCACCAGCATTGCAGCACCAACATGGCAGCACCAACATAGCAGCACCAGCATTGCAGCACCAACATGGCAGCACCAGCATAGCAGCACCAACATGGCAGCACCAACATAGCAGCACCAACATAGCAGCACCAACATAGCAGCACCAACATAGCAGCACCAACATGGCAGCACCAACATGGCAGCACCAACATAGCAGCACCAACATGGCAGCACCAACATAGCAGCACCAACATGGCAGCACCAACATGGCAGCACCAACATAGCAGCACCAACATGGCAGCACCAACATAGCAGCACCAACATGGCAGCACCAACATAGCAGCACCAACATGGCAGCACCAACATGGCAGCACCAACATGGCAGCACCAACATGGCAGCACCAACATAGCAGCACCAACATGGCAGCACCAACATGGCAGCACCAACATGGCAGCACCAACATAGCAGCACCAACATAGCAGCACCAACATAGCAGCACCAACATAGCAGCACCAACATAGCAGCACCAACATGGCAGCACCAACATAGCAGCACCAACATGGCAGCACCAACATAGCAGCACCAACATGGCAGCACCAACATAGCAGCACCAACATGGCAGCACCAACATAGCAGCACCAACATAGCAGCACCAACATAGCAGCACCAACATGGCAGCACCAACATAGCAGCACCAACATGGCAGCACCAACATGGCAGCACCAACATAGCAGCACCAACATGGCAGCACCAACATAGCAGCACCAACATGGCAGCACCAACATAGCAGCACCAACATGGCAGCACCAACATGGCAGCACCAACATAGCAGCACCAACATGGCAGCACCAACATGGCAGCACCAGCATAGCAGCACCAACATAGCAGCACCAACATGGCAGCACCAACATGGCAGCACCAACATAGCAGCACCAACCTGGCAGCACCAACATAGCAGCACCAACCTGGCAGCACCAACATGGCAGCACCAACATGGCAGCACCAACATAGCAGCACCAACATGGCAGCACCAACATGGCAGCACCAACATGGCAGCACC
>OZ024741.1:408346642-408664142 GCA_964016885.1 Eledone cirrhosa | reverse complement strand
CATCATACAACCGGCCTTTCGTACGCAGGGAGAAACCCTTCTTCGTCAACAGAGGAAGCAGCTCCCTAAACTTCTTCTAACCAGTCCTTATTCTAGATACTATGGCCTCGGAACACCCTCCTCCCATGCTAATCTGATCTCCTAGGTACCGGAAGCTATCCACCACTTCTATAGCGCCCTCTCGCATTTGAAAAATGTGTCTATCAGTGCGACTTCTACTGTCTAATTTCCCTGTACATCTACTGCATACATATTTCTCCCTACCTGTTAGTTTGCCTGCTATCCCGCTACATCTCTTGTGTACCCAGGACCTGCATTGTGTGCATTTTATAGAATTTATGCCAGTTCCTTTTCTGCATATCGAACATGGCCATTTCCCTGACGGAATAGGGTTTTGTCCTCTTTTCTACTCATCAACACTTTTGTCTTAGCTAGATTTACTCTCAGTCCTCTTGCTTCCAACTGCTGTTTCCATAACCGGAATTTATTCTCTAGCTCCTCTACTGATTCTGCCATAAGAGCCAGATCGTCAGCATAGAGAAGTTCCCATGGACAGCCAGTCTTAAACTCCTCTGTTATGGCTTGGAGGACTATAATGAACAAGAGCGGGCTGAGGACCGAACCCTGATGTACTCCTACTTGTATCTGGAATTCCTCACTAAACTCCATTCCTACCCTGACTTTACTGAGAGTACCTCTGTACAAAGTTTGCACTGTCCTCACAAGCCATTCCTCAACACCCAGCTTCCTTAGGGACCACCAGATGACAGATCGGGGTACCCTATCAAAGGCCTTCTCTAGGTCAACAAAGGCTAAGTATAGTGGCTTATTCTTCTCTAAGAACCTCTCTTGCATTTGTCTCACCAAGAAGAGGGCATCTGTTGTACTCTTACCAGGCACAAAACTAAACTGCATCTCATCTAGTTTGACCCTTTCTCTAATTAGTTGTGCTAAAATCCTTTCTGCCACTTTCATAACCTGATCTATCAGTTTTATACCCCTATAATTGCTCCTCTCCAAAGCATCCCCTTTACCTTTGTAGCAATTTATGAGAATACTGCTGCACCAGTCTTTGGGTATGACACCACCATATATAGCCTGATTGATGATGCGTGCAACCAGTTTAGTGCCTACGTCCCCTGATGCCTTCAGCATCTCAGCAACTATTCCCGATGGTCCGGCCGCCTTACCATTTTTCATTTCCCTAATCGCCTCTTGGACCCTATATTCGTCAATCTCAATAGCTGGTCCCTCTGTCGGATCTACCAAGGGTAATTTCTCTCTCTCCCATTCGTTCTCCACATTCATCAGTCTCTCATAATGACATTTCCAGGCCTCCTTTTTCTGGTCATTCGTGACACTAAGTACACCGGCATCATCCCGGACACATTTATCACCAACAACATCCTGATTTGCATTGACACACTGCCTTGCAATGTGGAACACCGCACGCCTCTCATCTTCCCGTCGAAGAACATTGGCAAACCTCCTACTCTCTGCCTCCCTGCGTGCTAAGTACACCTGACGTCTAGCTTCTCTCTTAGTGGCTGTATATTCTTCCCTACTCCCACCCTTTTTCCAAGCCTTCCATGCTAGTCTTTTGTCTCTAATCGCCTTATCTACTGTGCTGTTCCACCACCAGGTCACTCTCTGTCTGGTTGGAGCTCTGCTCCAGCCACAGGTTTCATCAGTAGCCTTCAGCAAGTTGTCACGTAAGAACTTCCAGTTATTATCTATGTCATACGTCTCTAAATCGTCTTCTTTTTCGTCATATACATCTTGAAGGGCTTTCCTAAATTTGAATTTTAGTGAAAGGTCTTTTAGCTTCCAGACCTTTCTTCTCCACACCTTCCTATATGTCTCATTCCATCTCTTGCTTACTGAGATATCACTAACAACTAACCTATGCTGTGGGGTACATTCTTCCCCAGGGTATGCCTTGGTATTAGACACTATCTGCCTGTCCCGCTGCCTAACTAGCAGGAAGTCAATCTGGCTTATGTGCTCACCAGATTTGTAGGTTATTAGGTGATTGGCAGGTTTCTGGAAGTTTGTGTTGCAAATAGTCAATGTACTTGCATCACAAAATTCAAGAAGTCTCACTCCTTCTTCATTTCTTGAACCGTAACCGTGCCCACCATGTACCCCAGTGTAACCATCCTGGAGCTGTCCAACATGACCATTGAAGTCTCCTGCTAGCATAACGATGTCTCCGTCCTCTGTCATTGTGGTTGTTTGCAAAAGTTGCTCATAAAAGCAGTCTTTCTCATCTTTGCCTAGGCCTGCTTGGGGAGCATAGACCGAGATGATTGTCAGTAGTCTCCTACCTACAACTAATCTAAGCTTAATTATTCGATTACTAACTTGAACAACCTCTATTGTCTTATTGATCCATTTCTCAGCCAGGAAAATGCCTACTCCCCCTAACCCATCATCCTTACCTACCCAGAATAGCTTATTATCTTGGTATATATATATATATACCAAGATAATAATAAATGGAAACTATATTTATAAAACCATATTTATTTTATTATATATATTTCAAGAGCAACCAAGCAAATCTTGGTGCGCTTTCATCAGATAAAATACAAAATTTGTTTTATAAATAATGACATACCCATGGAAATCACACCTTAACGGTCCGAAGATTCGCTGAATAGTGGAGACTTATTAGGGGTAATACAAAGTTATGTCTGAATATGCAAATGAATTTATGAAAAATTGAAAAAACAACTGTTTATTTACTCCAGTAACTTGTTAAGTGCTCTATATCAGTTATAAACATTTATGTTTGTCGGAATTCCAACAAATTAAATACAACTCCTATATATATATATATATATATATATATATATATATATATATATATATATATATATATATATATATATATATATATATATATATATATATATATATATATATATATATATATATTTATTTATACATACATATATAGATATAGATATAGATATAAATACAGATACATATATATATATGGTAAATTTCTTTAAGTCGTTTGGAAGCCTCGACAATGCTGGCTTTGTGCCTAAAGTAGAAACAATTATATTATGTAACATTCTTTCATTATTTTAATTTAAGGGCGGTGGATTGGCAGTATCAGTAGAGGGTCGGACGCCATGCTTTCCAACATAGTTACGTCCCTTTACGATCTGAGTTCAAATCCCACCGAGGTTGACTTTGCCTTTCATCCTTACGGGGTCGATAAAAATAAAGTACCAGTAATGCACTGGGTATTTGCTGGCCTTGTGCCTAAAGTAGAAACAATTATTTTCTAAGACCCCACCAAATTACAGCACGTGGAACTCTGTCAAAGGCTTTCTCAAGATCGACGAATGCCAGGTAGAGTGGCTTACTTTTAGCTAGGTACTTTTCCTGTAACTGCCTCACAAGGAAGAGGGCATCTGTTGTGCCTCTTCCTGGTACAAACCCAAATTGCATTTCATCTAGTTTCACCCGGTCCCTAATCAACTGTGCTATAACTCTTTCTGTTACTTTCATGACCAGGTCCATCAGCTTTACACCTCTATAGTTTCCTCTATCGAGTGCATCACCTTTACCTTTGTAGCTGTTGACAATGATGCTACTGCACCAATCTTTTGGTATGACACCTTCTAGTATTACCTGGTTTGCAATACGTGTGGTTATAGTGTGACCTACAGACCCAGATGCCTTCAGCATCTCAGCAGCTATACCCGATGGACCGGTTGCCTTCCCCATCTTCATATCTTTGATTGCCTTACTTACTACGCTGCTGCTGACTTGTACTGCTGGCCCCTCTATAGGGTCTACTTGGGGTAGGGTCTCTTCTTCCCATGCATTCTCCTCATTTAGTAATCTATCATAATGACTCTTCCATGCATCTTTCTTCTCAGCACTTGTGAGGGCAAGCTCACCTTTATCATTCCGGATACACTTCTCTCCAATGACATCACAATTCTCTCTGACACACTGCCTCGCAATCTTGAACACCTCCTGTTTCTGGTCCTCACGTTGCAAAACATGCTTGAATTTTCTATCCTCTGCTTCCCTCCTAGCTAAGTATACTTGTCGCCTAGCTTCCCTCTTGGTCTCTATGTAATGTACCCTGCTCCCCCCGGTCTTCCATTCTTTCCATGCCTGTCTCTTGGCCTTAACTGCTTCATCTACCTTATTGTTCCACCACCAAGTCACTCTCCTCCTGCTTGTGGTCTTACTCCAGCCACAGACCTCATCCGTCACCTCTAGTAAGTTATTTTTTAGGAACTCCCAGTGCTCTTCTACATTGAATGTCTCTATCTGTTCTTCTCTACTGTCGTAGGCGTTGAGTAAAATATCTTTAAATCTGTTACTTTCTGAGGGGTCTTTCAGCTTCCAGATCTTTCTTCTCCAGGTTGGCCTCTGTTTCCAGGTTCGTCTAGTTCTGACCGTGAGGTCGCTGACAACTAAGCTATGTTGGGAGGTACATTCCTCACTAGGGAAGGCTTTTGTGTTTACGACCGTCCATTTGTCACGTCCTCTGATGAGGATAAAATCTATCTGACTAGAATGCTCCCCTGATCTATAGGTGATCAGGTGGTTGTTGGGTTTTTTGAAGTTTGTGTTACATATCGACATGTCATTGGCGTCACAGAATTCTAGAAGTCTGAAACCTTCTTCATTTCTTGTGCCAACCCCATGGCCTCCATGGACTCTATTGAAGCCGTCACAGTGTTTACCTACGTGTCCGTTAAAATCTCCTGCAATGATTAGGAAGTCATTGTCGTTTGTTAGAGCAGTAGTGTGCATTAGGGACTCGTAAAATCTAACCTTAAGTTTGTCTGGCAACCCCGATTGGGGTGCGTAAGCTGATATTATTGTGGTAATTGTTTTATTCAGGACTAGTCTGAGTTTAATGATTCTTGCATTTACCCTGTACACTGAGATTACTGTATCTACCCACTTGTCAGCTAGTAGTATACCTACACCACCCTTTGCATCTCATCTAGTTTCACCCAGTCCCTAATCAACTGTGCTATAACTCTTTCTGTTACTTTCATGACCTGGTCCATCAGCTTTACATCGTCATTTCCCACCCAGAAAAATTTGTAGCACTGACTTTTTCCTACAAGGACTCTAGCAGACTCTCCTCTCCATCTAGTCTCTTGCACACTGCATACATCAATTTTCTTTCGCTCTAGCATTTCTACGATTTCTCCTGCTCTTCCTTTCATTGTGCTTACATTGATGGTATCAACTCGGAGTTTTGGGCATTTGTCGACACTCGTAGGGAAGGGTCGATTTTTGCAGGGGTGTGTGTGTGCTTCCTCTCTCTGGATTGGGGCTTCACATGGGTGCTTGGTAGCTCACGGATTCATATTTGTAGCGGTTGTCTCCCTTGTTTTGATTGGGATCTAGACGGGAAGTGGAACCCTTTCTCAAACTTCCGGTCAGAGCCCTATAAAACTAACAACTTTAAGCTTCCTCTCTCTCTTTGCCTTTTCGGCACCAGGTCAAGAGTCTTCTCATTTGGCTCTGCCATTAATTTGGCCAACAGGCGCCTGGCCTCAGCCAGGCGCCCTCTGCCTGCCGCGTTTGCCTGGCAATCAAAACGGTAACTACTAACTTTGTTTCATTCTAACATCTATCTTTGACATGTCAAGTATTCTATCTACCGTTAATTAAATATTATATACACAAACATTGTCTCGTTTTGTTACATTCATATAACCCAGTAATTCCTCTATATTGGTAACCCTGACGTGATACGAACACGCAGCCGTTCATCGCTATAAGTGGTCACCCCCAAAAAAAGAAAAAAATAGCACATCTGGTTTTGTGAGTAACATTACGAATACACAGCAAATTTAGCGACAAACTATGAAAATACTCAAGGACACGCACACACGCACATGTGGAATTCGCACAGACATACTTTTTCTCTCACGCATCAATTAACTGTCGCATTTCACCAATATATATATATATGTTTCTCGTTTCTTACAACGAACTCTTTCAAAACACAAAAAAAAAAAAAGAAATTTGATATTCTTTAAAAAACATTTCAACAGGAACATTTATTTTCGATGAACCATTGCCTTTTGTTCATCGTTCAAGTTTTTTGTTTTTTTCAAAAGTTCACACCAATGATTATGCTGAGTGAAGCCTTTCTTTTTCATCATTGTCACTTTCAAAATTGCACTATCATTTTCTCGCGCGTTAGAAATATTTTTTTTCAACCTTGTATTGGCACGTGTAGGCAGCATAAATTCTCGATTCACTGAGATGTCTCTACGCACAGACAGCCGCACGCCAGAGATAGCATTTCTCCCCCAAGGATTCTTCAGCCTTAAGCTATATTCTTCTATTTGCCGGTTTATAGATTTACAATGTAAATTTACCGTTGATAACCGCGCATTTATTAAGAATGCTTATTTCTCTGGTCGCTGGCCTCTTGACCCTTCCAGGTCAACGCATTCTCAACATCGACCATCAACTTCGGCTGCTATTTCTAGCACTTTGCGCAACTCATTTTTTTCTAAAAAAAAAATTTTTTTACTGTGAATTTAAACACCGAATACGCTCACTCAGCGAGACAACAGCAGCAGCAACAGCAATATAACAGCAACAGCAATACATCAACACAGCTTCACCAAAGCCAGAGAATTTATTTTTGCAGCACTCTTCCTGTGAGAAAATCCATTCGGAGGTTGGAAATTTCACGATATACCACAGAACAGAAACCACCTGCATTCATTCTCTGGAACACACTTTCTTTCCTGCTGTCATGTGATTGCACACCTGTGAACTATATTTTGAACTTTGAGCTCTTCTATTACTTTTACTTTATTACATTGTATCTTTTGGGTGATGGATAGATGGATGTCCAGTCGTTCTCTGGCCAAGAGCGGTTGGCTACCTTGATATCTATCATTGATTTTTCCAGACATTCTTTTGTCGTAATTTTCATGCCTGTTACAACATTCTCGCCAACTTGCTACATATTTTCATTTCGATTTTTATACACTAAAATTCTGGCGGGAGGTTATGTAGCGGTTGTCTCCCTTGTTTTGATTGGGATCTAGACGGGAAGTGGAACCCTTTCTCAAACTTCCGGTCAGAGCCCTATAAAACTAACAACTTTAAGCTTCCTCTCTCTCTTTGCCTTTTCGGCACCAGGTCAAGAGTCTTCTCATTTGGCTCTGCCATTAATTTGGCCAACAGGCGCCTGGCCTCAGCCAGGCGCCCTCTGCCTGCCGCGTTTGCCTGGCAATCAAAACGGTAACTACTAACTTTGTTTCATTCTAACATCTATCTTTGACATGTCAAGTATTCTATCTACCGTTAATTAAATATTATATACACAAACATTGTCTCGTTTTGTTACATTCATATAACCCAGTAATTCCTCTATATATTCATTTCATCTATTAATTCAGAGTTGCTCCAATTTATCCTCAGCTCATCCATACATAACGGTAGGAAAATTCAGGTCTAGAAGAACAGTGGTGGTGGTAATAATGGCAGGGTGTGTTGGGCTGGGACGGGGGAGGAGAGAGTTAGGTGGTGGTAATAGTAGTAGTAGAAGAAATGGCATGCTGAGGTTTGATTGGTCGAATAGGCTATGGTGGTGGGAGGGAAATTGTGAGGTAGGCAGCCAGTCATGGCTCTCAAAATAACCGATAGAAGTGAATACAGCATGGCAAGATAACCGATAGAAATGAATACAGCTACAATAATAATTGTTTCTACTTTAGGCACAAAGCCAGCAATTAACCAGTGCATTACTGGTACTTTATTTTATCGACCCCGTAAGGATGAAAGGCAAAGTTGACCTCGGCGGGATTTGAACTCAGAATGGGAACTACAATAATAATAATAGCCAGTCATGGCCTGTAGCCTTTGATGGAAAAATAGGCAGATAGAGAGTCAGCATGGTAGGGGAGAATGAGGATAACAAAATATATATATATGTATATATATATATATATATATATATATATATATATATATATAGATCTATATATATATATATATATGTATATATAAAGAAAAAGGGATGAAATCGAAAATGCAACTGAAGTCTTATTTTTTTTTAAAAATATATATATTTATTTGGTTCCTTTACCGGTTTCGCAGTTCTTCTGCTTTTCAAAAGGTGAGTTGAGATGGAGGGTCTGTGGTTTTTCTCACATCTGGTTGGTCTCTAAATGTTACTTGTTTTATATGGAAAAACTGGCTCGAAAACCAGGTTTTTCGAGAAGTAATTTGATTGGTTTGTCAATAATTATAATAAATTTCGCGCCAGTTCGCGTTACAATAGTTCTTCAAATAAGAGAGGGAGGGGGGGTGTCACAGGTTGTTTTTTCATATATGAGTGTTTGAATTTCTTTTTACTTGAAAAAATGAGGCTCACGAAGGCTTTTTTTTGGTTGGTTATAAATGAAATTTGGCTGTCACGTGAACAAGTTTTCATTACATTTTTGCGCCCTTATCTGGAAAACTATTCTGTAGTCTATAGTGAATGTTATGACGATGGAGAGATAGTGGTCAAGGGAAAAGGGATTGGGAGAAATGTTCTGGTTCAGTGAATATGGCCAGCTGTCAGAGTTCAGGTGTCAGAGTTCAGATTTTCTATTGAGACTGAAGATATGTGTTTATTTGTGTGCTTGTGTGTGTGTATATGTGTGTGTGTGTGTGTGTATGTGTGTATTGGAAGATGATTCTATTAGTAGAGATGGGGGAGGGAGTTGTGTGTGTGTGTATATGGGTGTTATGTGTGTGTGTGCGAGTATGTTAGATAGAGAGAATATATATTTTTTGTGTGTGTGTATATATATGTGTGTGTAGGAAAGTGGTTCTATTAGTAGAAATGGGGAGGGTGTTGTAGGTGTGGGGGTTTTTTTATGTGTGTGTATGGGTGTTATGTGTGTGGGAGTATGGTTAGCATGTTAAGATGAAGAGAATATATATATATATATATATATTGTGTGTGTGTATGTGTGTGTGTAGGAAAATGATTCCTTTAGTAGGAATATTTTTGAATGAACATATTTTCCTGACTTTTTCGTGTTTGCTGTTGTATTGCCAGTGCAAACGTATGTTTAAGGTTTATTTAGTTCGGGTTTTTATTTTCTAAAGTAGGTGTTATGTGTGTGTGTGTATGTCATATTGTGGTGTTGACATAATGTATATTAAACCTTATTTAATGTTGGTCTATATTTTTGAATAAACATATTTTCCTTATTTATTCGCATTTGTTCTGTTGTATTGTTAGCGCAAAGGTAAAATGGGAAGACTTGGAATTTGGGTGTCTTATTACTTGCGCAAATGTCTAGATGTGCACTTAGTGGTATTTGTCTCGTGGTTGGATCTCGTAATTGTTGGCGATGAACTGTCATTCTGTTTCTGAGTGTGAGTTTAGTTTGTCCTATATAATCTTCATTGCATCCTTTACATTTAATGGCATAAATTAGATTTTTTGATGAGCAAGTGAAGTGATTTTTTACAGTAAAATTTTGTCCTGATTTAAATGTATACGTGTTGCCTTCAATGAGGTGAGTGCAGGTTCCACAATTAGAGCGACCACATTTTTTGATACTTGGTTGTGGGTTTGTGGTAGGTAATTTGGCATTGGTGAGTAATGTTTTCAGTGATTTTGGTTGTCTTTTGCTTTTGATTATTTTGTGTGTTTCAAGGGCTTTTTTCATTCTTGGGTTTTGTTTTAGTAGTGGGATGTTATTGTGAATAGTGTTGTAAGCTTCCGCATTTCTTGGGTTGTGTGTTGAGATATATGATAGAATATTGGACGTACCTTGAATTTGTTTCTGTTTCCGTAATTCATCAATGCCTATTGCTTTAGCCCTTTCTATTCCATTATTTATTAGTAATAGTGGGTACTCTCTCTCAAGTAGAATTTCCTTTAATTCTTGAAGTCTTTTATTTCGCGTTTCATAATTGGAGACAATTGTGCAAATTCTTCTTGCTAGGTTAAAAGGAATGTTCGTCTTCGTGTGCTTTGGATGGTTGGAGGTGAATAGCAGATATTGTTTGGAATCTGTTGGTTTGTAGTGTATGTCAGTTTCGATATTTGTGTCTTTTTTTGTGATTAAGATGTCCAGAAATGGGAGTTGATCTTGGCTGTATTCCATTGTGAATTGGATGTGGTTATTGATGCCGTTTATTAAGTTTTTGAAATCCTTCAGTTGGTCGAGTGTGTGGGACCAAAGAATGAGGCAATCATCCAAGTAGCGTTTCCAATTCTCTGATAAATATTTGTGGAAGTTCAATCCGTATTTTGATTTGGACTGTTCATATATCTGGACTTCTAAGTATGCCATGACTAAGTTGGCATAAGTTAGAGCGGCTTTTGTGCCCATCGCAGTCCCCGATATTTGCTTGTAAGTATTGCCATCGAAATCAAAAAAGTTGTTCTGTAGGATGAATTTTAATCCCTCGGTGATGAAGCTTTTTTCTATTCTGTCAGGTATCTCATTGGGATATTTCTCTAGCCAGAATCCTATTGCTTCTAGTCCGTATTGGTGTGGGATCGTTGTGTAGAGATTCACTACATCGAAAGACACAATAATAGTGTCGTTGTTGACATGTTTGGGGAGGTGGTTTAAGAGGTCCAGATCGTCTCTTACAAGGCTTGGTATGTGTTTCAGTATTGGTTTCAGTAGTATGTCTATAAAGTTGCTCAATCTGTGTGTTTCACATTGTGGGCCCGCTACAATTGGTCTTAATCTAAGGTCTGTGGGGTATTGTGTGTTCACGCAGGCTGAGGTGGATTGTTTACAGGCATCGTTGATTATTTTACATTTGTGGATCTTCGGAAGTCCGTAAAGGTTGCTGGTTTTGTATTCAAAATTTGTTAAATAATCGCGTTCCTTTTTAGTTAGGTCTTCCTGGTATCGATAAATCAGTGTGTTTAATTTGGTCATTATTTTTGATTGCTGGTAGTTTTTTACTCTTTCATAGTAATTGGCATTTTGTAAGAGAGAGAACATAGAATTTTTATATTTTTCAGCCTCCATAATGACAACAGTACTAACCATACTCCCACACACATAACACCCATACACACACATAAAAAAAACCCCACACCTACAACACCCTCCCCATTTCTACTAATAGAACCACTTTCCTACACACACATATATATACACACACACAAAAAATATATATTCTCTCTATCTAACATACTCGCACACACACACATAACACCCATATACACACACACACAACTCCCTCCCCCATCTCTACTAATAGAATCATCTTCCAATACACACATACACACACACACACACACATATACACACACACAAGCACACAAATAAACACATATCTTCAGTCTCAATAGAAAATCTGAACTCTGACACCTGAACTCTGACAGCTGGCCATATTCACTGAACCAGAACATTTCTCCCAATCCCTTTTCCCTTGACCACTATCTCTCCATCGTCATAATATTCACTATAGACTACAGAATAGTTTTCCAGATAAGGGCGCAAAAATGTAATGAAAACTTGTTCACGTGACAGCCAAATTTCATTTATAACCAACCAAAAAAAAGCCTTCGTGAGCCTCATTTTTTCAAGTAAAAAGAAATTCAAACACTCATATATGAAAAAACAACCTGTGACACCCCCCCCCCCCTCCCTCTCTTATTTGAAGAACTATTGTAACGCGAACTGGCGCGAAATTTATTATAATTATTGACAAACCAATCAAATTACTTCTCGAAAAACCTGGTTTTCGAGCCAGTTTTTCCATATAAAACAAGTAACATTTAGAGACCAACCAGATGTGAGAAAAACCACAGACCCTCCATCTCAACTCACCTTTTGAAAAGCAGAAGAACTGCGAAACCGGTAAAGGAACCAAATAAATATATATATTTTTAAAAAAAATAAGACTTCAGTTGCATTTTCGATTTCATCCCTTTTTCTTTATACTTCCACTCGTGTAGGACACCTCGGTTATTTTTCATTTTGTAAAAAAAACCTCACTTTCTAATATGTATATATATATATATATATATATATATATATATATATATATATATATGAAAGGTATAGAAATATATATATATATATATATATATATATATATGAAAGGTATAGAAATATATATATATATATATATATATATATATATTATAATATACTATATTATATTTAGAGATTAAACTCATAGTCGTTTACAATTAATCAGCTGAAAGAAAGAGGCATTTCTGAGCAGTGAAATACAAGTTATATATTAATATATATGATAAACACAAACGTGTTTGTATTGTAAGAGACAAAGTTAGCTAGCATGAAATAAACTAATTAAAGTGAATACAATTTGTCTGTCTCAACACACACATATATATATATATATATATATATATATATATATATATATATATATATATATTAGAAAGATCGAGTATCGAAAAATCGGCGCACGAGTTCACGATAAACAATATTCGAAATGAGCGGCAGAGGGCTCAATAATTCAGATGAATCAGAGCTATAACTATCGTTAAAATACCGTCACACATAGAACAAGTCTAAAATCAACCATACGATAAAAAATCGATAATAGAAGATTCGGGACAAACAGATAAAAAATATCAATAAAACAATACATCAATAATTTAAATGAATGTAAAATCATACCCGGACCCACTAGAAAGGTGTTAAATCTAGCTTCTTGGGTTTCTGTAAATCCTTAGACTGTACTCTATCAGCTCACATATAAATATATAAGACTACTAGAGCAAGCGGAATGGAGTTTACTTCATCAACGAGCTTTTTCCTAGCGGATAAGAGGCTAACTACAAGCGAAATACGCACATACAATTCGACAAGGGAGATAACCTCTACATCCGCGAAAACTATTCGAGGAAATGTGGAAATACACATATCGAATAAGAGTGCTCAATAGACATGTTAAAATAAAACAGGAGCTATTCATCACTCAATAGAATCGACAAAAAATGAGCAATAAAATTAACTGGTGGATAGCTATGTCCAGAGCTAAAAATATTAGAAAGATCGAGTATCGAAAAATCGGCGCACGAGTTCACGATAAACAATATTCGAAATGAGCGGCAGAGGGCTCAATAATTCAGATGAATCAGAGCTATAACTATCGTTAAAATACCGTCACACATAGAACAAGTCTAAAATCAACCATACGATAAAAAATCGATAATAGAGGAATTTGCAAGCCATTCATCAACACCTAGTTTTCTAAGAGCCTACCAGATAATAGAGCGGGGGACTTTGTCAAAGGCTTTCTCCAAGTCAACAAAAGCTAAGTATAGGGGTTTACTTTTAGCTAGGTACTTCCCTGTAATTGTTGTACAAGGAAAAGAGCGTCCATGGTACTTTTACCTGACACAAACCCAAACTGCATTTCATCTAGACCACAGGTTCTCAACCCATTTAGGCCAAACGCCCCCTTTTGTCCCTCGAAATCACGAAACGCCCCCCGCCCCTATTTTTCCATTTTTCAATATACTACTGATTTTTATATCAGTAGATTACTAAAAAATTGATTAACAATATTCCAAAGATGTGTGTATTGTCTGATTATGTGTTGTATGTGGTCCTAGATGTGTGTATTATCTGATTATGTGTTGTATGTGGTCCTAGATGTGTGTATTATCTGATTATGTATTGTATGTGGCCCTAGATGTGTGTATTATCTGATTATGTGTTGTATGTGGTCCTAGATGTGTGTATTATCTGATTATGTGTTGTATGTGGTCCTAGATGTGTGTATTATCTGATTATGTGTTATATGTGGTCCTAGATGTGTGTATTATCTGATTATGTGTTAAATGTGGTCCTAGATGTGTGTATTATCTGATTATGTGTTGTATGTGGTCCTAGATGTGTGTATTATCTGATTATGTGTTGTATGTGGTTCTAGATGTGTGTATTATCTGATTATGTGTTGTATGTGGTCCTAGATGTGTGTATTATCTGATTATGTGTTAAATGTGGTCCTAGATGTGTGTATTATCTGATTATGTGTTGTATGTGGTCCTAGATGTGTGTATTATCTGATTATGTGTTAAATGTGGTCCTAGATGTGTGTATTATCTGATTATGTGTTATATGTGGTCCTAGATGTGTGTATTATCTGATTATGTGTTAAATGTGGTCCTAGATGTGTGTATTATCTGATTATGTGTTGTATGTGGTCCTAGATGTGTGTATTATCTGATTATGTGTTGTATGTGGTCCTAGATGTGTGTATTATCTGATTATGTGTTGTATGTGGTCCTAGATGTGTGTGTATTATCTGATTATGTGTTGTATGTGGTCCTAGATGTGTGTATTATCTGATTATGTGTTGTATGTGGTCCTAGATGTGTGTATTATCTGATTATGTGTTGTATGTGGCCCTAGATGTGTGTATTATCTGATTATGTGTTGTATGTGGCCCTAGATGTGTGTATTATCTGATTATGTGTTGTATGTGGTCCTAGATGTGTGTATTATCTGATTATGTGTTGTATGTGGTCCTAGATGTGTGTATTATCTGATTATGTGTTGTATGTGGTCCTAGATGTGTGTATTATCTGATTATGTGTTGTATGTGGTCCTAGATGTGTGTATTATCTGATTATGTGTTGTATGTAGTCCTAGATGTGTGTATTATCTGATTATGTGTTGTATGTGGTCCTAGATGTGTGTATTATCTGATTATGTGTTGTATGTGGTCCCAGATGTGTGTGTATTATCTGATTATGTGTTGTATGTGGTCCTAGATGTGTGTATTATCTGATTGTGTTGTATGTGGTCCTAGATGTGTGTATTATCTGATTATGTGTTGTATGTGGTCCTAGATGTGTGTATTATCTGATTATGTGTTGTATGTGGCCCTAGATGTGTGTATTATCTGATTATGTGTTGTATGTGGTCCTAGATGTGTGTATTATCTGATTATGTGTTGTATGTGGTCCCTAGATGTGTGTATTATCTGATTATGTGTTGTATGTGGTCCTAGATGTGTGTATTATCTGATTATGTGTTGTATGTGGTCCTAGATGTGTGTATTATCTGATTATGTGTTATATGTGGTCTTAGATGTGTGTATTATCTGATTATGTGTTGTATATAGTCCTAGATGTGTGTATTATCTGATTATGTGTTGTATGTGGTTCTAGATGTGTGTATTATATGATTATGTGTTGTATGTGGTCCTAGATGTGTGTATTATCTGATTATGTGTTGTATGTGGTCCTAGATGTGTGTATTATCTGATTATGTGTTGTATGTGGTCCTAGATGTGTGTATTATCTGATTATGTGTTGTATGTGGTCCTAGATGTGTGTATTATCTGATTATGTGTTGTATGTGGCCCTAGATGTGTGTATTATCTGATTATGTGTTGTATGTGGCCCTGGATGTGTGTATTATCTGATTATGTGTTGTATATCGTCCTAGATGTGTGTATTATCTGATTATGTGTTGTATGTGGTTCTAGATGTGTGTATTATCTGATTATGAGTTGTATGTGGTCCTAGATGTGTGTATCATCTGATTATGTGTTGTATGTGGCCCTAGATGTGTGTATTATCTGATTATGTGTTGTATGTGGTCCTAGATGTGTGTATTATCTGATTATGTGTTGTATGTGGTCCTAGATGTGTGTATTATCTGATTATGTGTTGTATGTGGTCCTAGATGTGTGTATTATCTGATTATGTGTTGTATGTAGTCCTAGATGTGGGTATTATCTGATTATGTGTTATATGTGGTCCTAGATGTGTGTATTATCTGATTATGTGTTGTATATCGTCCTAGATGTGTGTATTATCTGATTATGTGTTGTATGTGGTTCTAGATGTGTGTATTATCTGATTATGTGTTGTATGTGGTCCTAGATGTGTGTATTATCTGATTATGTGTTGTATGTGGTCCTAGATGTGTGTATTATCTGATTATGTGTTAAATGTGGTCCTAGATGTGTGTATTATCTGATTATGTGTTAAATGTGGTCCTAGATGTGTGTATTATCTGATTATGTGTTGTATGTGGTCCTAGATGTGTGTATTATCTGATTATGTGTTGTATGTGGTCCTAGATGTGTGTATTATCTGATTATGTGTTATATGTGGTTCTAGATGTGTGTATTATCTGATTATGTGTTGTATGTGGTGCTAGATGTGTGTATTATCTTATTATGTGTTGTATGTGGTCCTAGATGTGTGTATTATCTGATTATGTGTTGTATGTGGTCCTAGATGTGTGTATTATCTGATTATGTGTTGTATATCGTCCTAGATGTGTGTATTATCTGATTATGTGTTGTATGTGGTTCTAGATGTGTGTATTATCTGATTATGTGTTGTATGTGGTCCTAGATGTGTGTATTATCTGATTATGTGTTATATGTGGTCCTAGATGTGTGTATTATCTGATTATGTGTTAAATGTGGTCCTAGATGTGTGTATTATCTGATTATGTGTTGTATGTGGTCCTAGATGTGTGTATTATCTGATTATGTGTTATATGTGGTCCTAGATGTGTGTATTATCTGATTATGTGTTAAATGTGGTCCTAGATGTGTGTATTATCTGATTATGTGTTATATGTGGTCCTAGATGTGTGTATTATCTGATTATGTGTTAAATGTGGTCCTAGATGTGTGTATTATCTGATTATTTGTTATATGTGGTCCTAGATGTGTGTATTATCTGATTATGTGTTGTATGTGGTCCTAGATGTGTGTATTATCTGATTATGTGTTAAATGTGGTCCTAGATGTGTGTATTATCTGATTATGTGTTGTATGTGGTCCTAGATGTGTGTATTATCTGATTATGTGTTATATGTGGTCCTAGATGTGTGTATTATCTGATTATGTGTTAAATGTGGTCCTAGATGTGTGTATTATCTGATTATGTGTTATATGTGGTCCTAGATGTGTGTATTATCTGATTATGTGTTAAATGTGGTCCTAGATGTGTGTATTATCTGATTATGTGTTATATGTGGTCCTAGATGTGTGTATTATCTGATTATGTGTTAAATGTGGTCCTAGATGTGTGTATTATCTGATTATGTGTTGTATGTGGTCCTAGATGTGTGTATTATCTGATTATGTGTTGTGTGTGGTCCTAGATGTGTGTATTATCTGATTATGTGTTATATGTGGTTCTAGATGTGTGTATTATCTGATTATGTGTTGTATGTGGTGCTAGATGTGTGTATTATCTTATTATGTGTTGTATGTGGTCCTAGATGTGTGTATTATCTGATTATGTGTTGTATGTGGTCCTAGATGTGTGTATTATCTGATTATGTGTTGTATATCGTCCTAGATGTGTGTATTATCTGATTATGTGTTGTATGTGGTTCTAGATGTGTGTATTATCTGATTATGTGTTGTATGTGGTCCTAGATGTGTGTATTATCTGATTATGTGTTAAATGTGGTCCTAGATGTGTGTATTATCTGATTATGTGTTGTATGTGGTCCTAGATGTGTGTATTATCTGATTATGTGTTATATGTGGTCCTAGATGTGTGTATTATCTGATTATGTGTTAAATGTGGTCCTAGATGTGTGTATTATCTGATTATATGTTATATGTGGTCCTAGATGTGTGTATTATCTGATTATGTGTTAAATGTGGTCCTAGATGTGTGTATTATATGATTATGTGTTGTATGTGGTCCTAGATGTGTGTATTATCTGATTATGTGTTGTATGTGGTCCTAGATGTGTGTATTATCTGATTATGTGTTGTATGTGGTTCTAGATGTGTGTGTATTTTCTGATTATGTGTTGTATGTGGTCCTAGATGTGTGTATTATCTGATTATGTGTTGTATGTGGTCCTAGATGTGTGTATTATCTGATTATGTGTTGTATGTGGTCCTAGATGTGTGTATTATCTGATTATGTGTTGTATGTGGTCCTAGATGTGTGTATTATCTGATTATATGTTGTATGTGGTCCTAGATGTGTGTATTATCTGATTATGTGTTGTATGTGGTCCTAGATGTGTGTATTATCTGAGTATGTTTTATATGTGGTCCTAGAAATGTGTATTATCTGATTATGTGTTGTATGTGGTCCTAGATGTGTTTATTATCTGATTATGTGTTGTATGTGGTCCTAGATGTGTGTATTATCTGATTATGTGTTGTATGTGGTCCTAGATGTGTGTATTATCTGATTATGTGTTGTATGTGGTTCTAGATGTGTGTATTATCTGATTATGTGTTGTATGTGGTCCTAGATGTGTGTATTATCTGATTATGTGTTATATGTGGTCCTAGATGTGTGTATTATCTGATTATGTGTTATATGTGGTCCTAGATGTGTGTATTATCTGATTATGTGTTATATGTGGTCCTAGATGTGTGTATTATCTGATTATGTGTTATATGTGGTCCTAGATGTGTGTATTATCTGATTATGTGTTATATGTGGTCCTAGATGTGTGTATTATCTGATTATGTGTTAAATGTGGTCCTAGATGTGTGTATTATCTGATTATGTGTTATATGTGGTCCTAGATGTGTGTATTATCTGATTATGTGTTAAATGTGGTCCTAGATGTGTGTATTATCTGATTATGTGTTATATGTGGTCCTAGATGTGTGTATTATCTGATTATGTGTTATATGTGGTCCTAGATGTGTGTATTATCTGATTATGTGTTAAATGTCGTCCTAGATGTGTGTATTATCTGATTATGTGTTATATGTAGTCCTAGATGTGTGTATTATCTGATTATGTGTTAAATGTGGTCCTAGATGTGTGTATTATCTGATTATGTGTTAAATGTGGTCCTAGATGTGTGTATTATCTGATTATGTGTTGTATGTGGTCGTAGATGTGTGTATTATCTGATTATGTGTTGTATATGGTCCTAGATGTGTGTATTATCTGATTATGTGTTATATGTGGTCCTAGATGTGTGTATTATCTGATTATGTGTTAAATGTGGTCCTAGATGTGTGTATTATCTGATTATGTGTTGTATGTGGTCCTAGATGTGTGTGTTATCTGATTATGTGTTGTATGTGGTCCTAGATGTGTGTATTATCTGATTATGTGTTGTATGTGGTCCTAGATGTGTGTGTATTATCTGATTATGTGTTGTATGTGGTCCTAGATGTGTGTATTATCTGATTATGTGTTGTATGTGGTCCTAGATGTGTGTATTATCTGATTATGTGTTGTATGTGGTCCTAGATGTGTGTATTATCTGATTATGTGTTGTATGTGGTTCTAGATGTGTGTATTATCTGATTTTGTGTTGTATGTGGTCCTAGATGTGTGTATTATCTGATTATGTGTTATATGTGGTCCTAGATGTGTGTATTATCTGATTATGTGTTGTATGTGGTCCTAGATGTGTGTATTATCTGATTATGTGTTATATGTGGTTCTAGATGTGTGTATTATCTGATTATGTGTTAAATGTGGTCCTAGATGTGTGTATTACCTGATTATGTGTTGTATGTGGTTCTAGATGTGTGTATTATCTGATTACGTGTTGTATGTGGTCCTAGATGTGTGTATTATCTGATTATGTGTTGTATGTAGTCCTAGATGTGTGTATTATCTGATTATGTGTTATATGTGGTCCTAGATGTGTGTATTATCTGATTATGTGTTGTATATCGTCCTAGATGTCTGTGTTATCTGATTATGTGTTGTATGTGGTTCTAGATGTGTGTATTATCTGATTATGTGTTGTATGTGGTCCTAGATGTGTGTATTATCTGATTATGTGTTGTATGTGGTACTAGATGTGTGTATTATCTGATTATGTGTTAAATGTGGTCCTAGATGTGTGTATTATCTGATTATGTGTTGTATGTGGTCCTAGATGTGTGTATTATCTGATTATGTGTTGTATGTGGTCCTAGTACCAGTAATGCACTGGGTAATTGCTGGCCTTGTGCCTAAAGTAGAAACAATTATCTGATTATGTGTTATATGTGGTCCTAGATGTGTGTATTATCTGATTATTTGTTATATGTGGTCCTAGATGTGTGTATTATCTGATTATGTGTTGTATGTGGTCCTAGATGTGTGTATTATCTGATTATGTGTTAAATGTGGTCCTAGATGTGTGTATTATCTGATTATGTGTTGTATGTGGTCCTAGATGTGTGTATTATCTGATTATGTGTTATATGTGGTCCTAGATGTGTGTATTATCTGATTATGTGTTAAATGTGGTCCTAGATGTGTGTATTATCTGATTATGTGTTATATGTGGTCCTAGATGTGTGTATTATCTGATTATGTGTTAAATGTGGTCCTAGATGTGTGTATTATCTGATTATGTGTTATATGTGGTCCTAGATGTGTGTATTATCTGATTATGTGTTAAATGTGGACCTAGATGTGTGTATTATCTGATTATGTGTTATATGTGGTCCTAGATGTGTGTATTATCTGATTATGTGTTATATGTGGTCCTAGATGTGTGTATTATCTGATTATGTGTTAAATGTGGTCCTAGATGTGTGTATTATCTGATTATGTGTTATATGTAGTCCTAGATGTGTGTATCATCTGATTATGTGTTAAATGTGGTCCTAGATGTGTGTATTATCTGATTATGTGTTAAATGTGGTCCGAGATGTGTGTATTATATGATTATGTGTTGTATGTGGTCCTAGATGTGTGTATTATCTGATTATGTGTTGTATGTGGTCCTAGATGTGTGTATTATCTGATTATGTGTTGTATGTGGTCCTAGATGTGTGTGTATTATCTGATTATGTGTTGTATGTGGTCCTAGATGTGTGTATTATCTGATTATGTGTTGTATGTGGTCCTAGATGTGTGTATTATCTGATTATGTGTTGTATGTGGTCCTAGATGTGTGTATCATCTGATTATGTGTTGTATGTGGTCCTAGATGTGTGTATTATCTGATTATATGTTGTATGTGGTCCTAGATGTGTGTATTATCTGATTATGTGTTGTATGTGGTCCTAGATGTGTGTATTATCTGAGTATGTTTTATATGTGGTCCTAGAAATGTGTATTATCTGATTATGTGTTGTATGTGGTCCTAGATGTGTTTATTATCTGATTATGTGTTGTATGTGGTCCTAGATGTGTGTATTATCTGATTATGTGTTGTATGTGGTCCTAGATGTGTGTATTATCTGATTATGTGTTGTATGTGGTTCTAGATGTGTGTATTATCTGATTATGTGTTGTATGTGGTCCTAGATGTGTGTATTATCTGATTATGTGTTATATGTGGTCCTAGATGTGTGTATTATCTGATTATGTGTTATATGTGGTCCTAGATGTGTGTATTATCTGATTATGTGTTATATGTGGTCCTAGATGTGTGTATTATCTGATTATGTGTTAAATGTGGTCCTAGATGTGTGTATTATCTGATTATGTGTTATATGTGGTCCTAGATGTGTGTATTATCTGATTATGTGTTAAATGTGGTCCTAGATGTGTGTATTATCTGATTATGTGTTATATGTGGTCCTAGATGTGTGTATTATCTGATTATGTGTTAAATGTGGTCCTAGATGTGTGTATTATCTGATTATGTGTTATATGTGGTCCTAGATGTGTGTATTATCTGATTATGTGTTATATGTGGTCCTAGATGTGTGTATTATCTGATTATGTGTTAAATGTGGTCCTAGATGTGTGTATTATCTGATTATGTGTTATATGTAGTCCTAGATGTGTGTATTATCTGATTATGTGTTAAATGTGGTCCTAGATGTGTGTATTATCTGATTATGTGTTAAATGTGGTCCTAGATGTGTGTATTATCTGATTATGTGTTGTATGTGGTCGTAGATGTGTGTATTATCTGATTATGTGTTGTATATGGTCCTAGATGTGTGTATTATCTGATTATGTGTTATATGTGGTCCTAGATGTGTGTATTATCTGATTATGTGTTAAATGTGGTCCTAGATGTGTGTATTATCTGATTATGTGTTGTATGTGGTCCTAGATGTGTGTGTTATCTGATTATGTGTTGTATGTGGTCCTAGATGTGTGTATTATCTGATTATGTGTTGTATGTGGTCCTAGATGTGTGTGTATTATCTGATTATGTGTTGTATGTGGTCCTAGATGTGTGTATTATCTGATTATGTGTTGTATGTGGTCCTAGATGTGTGTATTATCTGATTATGTGTTGTATGTGGTACTAGATGTGTGTATTATCTGATTATGTGTTGTATGTGGTTCTAGATGTGTGTATTATCTGATTATGTGTTGTATGTGGTCCTAGATGTGTGTATTATCTGATTATGTGTTATATGTGGTCCTAGATGTGTGTATTATCTGATTATGTGTTGTATGTGGTCCTAGATGTGTGTATTATCTGATTATGTGTTATATGTGGTTCTAGATGTGTGTATTATCTGATTATGTGTTAAATGTGGTCCTAGATGTGTGTATTACCTGATTATGTGTTGTATGTGGTTCTAGATGTGTGTATTATCTGATTACGTGTTGTATGTGGTCCTAGATGTGTGTATTATCTGATTATGTGTTGTATGTAGTCCTAGATGTGTGTATTATCTGATTATGTGTTATATGTGGTCCTAGATGTGTATATTATCTGATTATGTGTTGTATATCGTCCTAGATGTCTGTGTTATCTGATTATGTGTTGTATGTGGTTCTAGATGTGTGTATTATCTGATTATGTGTTGTATGTGGTCCTAGATGTGTGTATTATCTGATTATGTGTTGTATGTGGTCCTAGATGTGTCTATTATCTGATTATGTGTTAAATGTGGTCCTAGATGTGTGTATTATCTGATTATGTGTTGTATGTGGTCCTAGATGTGTCTATTATCTGATTATGTGTTGTATGTGGTCCTAGTGCCAGTAATGCACTGGGTAATTGCTGGCCTTGTGCCTAAAGTAGAAACAATTATCTGATTATGTGTTATATGTGGTCCTAGATGTGTGTATTATCTGATTATTTGTTATATGTGGTCCTAGATGTGTGTATTATCTGATTATGTGTTGTATGTGGTCCTAGATGTGTGTATTATCTGATTATGTGTTAAATGTGGTCCTAGATGTGTGTATTATCTGATTATGTGTTGTATGTGGGCCTAGATGTGTGTATTATCTGATTATGTGTTGTATGTGGTCCTAGATGTGTGTATTATCTGATTATGTGTTATATGGGGTCCTAGATGTGTGTATTATCTGATTATGTGTTATATGTGGTCCTAGATGTGTGTATTATCTGATTATGTGTTGTATGTGGTCCTAGATGTGTGTATTATCTGATTATGTGTTAAATGTGGTCCTAGATGTGTGTATTATCTGATTATGTGTTGTATGTGGTCCTAGATGTGTGTATTATCTGATTATGTGTTGTATGTGGTCCTAGATGTGTGTATTATCTGATTATGTGTTGTATGTGGTCCGAGATGTGTGTATTATCTGATTATGTGTTATATGTGGTCCTAGATGTGTGTATTATCTGATTATGTGTTGTATGTGGTCCTAGATGTGTGTATTATCTGATTATGTGTTAAATGTGGTCCTAGATGTGTGTATTATCTGATTATGTGTTATATGTGGTCCTAGATGTGTGTATTATCTGATTATGTGTTAAATGTGGTCCTAGATGTGTGTATTATCTGATTATGTGTTGTATGTGGTCCTAGATGTGTGTATTATCTGATTATGTGTTGTATGTGGTCCTAGATGTGTGTATTATCTGATTATGTGTTGTATGTGGTCCAAGATGTGTGTGTATTATCTGATTATGTGTTGTATGTGGTCCTAGATGTGTGTATTATCTGATTATGTGTTGTATGTGGTCCTAGATGTGTGTATTATCTGAGTATGTGTTGTATGTGGTCCTAGATGTGTGTATTATCTGATTATGTGTTGTATGTGGTCCTAGATGTGTGTGTATTATCTGATTATGTGTTGTATGTGGTCCTAGATGTGTGTATTATCTGATTATGTGTTGTATGTGGTCCTAGATGTGTGTATTATCTGATTATGTGTTGTATGTGGTCCTAGATGTGTGTATTATCTGATTATGTGTTGTATGTGGTCCTAGATGTGTGTATTATCTGATTATATGTTGTATGTGGTCCTAGATGTGTGTATTATCTGATTATGTGTTGTATGTGGTCCTAGATGTGTGTATTATCTGATTATGTGTTGTATATCGTCCTAGATGTGTGTATTATCTGATTATGTGTTGTATGTGGTCCTAGATGTGTGTATTATCTGATTATGTGTTAAATGTGGTCCTAGATGTGTGTATTATCTGATTATGTGTTGTATGTGGTCCTAGATGTGTGTATTATCTGATTATTTGTTGTATGTGGCCCTAGATGTGTGTATTATCTGATTATGTGTTGTATGTGGCCCTAGATGTGTGTATTATCTGATTATGTGTTGTATATCGTCCTAGATGTGTGTATTATCTGATTATGTGTTGTATGTGGTTTTAGATGTGTGTATTATCTGATTATGTGTTGTATGTGGTCCTAGATGTGTGTATTATCTGATTATGTGTTGTATGTGGTCCTAGATGTGTGTATTATCTGATTATGTGTTGTATGTGGCCCTAGATGTGTGTATTATCTGATTATGTGTTGTATATCGTCCTAGATGTGTGTATTATCTGATTATGTGTTGTATGTGGTCCTAGATGTGTGTATTATCTGATTATGTGTTGTATGTGGTCCTAGATGTGTGTGTATTATCTGATTATGTGTTGTATGTGGTCCTAGATGTGTCTATTATCTGATTATGTGTTGTATGTGGTTCTAGATGTGTGTATTATCTGATTATGTGTTGTATGTGGTCCTAGATGTGTGTATTATCTGATTATGTCTTGTATGTGGTCCTAGATGTGTGTATTATCTGATTATGTGTTGTATGTGGTCCTAGATGTGTGTGTATTATCTGATTATGTGTTGTATGTGGTCCTAGATGTGTGTATTATCTGATTATGTGTTGTATGTGGTCCTAGATGTGTGTATTATCTGATTATGTGTTGTATGTGGTCCTAGATGTGTGTATTATCTGATTATGTGTTGTATGTGGTCCTAGATGTGTGTATTATCTGATTATATGTTGTATGTGGTCCTAGATGTGTGTATTATCTGATTATGTGTTGTATGTGGTCCTAGATGTGTGTATTATCTGAGTATGTGTTATATGTGGTCCTAGAAATGTGTATTATCTGATTATGTGTTGTATGTGGTCCTAGATGTGTTTATTATCTGATTATGTGTTGTATGTGGTCCTAGATGTGTGTATTATCTGATTATGTGTTGTATGTGGTCCCAGATGTGTGTATTATCTGATTATGTGTTGTATGTGGTCCTAGATGTGTGTATTATCTGATTATGTGTTGTATGTGGTTCTAGATGTGTGTATTATCTGATTATGTGTTGTATGTGGTCCTAGATGTGTGTATTATCTGATTATGTGTTATATGTGGTCCTAGATGTGTGTATTATCTGATTATGTGTTAAATGTGGTCCTAGATGTGTGTATTATCTGATTATGTGTTATATGTGGTCCTAGATGTGTGTATTATCTGATTATGTGTTAAATGTTGTCCTAGATGTGTGTATTATCTGATTATGTGTTATATGTGGTCCTAGATGTGTGTATTATCTGATTATGTGTTATATGTGGTCCTAGATGTGTGTATTATCTGATTATGTGTTAAATGTGGTCCTAGATGTGTGTATTATCTGATTATGTGTTATATGTGGTCCTAGATGTGTGTATTATCTGATTATGTGTTAAATGTGGTCCTAGATGTGTGTATTATCTGATTATGTGTTATATGTGGTCCTAGATGTGTGTATTATCTGATTATGTGTTAAATGTGGTCCTAGATGTGTGTATTATCTGATTATGTGTTATATGTGGTCCTAGATGTGTGTATTATCTGATTATGTGTTATATGTGGTCCTAGATGTGTGTATTATCTGATTATGTGTTAAATGTGGTCCTAGATGTGTGTATTATCTGATTATGTGTTATATGTAGTCCTAGATGTGTGTATTATCTGATTATGTGTTAAATGTGGTCCTAGATGTGTGTATTATCTGATTATGTGTTAAATGTGGTCCTAGATGTGTGTATTATCTGATTATGTGTTGTATGTGGTCGTAGATGTGTGTATTATCTGACTATGTGTTGTATATGGTCCTAGATGTGTGTATTATCTGATTATGTGTTATATGTGGTCCTAGATGTGTGTATTATCTGATTATGTGTTATATGTGGTCCTAGATGTGTGTATTATCTGATTATGTGTTAAATGTGGTCCTAGATGTGTGTATTATCTGATTATGTGTTGTATGTGGTCCTAGATGTGTGTGTTATCTGATTATGTGTTGTATGTGGTCCTAGATGTGTGTATTATCTGATTATGTGTTGTATGTGGTCCTAGATGTGTGTGTATTATCTGATTATGTGTTGTATGTGGTCCTAGATGTGTGTATTATCTGATTATGTGTTGTATGTGGTCCTAGATGTGTGTATTATCTGATTATGTGTTGTATGTGGTCCTAGATGTGTGTATTATCTGATTATGTGTTGTATGTGGTCCTAGATGTGTGTGTATTATCTGATTATGTGTTGTATGTGGTCCTAGATGTGTGTATTATCTGATTATGTGTTGTATGTGGTCCTAGATGTTTGTATTATCTGATTATGTGTTGTATGTGGTCCTAGATGTGTGTATTATCTGATTATGTATTGTATGTGGTCCTAGATGTGTGTATTATCTGATTATATGTTGTATGTGGTCCTAGATGTGTGTATTATCTGATTATGTGTTGTATGTGGTCCTAGATGTGTGTATTATCTGAATATGTGTTATATGTGGTCCTAGAAATGTGTATTATCTGATTATGTGTTGTATGTGGTCCTAGATGTGTTTATTATCTGATTATGTGTTGTATGTGGTCCTAGATGTGTGTATTATCTGATTATGTGTTGTATGTGGTCCTAGATGTGTGTATTATCTGATTATGTGTTGTATGTGGTCCTAGATGTGTGTATTATCTGATTATGTGTTGTATGTGGTCCTAGATGTGTGTATTATATGATTATGTGTTATATGTGGTCCTAGATGTGTGTATTATCTGATTATGTGTTATATGTGGTCCTAGATGTGTGTATTATCTGATTATGTGTTGTATGTGGTCCTAGATTTGTGTATTATCTGATTATGTGTTGTATGTGGTCCTAGATGTGTGTATTATCTGATTATGTGTTATATGTGGTTCTAGATGTGTGTATTATCTGATTATGTGTTAAATGTGGTCCTAGATGTGTGTATTACCTGATTATGTGTTGTATGTGGTCCTAGATGTGTGTATTATCTGATTATGTGTTGTATGTGGTCCTAGATGTGTGTATTATCTGATTATGTGTTGTATGTGGTCCTAGATGTGTGTATTATATGATTATGTGTTATATGTGGTCCTAGATGTGTGTATTATCTGATTATGTGTTATATGTGGTCCTAGATGTGTGTATTATCTGATTATGTGTTGTATGTGGTCCTAGATGTGTGTATTATCTGATTATGTGTTGTATGTGGTCCTAGATGTGTGTATTATCTGATTATGTGTTGTATGTGGCCCTAGATGTGTGTATTATCTGATTATGTGTTGTATATCGTCCTAGATGTGTGTATTATCTGATTATGTGTTGTATGTGGTCCTAGATGTGTGTATTATCTGATTATGTGTTGTATGTGGCCCTAGATGTGTGTATTATCTGATTATGTGTTGTATATCGTCCTAGATGTGTGTATTATCTGATTATGTGTTGTATGTGGTTTTAGATGTGTGTATTATCTGATTATGTGTTGTATGTGGTCCTAGATGTGTGTATTATCTGATTATGTGTTGTATGTGGTCCTAGATGTGTGTATTATCTGATTATGTGTTGTATGTGGCCCTAGATGTGTGTATTATCTGATTATGTGTTGTATATCGTCCTAGATGTGTGTATTATCTGATTATGTGTTGTATGTGGTCCTAGATGTGTGTATTATCTGATTATGTGTTGTATGTGGTCCTAGATGTGTGTGTATTATCTGATTATGTGTTGTATGTGGTCCTAGATGTGTCTATTATCTGATTATGTGTTGTATGTGGTTCTAGATGTGTGTATTATCTGATTATGTGTTGTATGTGGTCCTAGATGTGTGTATTATCTGATTATGTCTTGTATGTGGTCCTAGATGTGTGTATTATCTGATTATGTGTTGTATGTGGTCCTAGATGTGTGTGTATTATCTGATTATGTGTTGTATGTGGTCCTAGATGTGTGTATTATCTGATTATGTGTTGTATGTGGTCCTAGATGTGTGTATTATCTGATTATGTGTTGTATGTGGTCCTAGATGTGTGTATTATCTGATTATGTGTTGTATGTGGTCCTAGATGTGTGTATTATCTGATTATATGTTGTATGTGGTCCTAGATGTGTGTATTATCTGATTATGTGTTGTATGTGGTCCTAGATGTGTGTATTATCTGAGTATGTGTTATATGTGGTCCTAGAAATGTGTATTATCTGATTATGTGTTGTATGTGGTCCTAGATGTGTTTATTATCTGATTATGTGTTGTATGTGGTCCTAGATGTGTGTATTATCTGATTATGTGTTGTATGTGGTCCTAGATGTGTGTATTATCTGATTATGTGTTGTATGTGGTCCTAGATGTGTGTATTATCTGATTATGTGTTGTATGTGGTTCTAGATGTGTGTATTATCTGATTATGTGTTGTATGTGGTCCTAGATGTGTGTATTATCTGATTATGTGTTATATGTGGTCCTAGATGTGTGTATTATCTGATTATGTGTTAAATGTAGTCCTAGATGTGTGTATTATCTGATTATGTGTTGTATGTGGTCCTAGATGTGTGTATTATCTGATTATGTGTTATATGTGGTCCTAGATGTGTGTATTATCTGATTATGTGTTAAATGTTGTCCTAGATGTGTGTATTATCTGATTATGTGTTATATGTGGTCCTAGATGTGTGTATTATCTGATTATGTGTTATATGTGGTCCTAGATGTGTGTATTATCTGATTATGTGTTATATGTGGTCCTAGATGTGTGTATTATCTGATTATGTGTTAAATGTGGTCCTAGATGTGTGTATTATCTGATTATGTGTTATATGTGGTCCTAGATGTGTGTATTATCTGATTATGTGTTAAATGTGGTCCTAGATGTGTGTCTTATCTGATTATGTGTTATATGTGGTCCTAGATGTGTGTATTATCTGATTATGTGTTAAATGTGGTCCTAGATGTGTGTATTATCTGATTATGTGTTATATGTGGTCCTAGATGTGTGTATTATCTGATTATGTGTTATATGTGGTCCTAGATGTGTGTATTATCTGATTATGTGTTAAATGTGGTCCTAGATGTGTGTATTATCTGATTATGTGTTATATGTAGTCCTAGATGTGTGTATTATCTGATTATGTGTTAAATGTGGTCCTAGATGTGTGTATTATCTGATTATGTGTTAAATGTGGTCCTAGATGTGTGTATTATCTGATTATGTGTTGTATGTGGTCGTAGATGTGTGTATTATCTGATTATGTGTTGTATATGGTCCTAGATGTGTGTATTATCTGATTATGTGTTATATGTGGTCCTAGATGTGTGTATTATCTGATTATGTGTTAAATGTGGTCCTAGATGTGTGTATTATCTGATTATGTGTTGTATGTGGTCCTAGATGTGTGTATTATCTGAATATGTGTTATATGTGGTCCTAGAAATGTGTATTATCTGATTATGTGTTGTATGTGGTCCTAGATGTGTTTATTATCTGATTATGTGTTGTATGTGGTCCTAGATGTGTGTATTATCTGATTATGTGTTGTATGTGGTCCTAGATGTGTGTATTATCTGATTATGTGTTGTATGTGGTCCTAGATGTGTGTATTATCTGATTATGTGTTGTATGTGGTCCTAGATGTGTGTATTATATGATTATGTGTTATATGTGGTCCTAGATGTGTGTATTATCTGATTATGTGTTATATGTGGTCCTAGATGTGTGTATTATCTGATTATGTGTTGTATGTGGTCCTAGATGTGTGTATTATCTGATTATGTGTTGTATGTGGTCCTAGATGTGTGTATTATCTGATTATGTGTTATATGTGGTTCTAGATGTGTGTATTATCTGATTATGTGTTAAATGTGGTCCTAGATGTGTGTATTACCTGATTATGTGTTGTATGTGGTCCTAGATGTGTGTATTATCTGATTATGTGTTGTATGTGGTCCTAGATGTGTGTATTATATGATTATGTGTTATATGTGGTCCTAGATGTGTGTATTATCTGATTATGTGTTATATGTGGTCCTAGATGTGTGTATTATCTGATTATGTGTTGTATGTGGTCCTAGATGTGTGTATTATCTGATTATGTGTTGTATGTGGTCCTAGATGTGTGTATTATCTGATTATGTGTTGTATGTGGCCCTAGATGTGTGTATTATCTGATTATGTGTTGTATATCGTCCTAGATGTGTGTATTATCTGATTATGTGTTGTATGTGGTCCTAGATGTGTGTATTATATGATTATGTGTTGTATGTGGTCCTAGATGTGTGTGTATTATCTGATTATGTGTTGTATGTGGTCCTAGATGTGTCTATTATCTGATTATGTGTTGTATGTGGTTCTAGATGTGTGTATTATCTGATTATGTGTTGTATGTGGTCCTAGATGTGTGTATTATCTGATTATGTCTTGTATGTGGTCCTAGATGTGTGTATTATCTGATTATGTGTTGTATGTGGTCCTAGATGTGTGTGTATTATCTGATTATGTGTTGTATGTGGTCCTAGATGTGTGTATTATCTGATTATGTGTTGTATGTGGTCCTAGATGTGTGTATTATCTGATTTTGTGTTGTATGTGGTCCTAGATGTGTGTATTATCTGATTATGTGTTGTATGTGGTCCTAGATGTGTGTATTATCTGATTATATGTTGTATGTGGTCCTAGATGTGTGTATTATCTGATTATGTGTTGTATGTGGTCCTAGATGTGTGTATTATCTGAGTATGTGTTATATGTGGTCCTAGAAATGTGTATTATCTGATTATGTGTTGTATGTGGTCCTAGATGTGTTTATTATCTGATTATGTGTTGTATGTGGTCCTAGATGTGTGTATTATCTGATTATGTGTTGTATGTGGTCCTAGATGTGTGTATTATCTGATTATGTGTTGTATGTGGTCCTAGATGTGTGTATTATCTGATTATGTGTTGTATGTGGTTCTAGATGTGTGTATTATCTGATTATGTGTTGTATGTGGTCCTAGATGTGTGTATTATCTGATTATGTGTTATATGTGGTCCTAGATGTGTGTATTATCTGATTATGTGTTAAATGTGTTCCTAGATGTGTGTATTATCTGATTATGTGTTGTATGTGGTCCTAGATGTGTGTATTATCTGATTATGTGTTATATGTGGTCCTAGATGTGTGTATTATCTGATTATGTGTTAAATGTTGTCCTAGATGTGTGTATTATCTGATTATGTGTTATATGTGGTCCTAGATGTGTGTATTATCTGATTATGTGTTATATGTGGTCCTAGATGTGTGTATTATCTGATTATGTGTTATATGTGGTCCTAGATGTGTGTATTATCTGATTATGTGTTAAATGTGGTCCTAGATGTGTGTATTATCTGATTATGTGTTATATGTGGTCCTAGATGTGTGTATTATCTGATTATGTGTTAATGTGGTCCTAGATGTGTGTATTATCTGATTATGTGTTATATGTGGTCCTAGATGTGTGTATTATCTGATTATGTGTTAAATGTGGTCCTAGATGTGTGTATTATCTGATTATGTGTTATATGTGGTCCTAGATGTGTGTATTATCTGATTATGTGTTATATGTGGTCCTAGATGTGTGTATTATCTGATTATGTGTTAAATGTGGTCCTAGATGTGTGTATTATCTGATTATGTGTTATATGTAGTCCTAGATGTGTGTATTATCTGATTATGTGTTAAATGTGGTCCTAGATGTGTGTATTATCTGATTATGTGTTAAATGTGGTCCTAGATGTGTGTATTATCTGATTATGTGTTGTATGTGGTCGTAGATGTGTGTATTATCTGATTATGTGTTGTATATGGTCCTAGATGTGTGTATTATCTGATTATGTGTTATATGTGGTCCTAGATGTGTGTATTATCTGATTATGTGTTAAATGTGGTCCTAGATGTGTGTATTATCTGATTATGTGTTGTATGTGGTCCTAGATGTGTGTGTTATCTGATTATGTGTTGTATGTGGTCCTAGATGTGTGTATTATCTGATTATGTGTTGTATGTGGTCCTAGATGTGTGTGTATTATCTGATTATGTGTTGTATGTGGTCCTAGATGTGTGTATTATCTGATTATGTGTTGTATGTGGTCCTAGATGTGTGTATTATCTGATTATGTGTTGTATGTGGTACTAGATGTGTGTGTATTATCTGATTATGTGTTGTATGTGGTCCTAGATGTGTGTATTATCTGATTATGTGTTGTATGTGGTCCTAGATGTTTGTATTATCTGATTATGTGTTGTATGTGGTCCTAGATGTGTGTATTATCTGATTATGTGTTGTATGTGGTCCTAGATGTGTGTATTATCTGATTATATGTTGTATGTGGTCCTAGATGTGTGTATTATCTGATTATGTGTTGTATGTGGTCCTAGATGTGTGTATTAACAGAATATGTGTTATATGTGGTCCTAGAAATGTGTATTATCTGATTATGCGTTGTATGTGGTCCTAGATGTGTTTATTATCTGATTATGTGTTGTATGTGTTCCTACATGTGTGTATTATCTGATTATGTGTTGTATGTGTTCCTACATGTTTGTATTATCTGATTATGTGTTGTATGTGATCCTAGATGTGTGTATTATCTGATTATGTGTTGTATGTGGTCCTAGATGTGTGTATTATCTGATTATGTGTTGTATGTGGTCCTAGATGTGTGTATTATCTGATTATGTGTTGTATGTGGTCCTAGATGTGTGTATTATCTGATTATGTGTTGTATGTGGTCCTAGATGTGTGTATTATCTGATTATGTGTTGTATGTGGTCCTAGATGTGTGTATTATCTGATTATGTGTTGTATGTGGTCCTAGATGTGTGTATTATATGATTATGTGTTATATGTGGTCCTAGATGTGTGTATTATCTGATTGTGTGTTATATGTGGTCCTAGATGTGTGTATTATCTGATTATGTGTTGTATGTGGTCCTAGATGTGTGTATTATCTGATTATGTGTTGTATGTAGTCCTAGATGTGTGTATTATCTGATTATGTGTTATATGTGGTCCTAGATGTGTGTATTATCTGATTATGTGTTGTATATCGTCCTAGATGTCTGTGTTATCTGATTATGTGTTGTATGTGGTCCTAGATGTGTGTATTATCTGATTATGTGTTGTATGTGGTCCTAGATGTGTGTATTATCTGATTATGTGTTGTATGTGGTCCTAGATGTGTGTATTATCTGATTATGTGTTGTATGTGGTCCTAGATGTGTGTATTATCTGATTATGTGTTGTATGTGGTCCTAGATGTGTGTATTATATGATTATGTGTTATATGTGGTCCTAGATGTGTGTATTATCTGATTGTGTGTTATATGTGGTCCTAGATGTGTGTATTATCTGATTATGTGTTATATGTGGTCCTAGATGTGTGTATTATCTGATTATGTGTTGTATGTGGTCCTAGATGTGTGTATTATCTGATTATGTGTTGTATGTGGTCCTAGATGTGTGTATTATCTGATTATGTGTTATATGTGGTTCTAGATGTGTGTATTATCTGATTATGTGTTAAATGTGGTCCTAGATGTGTGTATTACCTGATTATGTGTTGTATGTGGTTCTAGATGTGTGTATTATCTGATTATGTGTTGTATGTGGTCCTAGATGTGTGTATTATCTGATTATGTGTTGTATGTAGTCCTAGATGTGTGTATTATCTGATTATGTGTTATATGTGGTCCTAGATGTGTGTATTATCTGATTATGTGTTGTATATCGTCCTAGATGTCTGTGTTATCTGATTATGTGTTGTATGTGGTTCTAGATGTGTGTATTATCTGATTATGTGTTGTATGTGGTCCTAGATGTGTGTATTATCTGATTATGTGTTGTATGTGGTCCTAGATGTGTCTATTATCTGATTATGTGTTAAATGTGGTCCTAGATGTGTGTATTATCTGATTATGTGTTGTATGTGGTCCTAGATGTGTGTATTATCTGATTATGTGTTGTATGTGGTCCTAGTACCAGTAATGCACTGGGTAATTGCTGGCCTTGTGCCTAAAGTAGAAACAATTATCTGATTATGTGTTATATGTGGTCCTAGATGTGTGTATTATCTGATTATGTGTTGTATGTGGTGCTAGATGTGTGTATTATCTGATTATGTGCTGTATGTGGTCCTAGATGTGTGTATTATCTGATTATGTGTTGTATGTGGTCCTAGATGTGTGTATTATCTGATTATGTGTTGTATATCGTCCTAGATGTGTGTATTATCTGATTATGTGTTGTATGTCGTTCTAGATGTGTGTATTATCTGATTATGTGTTGTATGTGGTCCTAGATGTGTGTATTATCTGATTATGTGTTATATGTGGTCCTAGATGTGTGTATTATCTGATTATGTGTTAAATGTGGTCCTAGATGTGTGTATTATCTGATTATGTGTTGTATGTGGTCCTAGATGTGTGTATTATCTGATTATGTGTTATATGTGGTCCTAGATGTGTGTATTATCTGATTATGTGTTAAATGTGGTCCTAGATGTGTGTATTATCTGATTATGTGTTATATGTGGTCCTAGATGTGTGTATTATCTGATTATGTGTTAAATGTGGTCCTAGATGTGTTTATTATCTGATTATGTGTTAAATGTGGTCCTAGATGTGTGTATTATCTGATTATGTGTTATATGTGGTCCTAGATGTGTGTATTATCTGATTATGTGTTATATGTGGTCCTAGATGTGTGTATTATCTGATTATGTATTAAATGTGGTCCTAGATGTGTGTATTATCTGATTATTTGTTATATGTGGTCCTAGATGTGTGTATTATCTGATTATGTGTTAAATGTGGTCCTAGATGTGTGTATTATCTGATTATGTGTTGTATGTGGTCCTAGATGTGTGTATTATCTGATTATGTGTTATATGTGGTCCTAGATGTGTGTATTATCTGATTATGTGTTAAATGTGGTCCTAGATGTGTGTATTATCTGATTATGTGTTGTATGTGGTCCTAGATGTGTGTATTATCTGATTATGTGTTATATGTGGTCCTAGATGTGTGTATTATCTGATTATGTGTTAAATGTTGTCCTAGATGTGTGTATTATCTGATTATGTGTTATATGTGGTCCTAGATGTGTGTATTATCTGATTATGTTTTATATGTGGTCCTAGATGTGTGTATTATCTGATTATGTGTTATATGTGGTCCTAGATGTGTGTATTATCTGATTATGTGTTAAATGTGGTCCTAGATGTGTGTATTATCTGATTATGTGTTATATGTGGTCCTAGATGTGTGTATTATCTGATTATGTGTTAAATGTGGTCCTAGATGTGTGTATTATCTGATTATGTGTTGTATGTGGTCCTAGATGTGTGTATTATCTGATTATGTGTTGTATGTGGTCCTAGATGTGTGTATTATCTGAATATGTGTTATATGTGGTCCTATAAATGTGTATTATCTGATTATGTGTTGTATGTGGTCCTAGATGTGTTTATTATCTGATTATGTGTTGTATGTGGTCCTAGATGTGTGTATTATCTGATTATGTGTTGTATGTGGTCCTAGATGTGTGTATTATCTGATTATGTGTTGTATGTGGTCCTAGATGTGTGTATTATCTGATTATGTGTTGTATGTGGTCCTAGATGTGTGTATTATATGATTATGTGTTATATGTGGTCCTAGATGTGTGTATTATCTGATTATGTGTTATATGTGGTCCTAGATGTGTGTATTATCTGATTATGTGTTGTATGTGGTCCTAGATGTGTGTATTATCTGATTATGTGTTGTATGTGGTCCTAGATGTGTGTATTATCTGATTATGTGTTATATGTGGTTCTAGATGTGTGTATTATCTGATTATGTGTTAAATGTGGTCCTAGATGTGTGTATTACCTGATTATGTGTTGTATGTGGTCCTAGATGTGTGTATTATCTGATTATGTGTTGTATGTGGTCCTAGATGTGTGTATTATATGATTATGTGTTATATGTGGTCCTAGATGTGTGTATTATCTGATTATGTGTTATATGTGGTCCTAGATGTGTGTATTATCTGATTATGTGTTGTATGTGGTCCTAGATGTGTGTATTATCTGATTATGTGTTGTATGTGGTCCTAGATGTGTGTATTATCTGATTATGTGTTGTATGTGGCCCTAGATGTGTGTATTATCTGATTATGTGTTGTATATCGTCCTAGATGTGTGTATTATCTGATTATGTGTTGTATGTGGTCCTAGATGTGTGTATTATATGATTATGTGTTGTATGTGGTCCTAGATGTGTGTGTATTATCTGATTATGTGTTGTATGTGGTCCTAGATGTGTCTATTATCTGATTATGTGTTGTATGTGGTTCTAGATGTGTGTATTATCTGATTATGTGTTGTATGTGGTCCTAGATGTGTGTATTATCTGATTATGTCTTGTATGTGGTCCTAGATGTGTGTATTATCTGATTATGTGTTGTATGTGGTCCTAGATGTGTGTGTATTATCTGATTATGTGTTGTATGTGGTCCTAGATGTGTGTATTATCTGATTATGTGTTGTATGTGGTCCTAGATGTGTGTATTATCTGATTATGTGTTGTATGTGGTCCTAGATGTGTGTATTATCTGATTATGTGTTGTATGTGGTCCTAGATGTGTGTATTATCTGATTATATGTTGTATGTGGTCCTAGATGTGTGTATTATCTGATTATGTGTTGTATGTGGTCCTAGATGTGTGTATTATCTGAGTATGTGTTATATGTGGTCCTAGAAATGTGTATTATCTGATTATGTGTTGTATGTGGTCCTAGATGTGTTTATTATCTGATTATGTGTTGTATGTGGTCCTAGATGTGTGTATTATCTGATTATGTGTTGTATGTGGTCCTAGATGTGTGTATTATCTGATTATGTGTTGTATGTGGTCCTAGATGTGTGTATTATCTGATTATGTGTTGTATGTGGTTCTAGATGTGTGTATTATCTGATTATGTGTTGTATGTGGTCCTAGATGTGTGTATTATCTGATTATGTGTTATATGTGGTCCTAGATGTGTGTATTATCTGATTATGTGTTAAATGTGGTCCTAGATGTGTGTATTATCTGATTATGTGTTGTATGTGGTCCTAGATGTGTGTATTATCTGATTATGTGTTATATGTGGTCCTAGATGTGTGTATTATCTGATTATGTGTTAAATGTTGTCCTAGATGTGTGTATTATCTGATTATGTGTTATATGTGGTCCTAGATGTGTGTATTATCTGATTATGTGTTATATGTGGTCCTAGATGTGTGTATTATCTGATTATGTGTTATATGTGGTCCTAGATGTGTGTATTATCTGATTATGTGTTAAATGTGGTCCTAGATGTGTGTATTATCTGATTATGTGTTATATGTGGTCCTAGATGTGTGTATTATCTGATTATGTGTTAAATGTGGTCCTAGACGTGTGTATTATCTGATTATGTGTTATATGTGGTCCTAGATGTGTGTATTATCTGATTATGTGTTATATGTGGTCCTAGATGTGTGTATTATCTGATTATGTGTTAAATGTGGTCCTAGATGTGTGTATTATCTGATTATGTGTTATATGTAGTCCTAGATGTGTGTATTATCTGATTATGTGTTAAATGTGGTCCTAGATGTGTGTATTATCTGATTATGTGTTAAATGTGGTCCTAGATGTGTGTATTATCTGATTATGTGTTGTATGTGGTCGTAGATGTGTGTATTATCTGATTATGTGTTGTATATGGTCCTAGATGTGTGTATTATCTGATTATGTGTTATATGTGGTCCTAGATGTGTGTATTATCTGATTATGTGTTAAATGTGGTCCTAGATGTGTGTATTATCTGATTATGTGTTGTATGTGGTCCTAGATGTGTGTGTTATCTGATTATGTGTTGTATGTGGTCCTAGATGTGTGTATTATCTGATTATGTGTTGTATGTGGTCCTAGATGTGTGTGTATTATCTGATTATGTGTTGTATGTGGTCCTAGATGTGTGTATTATCTGATTATGTGTTGTATGTGGTCCTAGATGTGTGTATTATCTGATTATGTGTTGTATGTGGTCCTAGATGTGTGTGTATTTTCTGATTATGTGTTGTATGTGGTCCTAGATGTGTGTATTATCTGATTATGTGTTGTATGTGGTCCTAGATGTTTGTATTATCTGATTATGTGTTGTATGTGGTCCTAGATGTGTGTATTATCTGATTATGTGTTGTATGTGGTCCTAGATGTGTGTATTATCTGATTATATGTTGTATGTGGTCCTAGATGTGTGTATTATCTGATTATGTGTTGTATGTGGTCCTAGATTAGTGTATTATCTGAATATGTGTTATATGTGGTCCTAGAAATGTGTATTATCTGATTATGTGTTGTATGTGGTCCTAGATGTGTTTATTATCTGATTATGTGTTGTATGTGGTCCTACATGTGTGTATTATCTGATTATGTGTTGTATGTGGTCCTAGATGTGTGTATTATCTGATTATGTGTTGTATGTGGTCCTAGATGTGTGTATTATCTGATTATGTGTTGTATGTGGTCCTAGATGTGTGTATTATATGATTATGTGTTATATGTGGTCCTAGATGTGTGTATTATCTGATTATGTGTTATATGTGGTCCTAGATGTGTGTATTATCTGATTATGTGTTGTATGTGGTCCTAGATGTGTGTATTATCTGATTATGTGTTGTATGTGGTCCTAGATGTGTGTATTATCTGATTATGTGTTATATGTGGTTCTAGATGTGTGTATTATCTGATTATGTGTTAAATGTGGTCCTAGATGTGTGTATTACCTGATTATGTGTTGTATGTGGTTCTAGATGTGTGTATTATCTGATTATGTGTTGTATGTGGTCCTAGATGTGTGTATTATCTGATTATGTGTTGTATGTAGTCCTAGATGTGTGTATTATCTGATTATGTGTTATATGTGGTCCTAGATGTGTGTATTATCTGATTATGTGTTGTATATCGTCCTAGCTGTCTGTGTTATCTGATTATGTGTTGTATGTGGTTCTAGATGTGTGTATTATCTGATTATGTGTTGTATGTGGTCCTAGATGTGTGTATTATCTGATTATGTGTTGTATGTGGTCCTAGATGTGTCTATTATCTGATTATGTGTTAAATGTGGTCCTAGATGTGTGTATTATCTGATTATGTGTTGTATGTGGTCCTAGATGTGTGTATTATCTGATTATGTGTTGTATGTGGTCCTAGTACCAGTAATGCACTGGGTAATTGCTGGCATTGTGCCTAAAGTAGAAACAATTATCTGATTATGTGTTATATGTGGTCCTAGATGTGTGTATTATCTGATTATGTGTTGTATGTGGTGCTAGATGTGTGTATTATCTGATTATGTGCTGTATGTGGTCCTAGATGTGTGTATTATCTGATTATGTGTTGTATGTGGTCCTAGATGTGTGTATTATCTGATTATGTGTTGTATATCGTCCTAGATGTGTGTATTATCTGATTATGTGTTGTATGTCGTTCTAGATGTGTGTATTATCTGATTATGTGTTGTATGTGGTCCTAGATGTGTGTATTATCTGATTATGTGTTATATGTGGTCCTAGATGTGTGTATTATCTGATTATGTGTTAAATGTGGTCCTAGATGTGTGTATTATCTGATTATGTGTTGTATGTGGTCCTAGATGTGTGTATTATCTGATTATGTGTTATATGTGGTCCTAGATGTGTGTATTATCTGATTATGTGTTAAATGTGGTCCTAGATGTGTGTATTATCTGATTATGTGTTATATGTGGTCCTAGATGTGTGTATTATCTGATTATGTGTTAAATGTGGTCCTAGATGTGTTTATTATCTGATTATGTGTTAAATGTGGTCCTAGATGTGTGTATTATCTGATTATGTGTTATATGTGGTCCTAGATGTGTGTATTATCTGATTATGTGTTATATGTGGTCCTAGATGTGTGTATTATCTGATTATGTGTTAAATGTGGTCCTAGATGTGTGTATTATCTGATTATTTGTTATATGTGGTCCTAGATGTGTGTATTATCTGATTATGTGTTAAATGTGGTCCTAGATGTGTGTATTATCTGATTATGTGTTAAATGTGGTCCTAGATGTGTGTATTATCTGATTATGTGTTGTATGTGGGCCTAGATGTGTGTATTATCTGATTATGTGTTGTATGTGGTCCTAGATGTGTGTATTATCTGATTATGTGTTATATGGGGTCCTAGATGTGTGTATTATCTGATTATGTGTTATATCTGGTCCTAGATGTGTGTATTATCTGATTATGTGTTGTATGTGGTCCTAGATGTGTGTATTATCTGATTATGTGTTAAATGTGGCCCTAGATGTGTGTATTATCTGATTATGTGTTGTATGTGGCCCTAGATGTGTGTATTATCTGATTATGTGTTGTATATCGTCCTAGATGTGTGTATTATCTGATTATGTGCTGTATGTGGTCCTAGATGTGTGTGTATTATCTGATTATGTGTTGTATGTGGTCCTAGATGTGTGTATTATCTGATTATGTGTTGTATGTGGTTCTAGATGTGTGTATTATCTGATTATGTGTTGTATGTGGTCCTAGATGTGTGTATTATCTGATTATGTGTTGTATGTGGTCCTAGATGTGTGTATTATCTGATTATGTGTTGTATGTAGTCCTAGATGTGTGTATTATCTGATTATGTGTTATATGTGGTCCTAGATGTGTGTATTATCTGATTATGTGTTGTATATCGTCCTAGATGTGTGTATTATCTGATTATGTGTTGTATGTGGTTCTAGATGTGTGTATTATCTGATTATGTGTTGTATGTGGTCCTAGATGTGTGTATTATCTGATTATGTGTATATGTGGTTCTAGATGTGTGTATTATCTGATTATGTGTTAAATGTGGTCCTAGATGTGTGTATTATCTGATTATGTGTTGTATGTGTTTCTAGATGTTTGTATTATCTGATTATGTTTTGTATGTGGTCCTAGATGTGTGTATTATCTGATTATGTGTTGTATGTGGTCCTAGATGTGTGTATTATCTGATTATGTGATGTATGTGGCCCTAGATGTGTGTATTATCTGATTATGTGTTGTATGTGGTCCTAGATGTGTGTATTATCTGATTATGTGTTGTATGTGGTCCTAGATGTGTGTATTATCTGATTATGTGTTGTATGTGGTTCAAGAATGTGTGTATTATCTGATTATGTGTTGTATGTGGTCCTAGTACCAGTAATGCACTGGGTAATTGCTGGCCTTGTGCCTAAAGTAGAAACAATTATCTGATTATGTGTTATATGTGGTCCTAGATGTGTGTATTATCTGATTATGTGTTGTATGTGGTGCTAGATGTGTGTATTATCTGATTATGTGCTGTATGTGGTCCTAGATGTGTGTATTATCTGATTATGTGTTGTATGTGGTCCTAGATGTGTGTATTATGTGATTATGTGTTGTATGTGGTCCTAGATGTGTGTATTATCTGATTATGTGTTGTATGTGGTCCTAGATGTGTGTATTATCTGATTATGTGTTGTATGTGGTCCTAGATGTGTGTATTATCTGATTATGTGTTGTATGTGGTCCTAGATGTGTGTATTATCTGATTATGTGTTGCATGTGGCCCTAGATGTGTGTATTATCTGATTATGTGTTGTATGTGGCCCTAGATGTGTGTATTATCTGATTATGTGTTGTATATCGTCCTAGATGTGTGTATTATCTGATTATGTGTTGTATGTGGTCCTAGATGTGTGTATTATCTGATTATGTGTTGTATGTGGTCCTAGATGTGTGTATTATCTGATTATGTGTTGTATGTGGTCCTAGATGTGTGTATTATCTGATTAATATGTTGTATGTGGTCCTAGATGTGTGTGTATTATCTGATTATGTGTTATATGTGGTCCTAGATGTGTGTATTATCTGATTATGTGTTGTATGTCGTTCTAGATGTGTGTATTATCTGATTGTGTGTTGTATGTGGTCCTAGATGTGTGTATTATCTGATTATGTGTTGTATGTGGTCCTAGATGTGTGTATTATCTGATTATGTGTTGTATGTAGTCCTAGATGTGTGTATTATCTGATTATGTGTTATATGTGGTCCTAGATGTGTGTATTGTCTGATTATGTGTTGTATATCGTCCTAGATGTGTGTATTATCTGATTATGTGTTGTATGTGGTTCTAGATGTGTGTATTATCTGATTATGTGTTGTTTGTGGTCCTAGATGTGTGTATTATCTGATTATGTGTTGTATGTGGTCCTAGATGTGTGTATTATCTGATTATGTGTTAAATGTGGTCCTAGATGCGTGTATTATCTGATTATGTGTTAAATGTGGTCCTAGATGTGTGTATTATCTGATTATGTGTTGTATGTGGTCCTAGATGTGTGTATTATCTGATTATGTGTTGTATGTGGTCCTAGATGTGTGTATTATCTGATTATGTGTTATATGTGGTCCTAGATGTGTGTATTATCTGATTATATGTTGTATGTGGTCCTAGATGTGTGTATTATCTGATTATATGTTGTATGTGGTCCTAGATGTGTGTATTATCTGATTATGTGTTGTATGTGGTCCTAGATGTGTGTATTATCTGATTATGTGTTATATGTGGTCCTAGATGTGTGTATTATCTGATTATGTGTTGTATGTGATGCTAGATGTGTGTATTATCTGATTATGTGTTGTATGTGGTCCTAGATGTGTGTATTATCTGATTATGTGTTGTATGTGGTCCTAGATGTGTGTATTATCTGATTATGTGTTATATGTGGTCCTAGATGTGTGTATTATCTGATTATGTGTTAAATGTGGTCCTAGATGTGTGTATTATCTGATTATGTGTTGTATGTGGTCCTAGATGTGTGTATTATCTGATTATGTGTTATATGTGGTCCTAGATGTGTGTATTATCTGATTATGTGTTAAATGTGGTCCTAGATGTGTGTATTATCTGATTATGTGTTATATGTGGTCCTAGATGTGTGTATTATCTGATTATGTGTTAAATGTGGTCCTAGATGTGTTTATTATCTGATTATGTGTTAAATGTGGTCCTAGATGTGTGTATTATCTGATTATGTGTTATATGTGGTCCTAGATGTGTGTATTATCTGATTATGTGTTATATGTGGTCCTAGATGTGTGTATTATCTGATTATGTGTTAAATGTGGTCCTAGATGTGTGTATTATCTGATTATTTGTTATATGTGGTCCTAGATGTGTGTATTATCTGATTATGTGTTAAATGTGGTCCTAGATGTGTGTATTATCTGATTATTTGTTATATGTGGTCCTAGATGTGTGTATTATCTGATTATGTGTTAAATGTGGTCCTAGATGTGTGTATTATCTGATTATGTGTTGTATGTGGTCCTAGATGTGTGTATTATCTGATTATGTGTTGTATGTGGTCCTAGATGTGTGTATTATCTGAATATGTGTTATATGTGGTCCTATAAATGTGTATTATCTGATTATGTGTTGTATGTGGTCCTAGATGTGTTTATTATCTGATTATGTGTTGTATGTGGTCCTAGATGTGTGTATTATCTGATTATGTGTTGTATGTGGTCCTAGATGTGTGTATTATCTGATTATGTGTTGTATGTGGTCCTAGATGTGTGTATTATCTGATTATGTGTTGTATGTGGTCCTAGATGTGTGTATTATATGATTATGTGTTATATGTGGTCCTAGATGTGTGTATTATCTGATTATGTGTTATATGTGGTCCTAGATGTGTGTATTATCTGATTATGTGTTGTATGTGGTCCTAGATGTGTGTATTATCTGATTATGTGTTGTATGTGGTCCTAGATGTGTGTATTATCTGATTATGTGTTATATGTGGTTCTAGATGTGTGTATTATCTGATTATGTGTTAAATGTGGTCCTAGATGTGTGTATTACCTGATTATGTGTTGTATGTGGTCCTAGATGTGTGTATTATCTGATTATGTGTTGTATGTGGTCCTAGATGTGTGTATTATATGATTATGTGTTATATGTGGTCCTAGATGTGTGTATTATCTGATTATGTGTTATATGTGGTCCTAGATGTGTGTATTATCTGATTATGTGTTGTATGTGGTCCTAGATGTGTGTATTATCTGATTATGTGTTGTATGTGGTCCTAGATGTGTGTATTATCTGATTATGTGTTGTATGTGGCCCTAGATGTGTGTATTATCTGATTATGTGTTGTATATCGTCCTAGATGTGTGTATTATCTGATTATGTGTTGTATGTGGTCCTAGATGTGTGTATTATATGATTATGTGTTGTATGTGGTCCTAGATGTGTGTGTATTATCTGATTATGTGTTGTATGTGGTCCTAGATGTGTCTATTATCTGATTATGTGTTGTATGTGGTTCTAGATGTGTGTATTATCTGATTATGTGTTGTATGTGGTCCTAGATGTGTGTATTATCTGATTATGTCTTGTATGTGGTCCTAGATGTGTGTATTATCTGATTATGTGTTGTATGTGGTCCTAGATGTGTGTGTATTATCTGATTATGTGTTGTATGTGGTCCTAGATGTGTGTATTATCTGATTATGTGTTGTATGTGGTCCTAGATGTGTGTATTATCTGATTATGTGTTGTATGTGGTCCTAGATGTGTGTATTATCTGATTATGTGTTGTATGTGGTCCTAGATGTGTGTATTATCTGATTATATGTTGTATGTGGTCCTAGATGTGTGTATTATCTGATTATGTGTTGTATGTGGTCCTAGATGTGTGTATTATCTGAGTATGTGTTATATGTGGTCCTAGAAATGTGTATTATCTGATTATGTGTTGTATGTGGTCCTAGATGTGTTTATTATCTGATTATGTGTTGTATGTGGTCCTAGATGTGTGTATTATCTGATTATGTGTTGTATGTGGTCCTAGATGTGTGTATTATCTGATTATGTGTTGTATGTGGTCCTAGATGTGTGTATTATCTGATTATGTGTTGTATGTGGTTCTAGATGTGTGTATTATCTGATTATGTGTTGTATGTGGTCCTAGATGTGTGTATTATCTGATTATGTGTTATATGTGGTCCTAGATGTGTGTATTATCTGATTATGTGTTAAATGTGGTCCTAGATGTGTGTATTATCTGATTATGTGTTGTATGTGGTCCTAGATGTGTGTATTATCTGATTATGTGTTATATGTGGTCCTAGATGTGTGTATTATCTGATTATGTGTTAAATGTTGTCCTAGATGTGTGTATTATCTGATTATGTGTTATATGTGGTCCTAGATGTGTGTATTATCTGATTATGTGTTATATGTGGTCCTAGATGTGTGTATTATCTGATTATGTGTTATATGTGGTCCTAGATGTGTGTATTATCTGATTATGTGTTAAATGTGGTCCTAGATGTGTGTATTATCTGATTATGTGTTATATGTGGTCCTAGATGTGTGTATTATCTGATTATGTGTTAAATGTGGTCCTAGACGTGTGTATTATCTGATTATGTGTTATATGTGGTCCTAGATGTGTGTATTATCTGATTATGTGTTATATGTGGTCCTAGATGTGTGTATTATCTGATTATGTGTTAAATGTGGTCCTAGATGTGTGTATTATCTGATTATGTGTTATATGTAGTCCTAGATGTGTGTATTATCTGATTATGTGTTAAATGTGGTCCTAGATGTGTGTATTATCTGATTATGTGTTAAATGTGGTCCTAGATGTGTGTATTATCTGATTATGTGTTGTATGTGGTCGTAGATGTGTGTATTATCTGATTATGTGTTGTATATGGTCCTAGATGTGTGTATTATCTGATTATGTGTTATATGTGGTCCTAGATGTGTGTATTATCTGATTATGTGTTAAATGTGGTCCTAGATGTGTGTATTATCTGATTATGTGTTGTATGTGGTCCTAGATGTGTGTGTTATCTGATTATGTGTTGTATGTGGTCCTAGATGTGTGTATTATCTGATTATGTGTTGTATGTGGTCCTAGATGTGTGTGTATTATCTGATTATGTGTTGTATGTGGTCCTAGATGTGTGTATTATCTGATTATGTGTTGTATGTGGTCCTAGATGTGTGTATTATCTGATTATGTGTTGTATGTGGTCCTAGATGTGTGTGTATTTTCTGATTATGTGTTGTATGTGGTCCTAGATGTGTGTATTATCTGATTATGTGTTGTATGTGGTCCTAGATGTTTGTATTATCTGATTATGTGTTGTATGTGGTCCTAGATGTGTGTATTATCTGATTATGTGTTGTATGTGGTCCTAGATGTGTGTATTATCTGATTATATGTTGTATGTGGTCCTAGATGTGTGTATTATCTGATTATGTGTTGTATGTGGTCCTAGATTAGTGTATTATCTGAATATGTGTTATATGTGGTCCTAGAAATGTGTATTATCTGATTATGTGTTGTATGTGGTCCTAGATGTGTTTATTATCTGATTATGTGTTGTATGTGGTCCTACATGTGTGTATTATCTGATTATGTGTTGTATGTGGTCCTAGATGTGTGTATTATCTGATTATGTGTTGTATGTGGTCCTAGATGTGTGTATTATCTGATTATGTGTTGTATGTGGTCCTAGATGTGTGTATTATATGATTATGTGTTATATGTGGTCCTAGATGTGTGTATTATCTGATTATGTGTTATATGTGGTCCTAGATGTGTGTATTATCTGATTATGTGTTGTATGTGGTCCTAGATGTGTGTATTATCTGATTATGTGTTGTATGTGGTCCTAGATGTGTGTATTATCTGATTATGTGTTATATGTGGTTCTAGATGTGTGTATTATCTGATTATGTGTTAAATGTGGTCCTAGATGTGTGTATTACCTGATTATGTGTTGTATGTGGTTCTAGATGTGTGTATTATCTGATTATGTGTTGTATGTGGTCCTAGATGTGTGTATTATCTGATTATGTGTTGTATGTAGTCCTAGATGTGTGTATTATCTGATTATGTGTTATATGTGGTCCTAGATGTGTGTATTATCTGATTATGTGTTGTATATCGTCCTAGCTGTCTGTGTTATCTGATTATGTGTTGTATGTGGTTCTAGATGTGTGTATTATCTGATTATGTGTTGTATGTGGTCCTAGATGTGTGTATTATCTGATTATGTGTTGTATGTGGTCCTAGATGTGTCTATTATCTGATTATGTGTTAAATGTGGTCCTAGATGTGTGTATTATCTGATTATGTGTTGTATGTGGTCCTAGATGTGTGTATTATCTGATTATGTGTTGTATGTGGTCCTAGTACCAGTAATGCACTGGGTAATTGCTGGCATTGTGCCTAAAGTAGAAACAATTATCTGATTATGTGTTATATGTGGTCCTAGATGTGTGTATTATCTGATTATGTGTTGTATGTGGTGCTAGATGTGTGTATTATCTGATTATGTGCTGTATGTGGTCCTAGATGTGTGTATTATCTGATTATGTGTTGTATGTGGTCCTAGATGTGTGTATTATCTGATTATGTGTTGTATATCGTCCTAGATGTGTGTATTATCTGATTATGTGTTGTATGTCGTTCTAGATGTGTGTATTATCTGATTATGTGTTGTATGTGGTCCTAGATGTGTGTATTATCTGATTATGTGTTATATGTGGTCCTAGATGTGTGTATTATCTGATTATGTGTTAAATGTGGTCCTAGATGTGTGTATTATCTGATTATGTGTTGTATGTGGTCCTAGATGTGTGTATTATCTGATTATGTGTTATATGTGGTCCTAGATGTGTGTATTATCTGATTATGTGTTAAATGTGGTCCTAGATGTGTGTATTATCTGATTATGTGTTATATGTGGTCCTAGATGTGTGTATTATCTGATTATGTGTTAAATGTGGTCCTAGATGTGTTTATTATCTGATTATGTGTTAAATGTGGTCCTAGATGTGTGTATTATCTGATTATGTGTTATATGTGGTCCTAGATGTGTGTATTATCTGATTATGTGTTATATGTGGTCCTAGATGTGTGTATTATCTGATTATGTGTTAAATGTGGTCCTAGATGTGTGTATTATCTGATTATTTGTTATATGTGGTCCTAGATGTGTGTATTATCTGATTATGTGTTAAATGTGGTCCTAGATGTGTGTATTATCTGATTATGTGTTAAATGTGGTCCTAGATGTGTGTATTATCTGATTATGTGTTGTATGTGGGCCTAGATGTGTGTATTATCTGATTATGTGTTGTATGTGGTCCTAGATGTGTGTATTATCTGATTATGTGTTATATGGGGTCCTAGATGTGTGTATTATCTGATTATGTGTTATATCTGGTCCTAGATGTGTGTATTATCTGATTATGTGTTGTATGTGGTCCTAGATGTGTGTATTATCTGATTATGTGTTAAATGTGGCCCTAGATGTGTGTATTATCTGATTATGTGTTGTATGTGGCCCTAGATGTGTTTATTATCTGATTATGTGTTGTATATCGTCCTAGATGTGTGTATTATCTGATTATGTGCTGTATGTGGTCCTAGATGTGTGTGTATTATCTGATTATGTGTTGTATGTGGTCCTAGATGTGTGTATTATCTGATTATGTGTTGTATGTGGTTCTAGATGTGTGTATTATCTGATTATGTGTTGTATGTGGTCCTAGATGTGTGTATTATCTGATTATGTGTTGTATGTGGTCCTAGATGTGTGTATTATCTGATTATGTGTTGTATGTAGTCCTAGATGTGTGTATTATCTGATTATGTGTTATATGTGGTCCTAGATGTGTGTATTATCTGATTATGTGTTGTATATCGTCCTAGATGTGTGTATTATCTGATTATGTGTTGTATGTGGTTCTAGATGTGTGTATTATCTGATTATGTGTTGTATGTGGTCCTAGATGTGTGTATTATCTGATTATGTGTATATGTGGTTCTAGATGTGTGTATTATCTGATTATGTGTTAAATGTGGTCCTAGATGTGTGTATTATCTGATTATGTGTTGTATGTGTTTCTAGATGTTTGTATTATCTGATTATGTTTTGTATGTGGTCCTAGATGTGTGTATTATCTGATTATGTGTTGTATGTGGTCCTAGATGTGTGTATTATCTGATTATGTGATGTATGTGGCCCTAGATGTGTGTATTATCTGATTATGTGTTGTATGTGGTCCTAGATGTGTGTATTATCTGATTATGTGTTGTATGTGGTCCTAGATGTGTGTATTATCTGATTATGTGTTGTATGTGGTTCAAGAATGTGTGTATTATCTGATTATGTGTTGTATGTGGTTCTAGATGTGTGTATTATCTGATTATGTGTTGTATGTGGTCCTAGATGTGTGTATTATGTGATTATGTGTTGTATGTGGTCCTAGATGTGTGTATTATCTGATTATGTGTTGTATGTGGTCCTAGATGTGTGTATTATCTGATTATGTGTTGTATGTGGTCCTAGATGTGTGTATTATCTGATTATGTGTTGCATGTGGCCCTAGATGTGTGTATTATCTGATTATGTGTTGTATGTGGCCCTAGATGTGTGTATTATCTGATTATGTGTTGTATATCTTCCTAGATGTGTGTATTATCTGATTATGTGTTGTATGTGGTCCTAGATGTGTGTATTATCTGATTATGTGTTGTATGTGGTCCTAGATGTGTGTATTATCTGATTATGTGTTGTATGTGGTCCTAGATGTGTGTATTATCTGATTAATATGTTGTATGTGGTCCTAGATGTGTGTGTATTATCTGATTATGTGTTATATGTGGTCCTAGATGTGTGTATTATCTGATTATGTGTTGTATGTCGTTCTAGATGTGTGTATTATCTGATTGTGTGTTGTATGTGGTCCTAGATGTGTGTATTATCTGATTATGTGTTGTATGTGGTCCTAGATGTGTGTATTATCTGATTATGTGTTGTATGTAGTCCTAGATGTGTGTATTATCTGATTATGTGTTATATGTGGTCCTAGATGTGTGTATTGTCTGATTATGTGTTGTATATCGTCCTAGATGTGTGTATTATCTGATTATGTGTTGTATGTGGTTCTAGATGTGTGTATTATCTGATTATGTGTTGTTTGTGGTCCTAGATGTGTGTATTATCTGATTATGTGTTGTATGTGGTCCTAGATGTGTGTATTATCTGATTATGTGTTAAATGTGGTCCTAGATGCGTGTATTATCTGATTATGTGTTAAATGTGGTCCTAGATGTGTGTATTATCTGATTATGTGTTGTATGTGGTCCTAGATGTGTGTATTATCTGATTATGTGTTGTATGTGGTCCTAGATGTGTGTATTATCTGATTATGTGTTATATGTGGTCCTAGATGTGTGTATTATCTGATTATATGTTGTATGTGGTCCTAGATGTGTGTATTATCTGATTATATGTTGTATGTGGTCCTAGATGTGTGTATTATCTGATTATGTGTTGTATGTGGTCCTAGATGTGTGTATTATCTGATTATGTGTTATATGTGGTCCTAGATGTGTGTATTATCTGATTATGTGTTGTATGTGATGCTAGATGTGTGTATTATCTGATTATGTGTTGTATGTGGTCCTAGATGTGTGTATTATCTGATTATGTGTTGTATGTGGTCCTAGATGTGTGTATTATCTGATTATGTGTTATATGTGGTCCTAGATGTGTGTATTATCTGATTATGTGTTAAATGTGGTCCTAGATGTGTGTATTATCTGATTATGTGTTGTATGTGGTCCTAGATGTGTGTATTATCTGATTATGTGTTATATGTGGTCCTAGATGTGTGTATTATCTGATTATGTGTTAAATGTGGTCCTAGATGTGTGTATTATCTGATTATGTGTTATATGTGGTCCTAGATGTGTGTATTATCTGATTATGTGTTAAATGTGGTCCTAGATGTGTTTATTATCTGATTATGTGTTAAATGTGGTCCTAGATGTGTGTATTATCTGATTATGTGTTATATGTGGTCCTAGATGTGTGTATTATCTGATTATGTGTTATATGTGGTCCTAGATGTGTGTATTATCTGATTATGTGTTAAATGTGGTCCTAGATGTGTGTATTATCTGATTATTTGTTATATGTGGTCCTAGATGTGTGTATTATCTGATTATGTGTTAAATGTGGTCCTAGATGTGTGTATTATCTGATTATGTGTTAAATGTGGTCCTAGATGTGTGTATTATCTGATTATGTGTTGTATGTGGGCCTAGATGTGTGTATTATCTGATTATGTGTTGTATGTGGTCCTAGATGTGTGTATTATCTGATTATGTGTTATATGGGGTCCTAGATGTGTGTATTATCTGATTATGTGTTATATCTGGTCCTAGATGTGTGTATTATCTGATTATGTGTTGTATGTGGTCCTAGATGTGTGTATTATCTGATTATGTGTTAAATGTGGCCCTAGATGTGTGTATTATCTGATTATGTGTTGTATGTGGCCCTAGATGTGTGTATTATCTGATTATGTGTTGTATATCGTCCTAGATGTGTGTATTATCTGATTATGTGCTGTATGTGGTCCTAGATGTGTGTGTATTATCTGATTATGTGTTGTATGTGGTCCTAGATGTGTGTATTATCTGATTATGTGTTGTATGTGGTTCTAGATGTGTGTATTATCTGATTATGTGTTGTATGTGGTCCTAGATGTGTGTATTATCTGATTATGTGTTGTATGTGGTCCTAGATGTGTGTATTATCTGATTATGTGTTGTATGTAGTCCTAGATGTGTGTATTATCTGATTATGTGTTATATGTGGTCCTAGATGTGTGTATTATCTGATTATGTGTTGTATATCGTCCTAGATGTGTGTATTATCTGATTATGTGTTGTATGTGGTTCTAGATGTGTGTATTATCTGATTATGTGTTGTATGTGGTCCTAGATGTGTGTATTATCTGATTATGTGTATATGTGGTTCTAGATGTGTGTATTATCTGATTATGTGTTAAATGTGGTCCTAGATGTGTGTATTATCTGATTATGTGTTGTATGTGTTTCTAGATGTTTGTATTATCTGATTATGTTTTGTATGTGGTCCTAGATGTGTGTATTATCTGATTATGTGTTGTATGTGGTCCTAGATGTGTGTATTATCTGATTATGTGATGTATGTGGCCCTAGATGTGTGTATTATCTGATTATGTGTTGTATGTGGTCCTAGATGTGTGTATTATCTGATTATGTGTTGTATGTGGTCCTAGATGTGTGTATTATCTGATTATGTGTTGTATGTGGTTCAAGAATGTGTGTATTATCTGATTATGTGTTGTATGTGGTTCTAGATGTGTGTATTATCTGATTATGTGTTGTATGTGGTCCTAGATGTGTGTATTATGTGATTATGTGTTGTATGTGGTCCTAGATGTGTGTATTATCTGATTATGTGTTGTATGTGGTCCTAGATGTGTGTATTATCTGATTATGTGTTGTATGTGTTCCTAGATGTGTGTATTATCTGATTATGTGTTGTATGTGGCCCTAGATGTGTGTATTATCTGATTATGTGTTGTATGTGGCCCTAGATGTGTGTATTATCTGATTATGTGTTGTATATCGTCCTAGATGTGTGTATTATCTGATTATGTGTTGTATGTGGTCCTAGATGTGTGTATTATCTGATTATGTGTTGTATGTGGTCCTAGATGTGTGTATTATCTGATTATGTGTTGTATGTGGTCCTAGATGTGTGTATTATCTGATTAATATGTTGTATGTGGTCCTAGATGTGTGTGTATTATCTGATTATGTGTTATATGTGGTCCTAGATGTGTGTATTATCTGATTATGTGTTGTATGTCGTTCTAGATGTGTGTATTATCTGATTGTGTGTTGTATGTGGTCCTAGATGTGTGTATTATCTGATTATGTGTTGTATGTGGTCCTAGATGTGTGTATTATCTGATTATGTGTTGTATGTAGTCCTAGATGTGTGTATTATCTGATTATGTGTTATATGTGGTCCTAGATGTGTGTATTGTCTGATTATGTGTTGTATATCGTCCTAGATGTGTGTATTATCTGATTATGTGTTGTATGTGGTTCTAGATGTGTGTATTATCTGATTATGTGTTGTTTGTGGTCCTAGATGTGTGTATTATCTGATTATGTGTTGTATGTGGTCCTAGATGTGTGTATTATCTGATTATGTGTTAAATGTGGTCCTAGATGCGTGTATTATCTGATTATGTGTTAAATGTGGTCCTAGATGTGTGTATTATCTGATTATGTGTTGTATGTGGTCCTAGATGTGTGTATTATCTGATTATGTGTTGTATGTGGTCCTAGATGTGTGTATTATCTGATTATGTGTTATATGTGGTCCTAGATGTGTGTATTATCTGATTATATGTTGTATGTGGTCCTAGATGTGTGTATTATCTGATTATATGTTGTATGTGGTCCTAGATGTGTGTATTATCTGATTATGTGTTGTATGTGGTCCTAGATGTGTGTATTATCTGATTATGTGTTATATGTGGTCCTAGATGTGTGTATTATCTGATTATGTGTTGTATGTGATGCTAGATGTGTGTATTATCTGATTATGTGTTGTATGTGGTCCTAGATGTGTGTATTATCTGATTATGTGTTGTATGTGGTCCTAGATGTGTGTATTATCTGATTATGTGTTGTATATCGTCCTAGATGTGTGTATTATCTGATTATGTGTTGTATGTGGTTCTAGATGTGTGTATTATCTGATTATGTGTTGTATGTGGTCCTAGATGTGTGTATTATCTGATTATGTGTTATATGGGGTCCTAGATGTGTGTATTATCTGATTATGTGTTATATCTGGTCCTAGATGTGTGTATTATCTGATTATGTGTTGTATGTGGTCCTAGATGTGTGTATTATCTGATTATGTGTTAAATGTGGCCCTAGATGTGTGTATTATCTGATTATGTGTTGTATGTGGTCCTAGATGTGTGTATTATCTGATTATGTGTTGTATATCGTCCTAGATGTGTGTATTATCTGATTATGTGCTGTATGTGGTCCTAGATGTGTGTGTATTATCTGATTATGTGTTGTATGTGGTCCTAGATGTGTGTATTATCTGATTATGTGTTGTATGTGGTTCTAGATGTGTGTATTATCTGATTATGTGTTGTATGTGGTCCTAGATGTGTGTATTATCTGATTATGTGTTGTATGTGGTCCTAGATGTGTGTATTATCTGATTATGTGTTGTATGTAGTCCTAGATGTGTGTATTATCTGATTATGTGTTATATGTGGTCCTAGATGTGTGTATTATCTGATTATGTGTTGTATATCGTCCTAGATGTGTGTATTATCTGATTATGTGTTGTATGTGGTTCTAGATGTGTGTATTATCTGATTATGTGTTGTATGTGGTCCTAGATGTGTGTATTATCTGATTATGTGTATATGTGGTTCTAGATGTGTGTATTATCTGATTATGTGTTAAATGTGGTCCTAGATGTGTGTATTATCTGATTATGTGTTGTATGTGTTTCTAGATGTTTGTATTATCTGATTATGTTTTGTATGTGGTCCTAGATGTGTGTATTATCTGATTATGTGTTGTATGTGGTCCTAGATGTGTGTATTATCTGATTATGTGATGTATGTGGCCCTAGATGTGTGTATTATCTGATTATGTGTTGTATGTGGTCCTAGATGTGTGTATTATCTGATTATGTGTTGTATGTGGTCCTAGATGTGTGTATTATCTGATTATGTGTTGTATGTGGTTCAAGAATGTGTGTATTATCTGATTATGTGTTGTATGTGGTTCTAGATGTGTGTATTATCTGATTATGTGTTGTATGTGGTCCTAGATGTGTGTATTATGTGATTATGTGTTGTATGTGGTCCTAGATGTGTGTATTATCTGATTATGTGTTGTATGTGGTCCTAGATGTGTGTATTATCTGATTATGTGTTGTATGTGGTCCTAGATGTGTGTATTATCTGATTATGTGTTGTATGTGGCCCTAGATGTGTGTATTATCTGATTATGTGTTGTATGTGGCCCTAGATGTGTGTATTATCTGATTATGTGTTGTATATCGTCCTAGATGTGTGTATTATCTGATTATGTGTTGTATGTGGTCCTAGATGTGTGTATTATCTGATTATGTGTTGTATGTGGTCCTAGATGTGTGTATTATCTGATTATGTGTTGTATGTGGTCCTAGATGTGTGTATTATCTGATTAATATGTTGTATGTGGTCCTAGATGTGTGTGTATTATCTGATTATGTGTTATATGTGGTCCTAGATGTGTGTATTATCTGATTATGTGTTGTATGTCGTTCTAGATGTGTGTATTATCTGATTGTGTGTTGTATGTGGTCCTAGATGTGTGTATTATCTGATTATGTGTTGTATGTGGTCCTAGATGTGTGTATTATCTGATTATGTGTTAAATGTGGTCCTAGATGCGTGTATTATCTGATTATGTGTTAAATGTGGTCCTAGATGTGTGTATTATCTGATTATGTGTTGTATGTGGTCCTAGATGTGTGTATTATCTGATTATGTGTTGTATGTGGTCCTAGATGTGTGTATTATCTGATTATGTGTTATATGTGGTCCTAGATGTGTGTATTATCTGATTATATGTTGTATGTGGTCCTAGATGTGTGTATTATCTGATTATATGTTGTATGTGGTCCTAGATGTGTGTATTATCTGATTATGTGTTGTATGTGGTCCTAGATGTGTGTATTATCTGATTATGTGTTATATGTGGTCCTAGATGTGTGTATTATCTGATTATGTGTTGTATGTGATGCTAGATGTGTGTATTATCTGATTATGTGTTGTATGTGGTCCTAGATGTGTGTATTATCTGATTATGTGTTGTATGTGGTCCTAGATGTGTGTATTATCTGATTATGTGTTGTATATCGTCCTAGATGTGTGTATTATCTGATTATGTGTTGTATGTGGTTCTAGATGTGTGTATTATCTGATTATGTGTTGTATGTGGTCCTAGATGTGTGTATTATCTGATTATGTGTTATCTGTGGTCCTAGATGTGTGTATTATCTGATTATGTGTTAAATGTGGTCCTAGATGTGTGTATTATCTGATTATGTGTTGTATGTGGTCCTAGATGTGTGTATTATCTGATTATGTGTTATATGTGGACCTAGATGTGTGTATTATCTGATTATGTGTTAAATGTGGTCCTAGATGTATGTATTATCTGATTATGTGTTATATGTGGGCCTAGATGTGTGTATTATCTGATTATGTGTTAAATGTGGTCCGATATGTGTGTATTATCTGATTATGTGTTATATGTGGTCCTAGATGTGTGTATTATCTGATTATGTGTTAAATGTGGTCCTAGATGTGTGTATTATCTGATTATGTGTTATATGTGGTCCTAGATGTGTGTATTATCTGATTATGTGTTGAATGTGGTCCTAGATGTGTGTATTATCTGATTATGTGTTATATGTGGTCCTAGATGTGTGTATTATCTGATTATGTGTTAAATGTGGTCCTAGATGTGTGTATTATCTGATTATGTGTTAAATGTGGTCCTAGATGTGTGTATTATCTGATTATGTGTTGAATGTGGTCCTAGATGTGTGTATTATCTGATTATGTGTTGTATGTGGTCCTAGATGTGTGTATTATCTGATTATGTGTTATATGTGGTCCTAGATGTGTGTATTATCTGATTATGTGTTATATGTGGTCTTAGATGTGTGTATTATCTGATTATGTGTTAAATGTGGTCCTAGATGTGTGTATTATCTGATTATGTGTTATATGTGGTCCTAGATGTGTGTATTATCTGATTATGTGTTAAATGTGGTCCTAGATGTGTGTATTATCTGATTATGTGTTAAATGTGATCCTAGATGTGTGTAGTATCTGATTATGTGTTGTATGTGGTCCTAGATGTGTGTATTATCTGATTATGTGTTGTATGTGGTCCTAGATGTTTGTATTGTCTGATTATGTGTTATATGTGGTCCTAGATGTGTGTATTATCTGATTATGTGTTATATGTGGTCCTAGATGTGTGTATTATCTGATTATGTGTTAAATGTGTTCCTAGATGTGTGTATTATCTGATTATGTGTTATATGTGGTCCTAGATGTGTGTATTATCTGATTATGTGTTAAATGTGGTCCTAGATGTGTGTATTATCTGATTATGTGTTGTATGTGGTCCTAGATGTGTGTATTATCTGATTATGTGTTAAATGTTGTCCTAGATGTGTGTATTATCTGATTATGTGTTATATGTGGTCCTAGATGTGTGTATTATCTGATTATGTGTTAAATGTGGTCCTAGATGTGTGTATTATCTGATTATGTGTTATATGTGGTCCTAGATGTGTGTATTATCTGATTATGTGTTAAATGTGGTCCTAGATGTGTGTATTATCTGATTATGTGTTATATGTGGTCCTACATGTGTGTATTATCTGATTATGTGTTATATGTGGTCCTAGATGTGTGTATTATCTGATTATGTGTTAAATGTGGACCTAGATGTGTGTATTATCTGATTATGTGTTATATGTGGTCCTAGATGTGTGTATTATCTGATTATGTGTTGTATGTGGTCCTAGATATGTGTATTATCTGATTATGTGTTATATGTGGTTCTAGATGTGTGTATTATCTGATTATGTGTTAAATGTGGTCCTAGATGTGTGTATTATCTGATTATGTGTTGTATGTGGTTCTAGATGTGTGTATTATCTGATTATGTGTTGTATGTGGTTCTAGATGTGTGTATTATCTGATTATGTGTTGTATGTGGTCCTAGATGTGTGTATTATCTGATTATGTGTTGTATGTGGTCCTAGATGTGTGTATTATCTGATTATGTGTTGTATGTGGCCCTAGATGTGTGTATTATCTGATTATGTGTTGTATGTGGCCCTAGATGTGTGTATTATCTGATTATGTGTTGTATATCGTCCTAGATGTGTGTATTATCTGATTATGTGTTTTATGTGGTTCTAGATGTGTGTATTATCTGATTATGTGTTGTATGTGGTCCTAGATGTGTGTATTATCTGATTATGTGTTGTATGTTGTCCTAGATGTGTGTATTATCTGATTATGTGTTGTATGTGGCCCTAGATGTGTGTATTATCTGATTATGTGTTGTATGTGGCCCTAGATGTGTGTATTATCTGATTATGTGTTGTATATCGTCCTAGATGTGTGTATTATCTGATTATGTGTTGTATGTGGTCCTAGATGTGTGTGTATTATCTGATTATGTGTTGTATGTGGTCCTAGATGTGTGTATTATCTGATTATGTGTTGTATGTGGTTCTAGATGTGTGTATTATCTGATTATGTGTTGTATGTGGTCCTAGATGTGTGTATTATCTGATTATGTGTTGTATGTGGTCCTAGATGTGTGTATTATCTGATAATGTGTTGTATGTAGTCCTAGATGTGTGTATTATCTGATTATGTGTTATATTTGGTCCTAGATGTGTGTATTATCTGATTATGTGTTGTATATCGTCCTAGATGTGTGTATTATCTGATTATGTGTTGTATGTGGTTCTAGATGTGTGTATTATCTGATTATGTGTATATGTGGTCCTAGATGTGTGTATTGTCTGATTATGTGTTGTATGTGGTCCTAGATGTGTGTATTATCTGATTATGTGTATATGTGGTTCTAGATGTGTGTATTATCTGATTATGTGTTAAATGTGGTCCTAGATGTGTGTATTATCTGATTATGTGTTGTATGTGTTTCTAGATGTTTGTATTATCTGATTATGTTTTGTATGTGGTCTTAGATGTGTGTATTATCTGATTATGTGTTGTATGTGGTCCTAGATGTGTGTATTATCTGATTATGTGATGTATGTGGCCCTAGATGTGTGTATTATCTGATTATGTGTTGTATGTGGTCCTAGATGTGTGTATTATCTGATTATGTGTTGTATGTGGTCCTAGATGTGTGTATTATCTGATTATGTGTTGTATGTGGTTCAAGATGTGTGTATTATCTGATTATGTGTTGTATGTGGTTCTAGATGTGTGTATTATCTGATTATGTGTTGTATGTGGTCCTAGATGTGTGTATTATCTGATTATGTGTTGTATGTCGTCCTAGATGTGTGTATTATCTGATTATGTGTTGTATGTGGCCCTAGATGTGTGTATTATCTGATTATGTGTTGTATATCGTCCTAGATGTGTGTATTATCTGATTATGTGTTGTATGTGGTTCTAGATGTGTGTATTATCTGATTATGTGTTGTATGTGGTCCTAGATGTGTGTATTATCTGATTATGTGTTGTATGTGGTCCAAGATGTGTGTATTATCTGATTATGTGTTGTATGTGGCCCTAGATGTGTGTATTATCTGATTATGTGTTGTATGTGGCCCTAGATGTGTGTATTATCTGATTATGTGTTGTATATCGTCCTAGATGTGTGTATTATCTGATTATGTGTTGTATGTGGTCCTAGATGTGTGTATTATCTGATTATGTGTTGTATGTGGTCCTAGATGTGTGTATTATCTGATTATGTGTTGTATGTGGTCCTAGATGTGTGTATTATCTGATTATGTGTTGTATGTGGTCCTAGATGTGTGTGTATTATCTGATTATGTGTTGTATGTGGTCCTAGATGTGTGTATTATCTGATTATGTGTTGTATGTCGTTCTAGATGTGTGTATTATCTGATTGTGTGTTGTATGTGGTCCTAGATGTGTGTATTACCTGATTATGTGTTGTATGTGGTCCTAGATGTGTGTATTATCTGATTATGTGTTGTATGTAGTCCTAGATGTGTGTATTATCTGATTATGTGTTATATGTGGTCCTAGATGTGTGTATTATCTGATTATGTTTGTATATCGTCCTAGATGTGTGTATTATCTGATTATGTGTTGTATGTGGTTCTAGATGTGTGTATTATCTGATTATGTGTTGTATGTGGTCCTAGATGTGTGTATTATCTGATTATGTGTTGTATGTGGTCCTAGATGTGTGTATTATCTGATTATGTGTTAAATGTGGTCCTAGATGCGTGTATTATCTGATTATGTGTTAAATGTGGTCCTAGATGTGTGTATTATCTGATTATGTGTTGTATGTGGTCCTAGATGTGTGTATTATCTGATTATGTGTTGTATGTGGTCCTAGATGTGTGTATTATCTGATTATGTGTTATATGTGGTCCTAGATGTGTGTATTATCTGATTATGTGTTAAATGTGGTGCTAGATGTTTGTATTATCTGATTATGTGTTGTATGTGGTCCTAGATGTGTGTATTATCTGATTATGTGTTGTATGTGGTCCTAGATGTGTGTATTATCTGATTATGTGTTGTATATCGTCCTAGATGTGTGTATTATCTGATTATGTGTTGTATGTGGTTCTAGATGTGTGTATTATCTGATTATGTGTTGTATGTGGTCCTAGATGTGTGTATTATCTGATTATGTGTTATATGTGGTCCTAGATGTGTGTATTATCTGATTATGTGTTAAATGTGGTCCTAGATGTGTGTATTATCTGATTATGTGTTATATGTGGTCCTAGATGTTTGTATTATGTGATTATGTGTTGTATGTGGTCCTAGATGTGTGTATTATCTGATTATGTGTTGTATATCGTCCTAGATGTGTGTATTATCTGATTATGTGTTGTATGTGGTCCTAGATGTGTGTATTATCTGATTATGTGTTGTATGTGGTCCTAGATGTGTGTATTATCTGATTATGTGTTATATGTGGTCCTAGATGTGTGTATTATCTGATTATGTGTTGTATGTGGTGCTAGATGTGTGTATTATCTGATTATGTGTTGTATGTGGTCCTAGATGTGTGTATTATCTGATTATGTGTTGTATGTGGTCCTAGATGTGTGTATTATCTGATTATGTGTTGTATATCGTCCTGCATGTGTGTATTATCTGATTATGTGTTGTATGTGGTTCTAGATGTGTGTATTATCTGATTATGTGTTGTATGTGGTCCTAGATGTGTGTATTATCTGATTATGTGTTATATGTGGTCCTAGATGTGTGTATTATCTGATTATGTGTTAAATGTGGTCCTAGATGTGTGTATTATCTGATTATGTGTTGTATGTGGTCCTAGATGTGTGTATTATCTGATTATGTGTTATATGTGGACCTAGATGTGTGTATTATCTGATTATGTGTTAAATGTGGTCCTAGATGTGTGTATTATCTGATTATGTGTTATATGTGGTCCTAGATGTGAGCATTATCTGATTATGTGTTAAATGTGGTCCTAGATGTGTGTATTATCTGATTATGTGTTATATGTGGTCCTAGATGTGTGTATTATCTGATTATGTGTTAAATGTGGTCCTAGATGTGTGTATTATCTGATTATGTGTTATAGGTGGTCCTAGATGTGTGTATTATCTGATTATGTGTTGTATGTGGTCCTAGATGTGTGTATTATGTGATTATGTGTTGTATGTGGTCCTAGATGTGTGTATTATCTGATTATGTGTTGTATGTGGCCCTAGATGTGTGTATTATCTGATTATGTGTTGTATATCGTCCTAGATGTGTGTATTATCTGATTATGTGTTGTATGTGGTTCTTGATGTGTGTATTATCTTATTATGTGTTGTATGTGGTCCTAGATGTGTGTATTATCTGATTATGTGTTGTATGTGGTCCTAGATGTGTGTATTATCTGATTATGTGTTGTATGTGGTCCTAGATGTGTGTATTATCTGATTATGTGTTGTATGTGGCCCTAGATGTGTGTATTATCTGATTATGTGTTGTATATCGTCCTAGATGTGTGTATTATCTGATTATGTGTTGTATGTGGTCCTAGATGTGTGTATTATCTGATTATGTGTTGTATGTGGTCCTAGATGTGTGTATTATCTGAATATGTGTTGTATGTGGTCCTAGATGTGTGTATTATCTGATTATGTGTTGTATGTGGTCCTAGATGTGTGTATTATCTGATTATGTGTGGTATGTGGTTCTAGATGTTTGTATTGTCTGATTATGTGTTATATGTGGTCCTAGATGTGTGTATTATCTGATTATGTGTTATATGTGGTCCTAGATGTGTGTATTATCTGATTATGTGTTAAATGTGGTCCTAGATGTGTGTATTATCTGATTATGTGTTATATGTGGTCCTAGATGTGTGTATTATCTGATTATGTGTTAAATGTGGTCCTAGATGTGTGTATTATCTGATTATGTGTTATATGTGGTCCTAGATGTGTGTATTATCTGATTATGTGTTATATGTGGTCCTAGATGTGTGTATTATCTGATTATGTGTTAAATGTGGGCCTAGATGTGTGTATTATCGGATTATGTGTTATATGTGGTCCTAGATGTGTGTATTATCTGATTATGTGTTGTATGTGGTCCTAGATATGTGTATTATCTGATTATGTGTTATATGTGGTTCTAGATGTGTGTATTATCTGATTATGTGTTAAATGTGGTCCTAGATGTGTGTATTATCTGATTATGTGTTGTATGTGGTTCTAGATGTGTGTATTATCTGATTATGTGTTGTATGTGGTTCTAGAAGTGTGTATTATCTGATTATGTGTTGTATGTGGTCCTAGATGTGTGTATTATCTGATTATGTGTTGTATGTAGTCCTAGATGTGTGTATTATCTGATTATGTGTTATATGTGGTCCTAGATGTGTGTATTATCTGATTATGTGTTGTATATCGTCCTAGATGTGTGTATTATCTGATTATGTGTTGTATGTGGTTCTAGATGTGTGTATTATCTGATTATGTGTTGTATGTGGTCCTAGATGTGTGTATTATCTGATTATGTGTTGTATGTGGTCCTAGATGTGTGTATTATCTGATTATGTGTTAAATATGGTCCTAGATGCGTGTATTATCTGATTATGTGTTAAATGTGGTCCTAGATGTGTGTATTATCTGATTATGTGTTGTATGTGGTCCTAGATGTGTGTATTATCTGATTATGTGTTGTATGTGGTCCTAGATGTGTGTATTATCTGATTATGTGTTATATGTGGTCCTAGATGTGTGTATTATCTGATTATGTGTTGTATGTGGTGCTAGATGTTTGTATTATCTGATTATGTGTTGTATGTGGTCCTAGATGTGTGTATTATCTGATTATGTGTTGTATGTGGTCCTAGATGTGTGTATTATCTGATTATGTGTTGTATATCGTCCTAGATGTGTGTATTATCTGATTATGTGTTGTATGTGGTTCTAGATGTGTGTATTATCTGATTATGTGTTGTATGTGGTCCTAGATGTGTGTATTATCTGATTATGTGTTATATGTGGTCCTAGATGTGTGTATTATCTGATTATGTGTTAAATGTGGTCCTAGATGTGTGTATTATCTGATTATGTGTTATATGTGGTCCTAGATGTTTGTATTATCTGATTATGTGTTGTATGTGGTCCTAGATGTGTGTATTATGTGATTATGTGTTGTATGTGGTCCTAGATGTGTGTATTATCTGATTATGTGTTGTATGTGGCCCTAGATGTGTGTATTATCTGATTATGTGTTGTATATCGTCCTAGATGTGTGTATTATCTGATTATGTGTTGTATGTGGTCCTAGATGTGTGTATTATCTGATTATGTGTTGTATGTGGTCCTAGATGTGTGTATTATCTGATTATGTGTTATATGTGGTCCTAGATGTGTGTATTATCTGATTATGTGTTGTATGTGGTGCTAGATGTGTGTATTATCTGATTATGTGTTGTATGTGGTCCTAGATGTGTGTATTATCTGATTATGTGTTGTATGTGGTCCTAGATGTGTGTATTATCTGATTATGTGTTGTATATCGTCCTGCATGTGTGTATTATCTGATTATGTGTTGTATGTGGTTCTAGATGTGTGTATTATCTGATTATGTGTTGTATGTGGTCCTAGATGTGTGTATTATCTGATTATGTGTTATATGTGGTCCTAGATGTGTGTATTATCTGATTATGTGTTAAATGTGGTCCTAGATGTGTGTATTATCTGATTATGTGTTGTATGTGGTCCTAGATGTGTGTATTATCTGATTATGTGTTATATGTGGACCTAGATGTGTGTATTATCTGATTATGTGTTAAATGTGGTCCTAGATGTGTGTATTATCTGATTATGTGTTATATGTGGCCCTAGATGTGTGTATTATCTGATTATGTGTTGTATATCGTCCTAGATGTGTGTATTATCTGATTATGTGTTGTATGTGGTTCTTGATGTGTGTATTATCTTATTATGTGTTGTATGTGGTCCTAGATGTGTGTATTATCTGATTATGTGTTGTATGTGGTCCTAGATGTGTGTATTATCTGATTATGTGTTGTATGTGGTCCTAGATGTGTGTATTATCTGATTATGTGTTGTATGTGGCCCTAGATGTGTGTATTATCTGATTATGTGTTGTATATCGTCCTAGATGTGTGTATTATCTGATTATGTGTTGTATGTGGTCCTAGATGTGTGTATTATCTGATTATGTGTTGTATGTGGTCCTAGATGTGTGTATTATCTGAATATGTGTTGTATGTGGTCCTAGATGTGTGTATTATCTGATTATGTGTTGTATGTGGTCCTAGATGTGTGTATTATCTGATTATGTGTGGTATGTGGTTCTAGATGTTTGTATTGTCTGATTATGTGTTATATGTGGTCCTAGATGTGTGTATTATCTGATTATGTGTTATATGTGGTCCTAGATGTGTGTATTATCTGATTATGTGTTAAATGTGGTCCTAGATGTGTGTATTATCTGATTATGTGTTATATGTGGTCCTAGATGTGTGTATTATCTGATTATGTGTTAAATGTGGTCCTAGATGTGTGTATTATCTGATTATGTGTTATATGTGGTCCTAGATGTGTGTATTATCTGATTATGTGTTATATGTGGTCCTAGATGTGTGTATTATCTGATTATGTGTTAAATGTGGGCCTAGATGTGTGTATTATCGGATTATGTGTTATATGTGGTCCTAGATGTGTGTATTATCTGATTATGTGTTGTATGTGGTCCTAGATATGTGTATTATCTGATTATGTGTTATATGTGGTTCTAGATGTGTGTATTATCTGATTATGTGTTAAATGTGGTCCTAGATGTGTGTATTATCTGATTATGTGTTGTATGTGGTTCTAGATGTGTGTATTATCTGATTATGTGTTGTATGTGGTTCTAGAAGTGTGTATTATCTGATTATGTGTTGTATGTGGTCCTAGATGTGTGTATTATCTGATTATGTGTTGTATGTGGCCCTAGATGTGTGTATTATCTGATTATGTGTTGTATGTGGCCCTAGATGTGTGTATTATCTGATTATGTGTTGTATATCGTCCTAGATGTGAGTATTATCTGATTATGTGTTGTATGTGGTTCTAGATGTGTGTATTATCTGATTATGTGTTGTATGTGGTCCTAGATGTGTGTATTATCTGATTATGTGTTGTATGTTGTCCTAGATGTGTGTATTATCTGATTATGTGTTGTATGTGGCCCTAGATGTGTGTATTATCTGATTATGTGTTGTATGTGGCCCTAGATGTGTGTATTATCTGATTATGTGTTGTATATCGTCCTAGATGTGTGTATTATCTGATTATGTGTTGTATGTGGTCCTAGATGTGTGTGTATTATCTGATTATGTGTTGTATGTGGTCCTAGATGTGTGTATTATCTGATTATGTGTTGTATGTGGTTCTAGATGTGTGTATTATCTGATTATGTGTTGTATGTGGTCCTAGATGTGTGTATTATCTGATTATGTGTTGTATGTGGTCCTAGATGTGTGTATTATCTGATAATGTGTTGTATGTAGTCCTAGATGTGTGTATTATCTGATTATGTGTTATATGTGGTCCTAGATGTGTGTATTATCTGATTATGTGTTGTATATCGTCCTAGATGTGTGTATTATCTGATTATGTGTTGTATGTGGTTCTAGATGTGTGTATTATCTGATTATGTGTTGTATGTGGTCCTAGATGTGTGTATTATCTGATTATGTGTATATGTGGTTCTAGATGTGTGTATTATCTGATTATGTGTTAAATGTGGTCCTAGATGTGTGTATTATCTGATTATGTGTTGTATGTGGTTCTAGATGTGTGTATTATCTGATTATGTGTTGTATGTGGTCCTAGATGTGTGTATTATCTGATTATGTGTTGTATGTGGTCCTAGATGTGTGTATTATCTGATTATGTGTTAAATGTGGTCCTAGATGCGTGTATTATCTGATTATGTGTTAAATGTGGTCCTAGATGTGTGTATTATCTGATTATGTGTTGTATGTGGTCCTAGATGTGTGTATTATCTGATTATGTGTTGTATGTGGTCCTAGATGTGTGTATTATCTGATTATGTGTTATATGTGGTCCTAGATGTGTGTATTATCTGATTATGTGTTGTATGTGGTGCTAGATGTTTGTATTATCTGATTATGTGTTGTATGTGGTCCTAGATGTGTGTATTATCTGATTATGTGTTGTATGTGGTCCTAGATGTGTGTATTATCTGATTATGTGTTGTATATCGTCCTAGATGTGTGTATTATCTGATTATGTGTTGTATGTGGTTCTAGATGTGTGTATTATCTGATTATGTGTTGTATGTGGTCCTAGATGTGTGTATTATCTGATTATGTGTTATATGTGGTCCTAGATGTGTGTATTATCTGATTATGTGTTAAATGTGGTCCTAGATGTGTGTATTATCTGATTATGTGTTATATGTGGTCCTAGATGTTTGTATTATCTGATTATGTGTTGTATGTGGTCCTAGATGTGTGTATTATGTGATTATGTGTTGTATGTGGTCCTAGATGTGTGTATTATCTGATTATGTGTTGTATGTGGCCCTAGATGTGTGTATTATCTGATTATGTGTTGTATATCGTCCTAGATGTGTGTATTATCTGATTATGTGTTGTATGTGGTCCTAGATGTGTGTATTATCTGATTATGTGTTGTATGTGGTCCTAGATGTGTGTATTATCTGATTATGTGTTATATGTGGTCCTAGATGTGTGTATTATCTGATTATGTGTTGTATGTGGTGCTAGATGTGTGTATTATCTGATTATGTGTTGTATGTGGTCCTAGATGTGTGTATTATCTGATTATGTGTTGTATGTGGTCCTAGATGTGTGTATTATCTGATTATGTGTTGTATATCGTCCTGCATGTGTGTATTATCTGATTATGTGTTGTATGTGGTTCTAGATGTGTGTATTATCTGATTATGTGTTGTATGTGGTCCTAGATGTGTGTATTATCTGATTATGTGTTATATGTGGTCCTAGATGTGTGTATTATCTGATTATGTGTTAAATGTGGTCCTAGATGTGTGTATTATCTGATTATGTGTTGTATGTGGTCCTAGATGTGTGTATTATCTGATTATGTGTTATATGTGGACCTAGATGTGTGTATTATCTGATTATGTGTTAAATGTGGTCCTAGATGTGTGTATTATCTGATTATGTGTTATATGTGGTCCTAGATGTGTGTATTATCTGATTATGTGTTAAATGTGGTCCTAGATGTGTGTATTATCTGATTATGTGTTATATGTGGTCCTAGATGTGTGTATTATCTGATTATGTGTTAAATGTGGTCCTAGATGTGTGTATTATCTGATTATGTGTTATAGGTGGTCCTAGATGTGTGTATTATCTGATTATGTGTTGTATGTGGTCCTAGATGTGTGTATTATGTGATTATGTGTTGTATGTGGTCCTAGATGTGTGTATTATCTGATTATGTGTTGTATGTGGCCCTAGATGTGTGTATTATCTGATTATGTGTTGTATATCGTCCTAGATGTGTGTATTATCTGATTATGTGTTGTATGTGGTTCTTGATGTGTGTATTATCTTATTATGTGTTGTATGTGGTCCTAGATGTGTGTATTATCTGATTATGTGTTGTATGTGGTCCTAGATGTGTGTATTATCTGATTATGTGTTGTATGTGGTCCTAGATGTGTGTATTATCTGATTATGTGTTGTATGTGGCCCTAGATGTGTGTATTATCTGATTATGTGTTGTATATCGTCCTAGATGTGTGTATTATCTGATTATGTGTTGTATGTGGTCCTAGATGTGTGTATTATCTGATTATGTGTTGTATGTGGTCCTAGATGTGTGTATTATCTGAATATGTGTTGTATGTGGTCCTAGATGTGTGTATTATCTGATTATGTGTTGTATGTGGTCCTAGATGTGTGTATTATCTGATTATGTGTGGTATGTGGTTCTAGATGTTTGTATTGTCTGATTATGTGTTATATGTGGTCCTAGATGTGTGTATTATCTGATTATGTGTTATATGTGGTCCTAGATGTGTGTATTATCTGATTATGTGTTAAATGTGGTCCTAGATGTGTGTATTATCTGATTATGTGTTATATGTGGTCCTAGATGTGTGTATTATCTGATTATGTGTTAAATGTGGTCCTAGATGTGTGTATTATCTGATTATGTGTTATATGTGGTCCTAGATGTGTGTATTATCTGATTATGTGTTATATGTGGTCCTAGATGTGTGTATTATCTGATTATGTGTTAAATGTGGGCCTAGATGTGTGTATTATCGGATTATGTGTTATATGTGGTCCTAGATGTGTGTATTATCTGATTATGTGTTGTATGTGGTCCTAGATATGTGTATTATCTGATTATGTGTTATATGTGGTTCTAGATGTGTGTATTATCTGATTATGTGTTAAATGTGGTCCTAGATGTGTGTATTATCTGATTATGTGTTGTATGTGGTTCTAGATGTGTGTATTATCTGATTATGTGTTGTATGTGGTTCTAGAAGTGTGTATTATCTGATTATGTGTTGTATGTGGTCCTAGATGTGTGTATTATCTGATTATGTGTTGTATGTGGCCCTAGATGTGTGTATTATCTGATTATGTGTTGTATGTGGTCCTAGATGTGTGTATTATCTGATTATGTGTTGTATGTGGTTCAGGATGTGTGTATTATCTGATTATGTGTTGTATGTGGTTCTAGATGTGTGTATTATCTGATTATGTGTTGTATGTGGTCCTAGATGTGTGTATTATCTGATTATGTGTTGTATGTGGTCCTAGATGTGTGTATTATCTGATTATGTGTTGTATGTGGCCCTAGATGTGTGTATTATCTGATTATGTGTTGTATGTGGCCCTAGATGTGTGTATTATCTGATTATGTGTTGTATATCGTCCTAGATGTGAGTATTATCTGATTATGTGTTGTATGTGGTTCTAGATGTGTGTATTATCTGATTATGTGTTGTATGTGGTCCTAGATGTGTGTATTATCTGATTATGTGTTGTATGTTGTCCTAGATGTGTGTATTATCTGATTATGTGTTGTATGTGGCCCTAGATGTGTGTATTATCTGATTATGTGTTGTATGTGGCCCTAGATGTGTGTATTATCTGATTATGTGTTGTATATCGTCCTAGATGTGTGTATTATCTGATTATGTGTTGTATGTGGTCCTAGATGTGTGTGTATTATCTGATTATGTGTTGTATGTGGTCCTAGATGTGTGTATTATCTGATTATGTGTTGTATGTGGTTCTAGATGTGTGTATTATCTGATTATGTGTTGTATGTGGTCCTAGATGTGTGTATTATCTGATTATGTGTTGTATGTGGTCCTAGATGTGTGTATTATCTGATAATGTGTTGTATGTAGTCCTAGATGTGTGTATTATCTGATTATGTGTTATATGTGGTCCTAGATGTGTGTATTATCTGATTATGTGTTGTATATCGTCCTAGATGTGTGTATTATCTGATTATGTGTTGTATGTGGTTCTAGATGTGTGTATTATCTGATTATGTGTTGTATGTGGTCCTAGATGTGTGTATTATCTGATTATGTGTATATGTGGTTCTAGATGTGTGTATTATCTGATTATGTGTTAAATGTGGTCCTAGATGTGTGTATTATCTGATTATGTGTTGTATGTGTTTCTAGATGTTTGTATTATCTGATTATGTTTTGTATGTGGTCTTAGATGTGTGTATTATCTGATTATGTGTTGTATGTGGTCCTAGATGTGGGTATTATCTGATTATGTGATGTATGTGGCCCTAGATGTGTGTATTATCTGATTATGTGTTGTATGTGGTCCTAGATGTGTGTATTATCTGATTATGTGTTGTATGTGGTCCCAGATGTGTGTATTATCTGATTATGTGTTGTATGTGGTTCAAGATGTGTGTATTATCTGATTATGTGTTGTATGTGGTTCTAGATGTGTGTATTATCTGATTATGTGTTGTATGTGGTCCTAGATGTGTGTATTATGTGATTATGTGTTGTATGTGGTCCTAGATGTGTGTATTATCTGATTATGTGTTGTATGTGGCCCTAGATGTGTGTATTATCTGATTATGTGTTGTATATCGTCCTAGATGTGTGTATTATATGATTATGTGTTGTATGTGGTTCTAGATGTGTGTATTATCTGATTATGTGTTGTATGTGGTCCTAGATGTGTGTATTATCTGATTATGTGTTGTATGTGGTCCAAGATGTGTGTGTATTATCTGATTATGTGTTGTATGTGGTCCTAGATGTGTGTATTATCTGATTATGTGTTGTATGTCGTTCTAGATGTGTGTATTATCTGATTGTGTGTTGTATGTGGTCCTAGATGTGTGTATTACCTGATTATGTGTTGTATGTGGTCCTAGATGTGTGTATTATCTGATTATGTGTTGTATGTAGTCCTAGATGTGTGTATTATCTGATTATGTGTTATATGTGGTCCTAGATGTGTGTATTATCTGATTATGTGTTGTATATCGTCCTAGATGTGTGTATTATCTGATTATGTGTTGTATGTGGTCCTAGATGTGTGTGTATTATCTGATTATGTGTTGTATGTGGTCCTAGATGTGTGTATTATCTGATTATGTGTTGTATGTGGTTCTAGATGTGTGTATTATCTGATTATGTGTTGTATGTGGTCCTAGATGTGTGTATTATCTGATTATGTGTTGTATGTGGTCCTAGATGTGTGTATTATCTGATAATGTGTTGTATGTAGTCCTAGATGTGTGTATTATCTGATTATGTGTTATATGTGGTCCTAGATGTGTGTATTATCTGATTATGTGTTGTATATCGTCCTAGATGTGTGTATTATCTGATTATGTGTTGTATGTGGTTCTAGATGTGTGTATTATCTGATTATGTGTTGTATGTGGTCCTAGATGTGTGTATTATCTGATTATGTGTATATGTGGTTCTAGATGTGTGTATTATCTGATTATGTGTTAAATGTGGTCCTAGATGTGTGTATTATCTGATTATGTGTTGTATGTGTTTCTAGATGTTTGTATTATCTGATTATGTTTTGTATGTGGTCTTAGATGTGTGTATTATCTGATTATGTGTTGTATGTGGTCCTAGATGTGGGTATTATCTGATTATGTGATGTATGTGGCCCTAGATGTGTGTATTATCTGATTATGTGTTGTATGTGGTCCTAGATGTGTGTATTATCTGATTATGTGTTGTATGTGGTCCCAGATGTGTGTATTATCTGATTATGTGTTGTATGTGGTTCAAGATGTGTGTATTATCTGATTATGTGTTGTATGTGGTTCTAGATGTGTGTATTATCTGATTATGTGTTGTATGTGGTCCTAGATGTGTGTATTATGTGATTATGTGTTGTATGTGATCCTAGATGTGTGTATTATCTGATTATGTGTTGTATGTGGCCCTAGATGTGTGTATTATCTGATTATGTGTTGTATATCGTCCTAGATGTGTGTATTATATGATTATGTGTTGTATGTGGTTCTAGATGTGTGTATTATCTGATTATGTGTTGTATGTGGTCCTAGATGTGTGTATTATCTGATTATGTGTTGTATGTGGTCCAAGATGTGTGTGTATTATCTGATTATGTGTTGTATGTGGTCCTAGATGTGTGTATTATCTGATTATGTGTTGTATGTCGTTCTAGATGTGTGTATTATCTGATTGTGTGTTGTATGTGGTCCTAGATGTGTGGTTACCTGATTATGTGTTGTATGTGGTCCTAGATGTGTGTATTATCTGATTATGTGTTGTATGTAGTCCTAGATGTGTGTATTATCTGATTATGTGTTATATGTGGTCCTAGATGTGTGTATTATCTGATTATGTGTTGTATATCGTCCTAGATGTGTGTATTATCTGATTATGTGTTGTATGTGGTTCTAGATGTGTGTATTATCTGATTATGTGTTGTATGTGGTCCTAGATGTGTGTATTATCTGATTATGTGTTGTATGTGGTCCTAGATGTGTGTATTATCTGATTATGTGTTAAATGTGGTCCTAGATGTGTGTATTATCTGATTATGTGTTAAATGTGGTCCTAGATGTGTGTATTATCTGATTATGTGTTGTATGTGGTCCTAGATGTGTGTATTATCTGATTATGTGTTGTATGTGGTCCTAGATGTGTGTATTATCTGATTATGTGTTATATGTGGTCCTAGATGTGTGTATTATCTGATTATGTGTTGTATGTGGTGCTAGATGTTTGTATTATCTGATTATGTGTTGTATGTGGTCCTAGATGTGTGTATTATCTGATTATGTGTTATATGTGGTCCTAGATGTGTGTATTATCTGATTATGTGTTGTATGTGGTGCTAGATGTGTGTATTATCTGATTATGTGTTGTATGTGGTCCTAGATGTGTGTATTATCTGATTATGTGTTGTATGTGGTCCTAGATGTGTGTATTATCTGATTATGTGTTGTATATCGTCCTACATGTGTGTATTATCTGATTATGTGTTGTATGTGGTTCTAGATGTGTGTATTATCTGATTATGTGTTGTATGTGGTCCTAGATGTGTGTATTATCTGATTATGTGTTATATGTGGTCCTAGATGTGTGTATTATCTGATTATGTGTTAAATGTGGTCCTAGATGTGTGTATTATCTGATTATGTGTTGTATGTGGTCCTAGATGTGTGTATTATCTGATTATGTGTTATATGTGGACCTAGATGTGTGTATTATCTGATTATGTGTTAAATGTGGTCCTAGATGTGTGTATTATCTGATTATGTGTTATATGTGGTCCTAGATGTGTGTATTATCCGATTATGTGTTAAATGTGGTCCTAGATGTGTGTATTATCTGATTATGTGTTATATGTGGTCCTAGATGTGTGTATTATCTGATTATGTGTTAAATGTGGTCCTAGATGTGTGTATTATCTGATTATGTGTTATAGGTGGTCCTAGATGTGTGTATTATCTGATTATGTGTTGTATGTGGTCCTAGATGTGTGTATTATGTGATTATGTGTTGTATGTGGTCCTAGATGTGTGTATTATCTGATTATGTGTTGTATGTGGCCCTAGATGTGTGTATTATCTGATTATGTGTTGTATATCGTCCTAGATGTGTGTATTATCTGATTATGTGTTGTATGTGGTTCTAGATGTGTGTATTATCTGATTATGTGTTGTATGTGGTCCTAGATGTGTGTATTATCTGATTATGTGTTGTATGTGGTCCTAGATCTGTGTATTATCTGATTATGTGTTGTATGTGGCCCTAGATGTGTGTATTATCTGATTATGTGTTGTATGTGGCCCTAGATGTGTGTATTATCTGATTATGTGTTGTATATCGTCCTAGATGTGTGTATTATCTGATTATGTGTTGTATGTGGTCCTAGATGTGTGTATTATCTGATTATGTGTTGTATGTGGTCCTAGATGTGTGTATTATCTGATTATGTGTTGTATGTGGTCCTAGATGTGTGTATTATCTGATTATGTGTTGTATATCGTCCTACATGTGTGTATTATCTGATTATGTGTTGTATGTGGTTCTAGATGTGTGTATTATCTGATTATGTGTTGTATGTGGTCCTAGATGTGTGTATTATCTGATTATGTGTTATATGTGGTCCTAGATGTGTCTATTATCTGATTATGTGTTAAATGTGGTCCTAGATGTGTGTATTATCTGATTATGTGTTGTATGTGGTCCTAGATGTGTGTATTATCTGATTATGTGTTATATGTGGACCTAGATGTGTGTATTATCTGATTAAGTGTTAATTGTGGTCTTAGATGTGTGTATTATCTGATTATGTGTTATATGTGGTCCTAGATGTGTGTATTATCTGATTATGTGTTAAATGTGGTCCTAGATGTGTGTATTATCTGATTATGTGTTATATGTGGTCCTAGATGTGTGTATTATCTGACTATGTGTTAAATGTGGTCCTAGATGTGTGTATTATCTGATTATGTGTTATATGTGGTCCTAGATGTGTGTATTATCTGATTATGTGTTGTATGTGGTCCTAGATGTGTGTATTATGTGATTATGTGTTGTATGTGGTCCTAGATGTGTGTATTATCTGATTATGTGTTGTATGTGGCCCTAGATGTGTGTATTATCTGATTATGTGTTGTATATCGTCCTACATGTGTGTATTATCTGATTATGTGTTGTATGTGGTTCTAGATGTGTGTATTATCTGATTATGTGTTGTATGTGGTCCTAGATGTGTGTATTATCTGATTATGTGTTGTATGTGGTCCTAGATGTGTGTATTATCTGATTATGTGTTGTATGTGGCCCTAGATGTGTGTATTATCTGATTATGTGTTGTATGTGGCCCTAGATGTGTGTATTATCTGATTATGTGTTGTATATCGTCCTAGATGTGTGTATTATCTGATTATGTGTTGTATGTGGTTCTAGATGTGTGTATTATCTGATTATGTGTTGTATGTGGTCCTAGATGTGTGTATTATCTGATTATGTGTTGTATGTGGTCCTAGATGTGTGTATTATCTGATTATGTGTTGTATGTGGCCCTAGATGTGTGTATTATCTGATTATGTGTTGTATGTGGCCCTAGATGTGTGTATTATCTGATTATGTGTTGTATGTGGCCCTAGATGTGTGTATTATCTGATTATGTGTTGTATATCGTCCTAGATGTGTGTATTATCTGATTATGTGTTGTATGTGGTCCTAGATGTGTGTATTATCTAATTATGTGTTGTATGTGGTCCTAGATGTGTGTATTATCTGATTATGTGTTGTATGTGGTCCTAGATGTGTGTATTATCTGATTATGTGTTGTATATCGTCCTACATGTGTGTATTATCTGATTATGTGTTGTATGTGGTTCTAGATGTGTGTATTATCTGATTATGTGTTGTATGTGGTCCTAGATGTGTGTATTATCTGATTATGTGTTATATGTGGTCCTAGATGTGTGTATTATCTGATTATGTGTTAAATGTGGTCCTAGATGTGTGTATTATCTGATTATGTGTTGTATGTGGTCCTAGATGTGTGTATTATCTGATTATGTGTTATATGTGGACCTAGATGTGTGTATTATCTGATTAAGTGTTAAATGTGGTCCTAGATGTGTGTATTATCTGATTATGTGTTATATGTGGTCCTAGATGTGTGTATTATCTGATTATGTGTTGTATGTGGTTCTAGATGTGTGTATTATCTGATTATGTGTTGTATGTGGTCCTAGATGTGTGTATTATCTGATTATGTGTATATGTGGTTCTAGATGTGTGTATTATCTGATTATGTGTTAAATGTGGTCCTAGATGTGTGTATTATCTGATTATGTGTTGTATGTGTTTCTAGATGTTTGTATTATCTGATTATGTTTTGTATGTGGTCTTAGATGTGTGTATTATCTGATTATGTGTTGTATGTGGTCCTAGATGTGGGTATTATCTGATTATGTGATGTATGTGGCCCTAGATGTGTGTATTATCTGATTATGTGTTGTATGTGGTCCTAGATGTGTGTATTATCTGATTATGTGTTGTATGTGGTCCCAGATGTGTGTATTATCTGATTATGTGTTGTATGTGGTTCAAGATGTGTGTATTATCTGATTATGTGTTGTATGTCGTTCTAGATGTGTGTATTATCTGATTATGTGTTGTATGTGGTCCTAGATGTGTGTATTATGTGATTATGTGTTGTATGTGGTCCTAGATGTGTGTATTATCTGATTATGTGTTGTATGTGGCCCTAGATGTGTGTATTATCTGATTATGTGTTGTATATCGTCCTAGATGTGTGTATTATATGATTATGTGTTGTATGTGGTTCTAGATGTGTGTATTATCTGATTATGTGTTGTATGTGGTCCTAGATGTGTGTATTATCTGATTATGTGTTGTATGTGGTCCAAGATGTGTGTGTATTATCTGATTATGTGTTGTATGTGGTCCTAGATGTGTGTATTATCTGATTATGTGTTGTATGTCGTTCTAGATGTGTGTATTATCTGATTGTGTGTTGTATGTGGTCCTAGATGTGTGTATTACCTGATTATGTGTTGTATGTGGTCCTAGATGTGTGTATTATCTGATTATGTGTTGTATGTAGTCCTAGATGTGTGTATTATCTGATTATGTGTTATATGTGGTCCTAGATGTGTGTATTATCTGATTATGTGTTGTATATCGTCCTAGATGTGTGTATTATCTGATTATGTGTTGTATGTGGTTCTAGATGTGTGTATTATCTGATTATGTGTTGTATGTGGTCCTAGATGTGTGTATTATCTGATTATGTGTTGTATGTGGTCCTAGATGTGTGTATTATCTGATTATGTGTTAAATGTGGTCCTAGATGTGTGTATTATCTGATTATGTGTTAAATGTGGTCCTAGATGTGTGTATTATCTGATTATGTGTTGTATGTGGTCCTAGATGTGTGTATTATCTGATTATGTGTTGTATGTGGTCCTAGATGTGTGTATTATCTGATTATGTGTTATATGTGGTCCTAGATGTGTGTATTATCTGATTATGTGTTGTATGTGGTGCTAGATGTTTGTATTATCTGATTATGTGTTGTATGTGGTCCTAGATGTGTGTATTATCTGATTATGTGTTATATGTGGTCCTAGATGTGTGTATTATCTGATTATGTGTTGTATGTGGTGCTAGATGTGTGTATTATCTGATTATGTGTTGTATGTGGTCCTAGATGTGTGTATTATCTGATTATGTGTTGTATGTGGTCCTAGATGTGTGTATTATCTGATTATGTGTTGTATATCGTCCTACATGTGTGTATTATCTGATTATGTGTTGTATGTGGTTCTAGATGTGTGTATTATCTGATTATGTGTTGTATGTGGTCCTAGATGTGTGTATTATCTGATTATGTGTTATATGTGGTCCTAGATGTGTGTATTATCTGATTATGTGTTAAATGTGGTCCTAGATGTGTGTATTATCTGATTATGTGTTGTATGTGGTCCTAGATGTGTGTATTATCTGATTATGTGTTATATGTGGACCTAGATGTGTGTATTATCTGATTATGTGTTAAATGTGGTCCTAGATGTGTGTATTATCTGATTATGTGTTATATGTGGTCCTAGATGTGTGTATTATCCGATTATGTGTTAAATGTGGTCCTAGATGTGTGTATTATCTGATTATGTGTTATATGTGGTCCTAGATGTGTGTATTATCTGATTATGTGTTAAATGTGGTCCTAGATGTGTGTATTATCTGATTATGTGTTATAGGTGGTCCTAGATGTGTGTATTATCTGATTATGTGTTGTATGTGGTCCTAGATGTGTGTATTATGTGATTATGTGTTGTATGTGGTCCTAGATGTGTGTATTATCTGATTATGTGTTGTATGTGGCCCTAGATGTGTGTATTATCTGATTATGTGTTGTATATCGTCCTAGATGTGTGTATTATCTGATTATGTGTTGTATGTGGTTCTAGATGTGTGTATTATCTGATTATGTGTTGTATGTGGTCCTAGATGTGTGTATTATCTGATTATGTGTTGTATGTGGTCCTAGATCTGTGTATTATCTGATTATGTGTTGTATGTGGCCCTAGATGTGTGTATTATCTGATTATGTGTTGTATGTGGCCCTAGATGTGTGTATTATCTGATTATGTGTTGTATATCGTCCTAGATGTGTGTATTATCTGATTATGTGTTGTATGTGGTCCTAGATGTGTGTATTATCTGATTATGTGTTGTATGTGGTCCTAGATGTGTGTATTATCTGATTATGTGTTTTATGTGGTCCTAGATGTGTGTATTATCTGATTATGTGTTGTATATCGTCCTACATGTGTGTATTATCTGATTATGTGTTGTATGTGGTTCTAGATGTGTGTATTATCTGATTATGTGTTGTATGTGGTCCTAGATGTGTGTATTATCTGATTATGTGTTATATGTGGTCCTAGATGTGTGTATTATCTGATTATGTGTTAAATGTGGTCCTAGATGTGTGTATTATCTGATTATGTGTTGTATGTGGTCCTAGATGTGTGTATTATCTGATTATGTGTTATATGTGGACCTAGATGTGTGTATTATCTGATTAAGTGTTAATTGTGGTCTTAGATGTGTGTATTATCTGATTATGTGTTATATGTGGTCCTAGATGTGTGTATTATCTGATTATGTGTTAAATGTGGTCCTAGATGTGTGTATTATCTGATTATGTGTTATATGTGGTCCTAGATGTGTGTATTATCTGATTATGTGTTAAATGTGGTCCTAGATGTGTGTATTATCTGATTATGTGTTATATGTGGTCCTAGATGTGTGTATTATCTGATTATGTGTTGTATGTGGTCCTAGATGTGTGTATTATGTGATTATGTGTTGTATGTGGTCCTAGATGTGTGTATTATCTGATTATGTGTTGTATGTGGCCCTAGATGTGTGTATTATCTGATTATGTGTTGTATATCGTCCTACATGTGTGTATTATCTGATTATGTGTTGTATGTGGTTCTAGATGTGTGTATTATCTGATTATGTGTTGTATGTGGTCCTAGATGTGTGTATTATCTGATTATGTGTTGTATGTGGTCCTAGATGTGTGTATTATCTGATTATGTGTTGTATGTGGCCCTAGATGTGTGTATTATCTGATTATGTGTTGTATGTGGCCCTAGATGTGTGTATTATCTGATTATGTGTTGTATATCGTCCTAGATGTGTGTATTATCTGATTATGTGTTGTATGTGGTTCTAGATGTGTGTATTATCTGATTATGTGTTGTATGTGGTCCTAGATGTGTGTATTATCTGATTATGTGTTGTATGTGGTCCTAGATGTGTGTATTATCTGATTATGTGTTGTATGTGGCCCTAGATGTGTGTATTATCTGATTATGTGTTGTATGTGGCCCTAGATGTGTGTATTATCTGATTATGTGTTGTATGTGGCCCTAGATGTGTGTATTATCTGATTATGTGTTGTATATCGTCCTAGATGTGTGTATTATCTGATTATGTGTTGTATGTGGTCCTAGATGTGTGTATTATCTAATTATGTGTTGTATGTGGTCCTAGATGTGTGTATTATCTGATTATGTGTTGTATGTGGTCCTAGATGTGTGTATTATCTGATTATGTGTTGTATATCGTCCTACATGTGTGTATTATCTGATTATGTGTTGTATGTGGTTCTAGATGTGTGTATTATCTGATTATGTGTTGTATGTGGTCCTAGATGTGTGTATTATCTGATTATGTGTTATATGTGGTCCTAGATGTGTGTATTATCTGATTATGTGTTAAATGTGGTCCTAGATGTGTGTATTATCTGATTATGTGTTGTATGTGGTCCTAGATGTGTGTATTATCTGATTATGTGTTATATGTGGACCTAGATGTGTGTATTATCTGATTAAGTGTTAAATGTGGTCCTAGATGTGTGTATTATCTGATTATGTGTTATATGTGGTCCTAGATGTGTGTATTATCTGATTATGTGTTAAATGTGGTCCTAGATGTGTGTATTATCTGATTATGTGTTATATGTGGTCCTAGATGTGTGTATTATCTGATTATGTGTTAAATGTGGTCCTAGATGTGTGTATTATCTGATTATGTGTTATATGTGATCCTAGATGTGTGTATTATCTGATTATGTGTTGTATGTGGTCCTAGATGTGTGTATTATGTGATTATGTGTTGTATGTGGTCCTAGATGTGTGTATTATCTGATTATGTGTTGTATGTGGCCCTAGATGTGTGTATTATCTGATTATGTGTTGTATATCGTCCTAGATGTGTGTATTATCTGATTATGTGTTGTATGTGGTTCTAGATGTGTGTATTATCTGATTATGTGTTGTATGTGGTCCTAGATGTGTGTATTATCTGATTATGTGTTGTATGTGGTCCTAGATGTGTGTATTATCTGATTATGTGTTGTATGTGGCCCTAGATGTGTGTATTATCTGATTATGTGTTGTATGTGGCCCTAGATGTGTGTATTATCTGATTATGTGTTGTATATCGTCCTAGATGTGTGTATTATCTGATTATGTGTTGTATGTGGTCCTAGATGTGTGTATTATCTGATTATGTGTTGTATGTGGTCCTAGATGTGTGTATTATCTGATTATGTGTTGTATGTGGTCCTAGATGTGTGTATTATCTGATTATGTGTTGTATGTGGTCCTAGATGTGTGTGTATTATCTGATTATGTGTTGTATGTGGTCCTAGATGTGTGTATTATCTGATTATGTGTTGTATGTCGTTCTAGATGTGTGTATTATCTGATTGTGTGTTGTATGTGGTCCTAGATGTGTGTATTATCTGATTATGTGTTGTATGTGGTCCTAGATGTGTGTATTATCTGATTATGTGTTGTATGTAGTCCTAGATGTGTGTATTATCTGATTATGTGTTATATGTGGTCCTAGATGTGTGTATTATCTGATTATGTGTTGTATATCGTCCTAGATGTGTGTATTATCTGATTATGTGTTGTATGTGGTTCTAGATGTGTGTATTATCTGATTATGTGTTGTATGTGGTCCTAGATGTGTGTATTATCTGATTATGTGTTGTATGTGGTCCTAGATGTGTGTATTATCTGATTATGTGTTAAATGTGGTCCTAGATGCGTGTATTATCTGATTATGTGTTAAATGTGGTCCTAGATGTGTGTATTATCTGATTATGTGTTGTATGTGGTCCTAGATGTGTGTATTATCTGATTATGTGTTGTATGTGGTCCTAGATGTGTGTATTATCTGATTATGTGTTCTATGTGGTCCTAGATGTGTGTATTATCTGATTATGTGTTGTATGTGGTCCTAGATGTGTGTATTATCTGATTATGTGTTGTATATCGTCCTAGATGTGTGTATTATCTGATTATGTGTTGTATGTGGTTCTAGATGTGTGTATTATCTGATTATGTGTTGTATGTGGTCCTAGATGTGTGTATTATCTGATTATGTGTTGTATGTCGTTCTAGATGTGTGTATTATCTGATTATGTGTTGTATGTGGTTCTAGATGTGTGTATTATCTGATTATGTGTTGTATGTGTTCCTAGATGTGTGTATTATCTGATTATGTGTTGTATGTTGTCATAGATGTGTGTATTATCTGATTATGTGTTGTATGTGGCCCTAGATGTGTGTATTATCTGATTATATGTTGTATGTGGCCCTAGATGTGTGTATTATCTGATTATGTGTTGTATATCGTCCTAGATGTGTGTATTATCTGATTATGTGTTGTATGTGGTTCTAGATGTGTGTATTATCTGATTATGTGTTGTATGTGGTCCTAGATGTGTGTATTATCTGATTATGTGTTGTATGTGGCCCTAGATGTGTGTATTATCTGATTATGTGTTGTATGTGGCCCTAGATGTGTGTATTATCTGATTATGTGTTGTATGTGGCCCTAGATGTGTGTATTATCTGATTATGTGTTGTATGTGGCCCTAGATGTGTGTATTATCTGATTATGTGTTGTATATCGTCCTAGATGTGTGTATTATCTGATTATGTGTTGTATGTGGTCCTAGATGTGTGTATTATCTGATTATGTGTTGTATGTGGTCCTAGATGTGTGTATTATCTGATTATGTGTTGTATGTGGTCCTAGATGTGTGTATTATCTGAATATGTGTTGTATATCGTCCTACATGTGTGTATTATCTGATTATGTGTTGTATGTGGTTCTAGATGTGTGTATTATCTGATTATGTGTTGTATGTGGTCCTAGATGTGTGTATTATCTGATTATGTGTTATATGTGGTCCTAGATGTGTGTATTATCTGATTATGTGTTAAATGTGGTCCTAGATGTGTGTATTATCTGATTATGTGTTGTATGTGGTCCTAGATGTGTGTATTATCTGATTATGTGTTATATGTGGACCTAGATGTGTGTATTATCTGATTAAGTGTTAAATGTGGTCCTAGATGTGTGTATTATCTGATTATGTGTTATATGTGTTCCTAGATGTGTGTATTATCTGATTATGTGTTAAATGTGGTCCTAGATGTGTGTATTATCTGATTATGTGTTATATGTGGTCCTAGATGTGTGTATTATCTGATTATATGTTAAATGTGGTCCTAGATGTGTGTATTATCTGATTATGTGTTATATGTGGTCCTAGATGTGTGTATTATCTGATTATGTGTTGTATGTGGTCCTAGATGTGTGTATTATGTGATTATGTGTTGTATGTGGCCCTAGATGTGTGTATTATCTGATTATGTGTTGTATATCGTCCTAGATGTGTGTATTATCTGATTATGTGTTGTATGTGGTTCTAGATGTGTGTATTATCTGATTATGTGTTGTATGTGGTCCTAGATGTGTGTATTATCTGATTATGTGTTGTATGTGGTCCTAGATGTGTGTATTATCTGATTATGTGTTGTATGTGGACCTAGATGTGTGTATTATCTGATTATGTGTTGTATGTGGCCCTAGATGTGTGTATTATCTGATTATGTGTTGTATATCGTCCTAGATGTGTGTATTATCTGATTATGTGTTGTATGTGGTCCTAGATGTGTGTATTATCTGATTATGTGTTGTATGTGGTCCTAGATGTGTGTATTATCTGATTATGTGTTGTATGTGGTCCTAGATGTGTGTATTATCTGATTATGTGTTGTATGTGGTCCTAGATGTGTGTGTATTATCTGATTATGTGTTGTATGTGGTCCTAGATGTGTGTATTATCTGATTATGTGTTGTATGTCGTTCTAGATGTGTGTATTATCTGATTGTGTGTTGTATGTGGTCCTAGATGTGTGTATTATCTGATTATGTGTTGTATGTGGTCCTAGATGTGTGTATTATCTGATTATGTGTTGTATGTAGTCCTAGATGTGTGTATTATCTGATTATGTGTTATATGTGGTCCTAGATGTGTGTATTATCTGATTATGTGTTGTATATCGTCCTAGATGTGTGTATTATCTGATTATGTGTTGTATGTGGTTCTAGATGTGTGTATTATCTGATTATGTGTTGTATGTGGTCCTAGATGTGTGTATTATCTGATTATCTGTTGTATGTGGTCCTAGATGTGTGTATTATCTGATTATGTGTTAAATGTGGTCCTAGATGCGTGTATTATCTGATTATGTGTTAAATGTGGTCCTAGATGTGTGTATTATCTGATTATGTGTTGTATGTGGTCCTAGATGTGTGTATTATCTGATTATGTGTTGTATGTGGTCCTAGATGTGTGTATTATCTGATTATGTGTTCTATGTGGTCCTAGATGTGTGTATTATCTGATTATGTGTTGTATGTGGTCCTAGATGTGTGTATTATCTGATTATGTGTTGTATATCGTCCTAGATGTGTGTATTATCTGATTATGTGTTGTATGTGGTTCTAGATGTGTGTATTATCTGATTATGTGTTGTATGTGGTCCTAGATGTGTGTATTATCTGATTATGTGTTGTATGTCGTTCTAGATGTGTGTATTATCTGATTATGTGTTGTATGTGGTTCTAGATGTGTGTATTATCTGATTATGTGTTGTATGTGTTCCTAGATGTGTGTATTATCTGATTATGTGTTGTATGTTGTCATAGATGTGTGTATTATCTGATTATATGTTGTATGTGGCCCTAGATGTGTGTATTATCTGATTATATGTTGTATGTGGCCCTAGATGTGTGTATTATCTGATTATGTGTTGTATATCGTCCTAGATGTGTGTATTATCTGATTATGTGTTGTATGTGGTCCTAGATGTGTGTGTATTATCTGATTATGTGTTGTATGTGGTCCTAGATGTGTGTATTATCTGATTATGTGTTGTATGTGGTTCTAGATGTGTGTATTATCTGATAATGTGTTGTATGTGGTCCTAGATGTGTGTATTATCTGATTATGTGTTGTATGTGGTCCTAGATGTGTGTATTATCTGATAATGTGTTGTATGTAGTCCTAGATGTGTGTATTATCTGATTATGTGTTATATGTGGTCCTAGATGTGTGTATTATCTGATTATGTGTTGTATATCGTCCTAGATGTGTGTATTATCTGATTATGTGTTGTATGTGGTTCTAGATGTGTGTATTATCTGATTATGTGTTGTATGTGGTCCTAGATGTGTGTATTATCTGATTATGTGTATATGTGGTTCTAGATGTGTGTATTATCTGATTATGTGTTAAATGTGGTCCTAGATGTGTGTATTATCTGATTATGTGTTGTATGTGTTTCTAGATGTTTGTATTATCTGATTATGTTTTGTATGTGGTCTTAGATGTGTGTATTATCTGATTATGTGTTGTATTTGGTCCTAGATGTGTGTATTATCTGATTATGTGATGTATGTGGCCCTAGATGTGTGTATTATCTGATTATGTGTTGTATGTGGTCCTTGATGTGTGTATTATCTGATTATGTGTTGTATGTGGTCCTAGATGTGTGTATTATCTGATTATGTGTTGTATGTGGTTCAAGATGTTTGTATTATCTGATTATGTGTTGTATGTGGTTCTAGATGTGTGTATTATCTGATTATGTGTTGTATGTGGTCCTAGATGTGTGTATTATGTGATTATGTGTTGTATGTGGTCCTAGATGTGTGTATTATCTGATTATGTGTTGTATGTAGCCCTAGATGTGTGTATTATCTGATTATGTGTTGTATATCGTCCTAGATGTGTGTATTATCTGATTATGTGTTGTATGTGGTTCTAGATGTGTGTATTATCTGATTATGTGTTGTATGTGGTCCTAGATGTGTGTATTATCTGATTATGTGTTGTATGTGGTCCTAGATGTGTGTATTATCTGATTATGTGTTGTATGTGGCCCTAGATGTGTGTATTATCTGATTATGTGTTGTATGTGGCCCTAGATGTGTGTATTATCTGATTTTGTGTTGTATATCGTCCTAGATGTGTGTATTATCTGATTATGTGTTGTATGTGGTCCTAGATGTGTGTATTATCTGATTATGTGTTGTATGTTGTCCTAGATGTGTGTATTATCTGATTATGTGTTGTATGTGGTCCTAGATGTGTGTATTATCTGATTATGTGTTGTATGTGGTCCTAGATGTGTGTGTATTATCTGATTATGTGTTGTATGTGGTCCTAGATGTGTGTATTATCTGATTATGTGTTGTATGTCGTTCTAGATGTGTGTATTATCTGATTGTGTGTTGTATGTGGTCCTAGATGTGTGTATTACCTGATTATGTGTTGTATGTGGTCCTAGATGTGTGTATTATCTGATTATGTGTTGTATGTAGTCCTAGATGTGTGTATTATCTGATTATGTGTTATATGTGGTCCTAGATGTGTGTATTATCTGATTATGTGTTGTATATCGTCCTAGATGTGTGTATTATCTGATTATGTGTTGTATGTGGTTCTAGATGTGTGTATTATCTGATTATGTGTTGTATGTGGTCCTAGATGTGTGTATTATCTGATTATGTGTTATATGTGGTCCTAGATGTGTGTATTATCTGATTATGTGTTGTATGTGGTGCTAGATGTGTGTATTATCTGATTATGTGTTGTATGTGGTCCTAGATGTGTGTATTATCTGATTATGTGTTGTATGTGGTCCTAGATGTGTGTATTATCTGATTATGTGTTGTATATCGTCCTAGATGTGTGTATTATCTGATTATGTGTTGTATGTGGTCCTAGATGTGTGTATTATCTGATTATGTGTTGTATGTGGTCCTAGATGTGTGTATTATCTGATTATGTGTTGTATATCGTCCTAGATGTGTGTATTATCTGATTATGTGTTGTATGTGGTCCTAGATGTGTGTATTATCTGATTATGTGTTATATGTGGACCTAGATGTGTGTATTATCTGATTATGTGTTAAATGTGGTCCTAGATGTGTGTATTATCTGATTATGTGTTATATGTGGTCCTAGATGTATGTATTATCTGATTATGTGTTAAATGTGGTCCTAGATGTGTGTATTATCTGATTATGTGTTATATGTGGTCCTAGATGTGTGTATTATCTGATTATGTGTTAAATGTGGTCCTAGATGTGTGTATTATCTGATTATGTGTTATATGTGGTCCTAGATGTGTGTATTATCTGATTATGTGTTGTATGTGGTCCTAGATGTGTGTATTATGTGATTATGTGTTGTATGTGGTCCTAGATGTGTGTATTATCTGATTATGTGTTGTATGTGGCCCTAGATGTGTGTATTATCTGATTATGTGTTGTATATCGTCCTAGATGTGTGTATTATCTGATTATGTGTTGTATGTTGTCCTAGATGTGTGTATTATCTGATTATGTGTTGTATGTGGTCCTAGATGTGTGTATTATCTGATTATGTGTTATATGTGGTCCTAGATGTGTGTATTATCTGATTATGTGTTGTATGTGGTGCTAGATGTGTGTATTATCTGATTATCTGTTGTATGTGGTCCTAGATGTGTGTATTATCTGATTATGTGTTGTATGTGGTCCTAGATGTGTGTATTATCTGATTATGTGTTGTATATCGTCCTACATGTGTGTATTATCTGATTATGTGTTAAATGTGGTCCTAGATGTGTGTATTATCTGATTATGTGTTGTATGTGGTCCTAGATGTGTGTATTATCTGATTATGTGTTATATGTGGACCTAGATGTGTGTATTATCTGATTATGTGTTAAATGTGGTCCTAGATGTGTGTATTATCTGATTATGTGTTGTATGTGGTCCTAGATGTGTGTATTATCTGATTATGTGTTATATGTGGACCTAGATGTGTGTATTATCTGATTATGTGTTAAATGTGGTCCTAGATGTGTGTATTATCTGATTATGTGTTATATGTGGTCCTAGATGTGTGTATTATCTGATTATGTGTTAAATGTGGTCCTAGATGTGTGTATTATCTGATTATGTGTTATATGTGGTCCTAGATGTGTGTATTATCTGATTATGTGTTAAAAGTGGTCCTAGAAGTGTGTATCATCTGATTATGTGTTATATGAGGTCCTAGATGTGTGTATTATCTGATTATGTGTTGTATGTGGTCCTAGATGTGTGTATTATGTGATTATGTGTTGTATGTGGTCCTAGATGTGTGTATTATCTGATTATGTGTTGTATGTGGCCCTAGATGTGTGTATTATCTGATTATGTGTTGTATATCGTCCTAGATGTGTGTATTATCTGATTATGTGTTGTATGTGGTTCTAGATGTGTGTATTATCTGATTATGTGTTGTATGTGGTCCTAGATGTGTGTATTATCTGATTATGTGTTGTATGTGGTCCTAGATGTGTGTATTATCTGATTATGTGTTGTATGTGGCCCTAGATGTGTGTATTATCTGATTATGTGTTGTATGTGGCCCTAGATGTGTGTATTATCTGATTATGTGTTGTATATCGTCCTAGATGTGTGTATTATCTGATTATGTGTTGTATGTGGTCCTAGATGAGTGTATTATCTGATTATGTGTTGTATGTGGTCCTAGATGTGTGTATTATCTGATTATGTGTTATATGTGGACCTAGATGTGTGTATTATCTGATTATGTGTTAAATGTGGTCCTAGATGTGTGTATTATCTGATTATGTGTTATATGTGGTCCTAGATGTGTGTATTATCTGATTATGTGTTAAATGTGGTCCTAGATGTGTGTATTATCTGATTATGTGTTATATGTGGTCCTAGATGTGTGTATTATCTGATTATGTGTTAAATGTGGTCCTAGATGTGTGTATTATCTGATTATGTGTTATATGTGGTCCTAGATGTGTGTATTATCTGATTATGTGTTGTATGTGGTCCTAGATGTGTGTATTATGTGATTATGTGTTGTATGTGGTCCTAGATGTGTGTATTATCTGATTAGGTGTTGTATGTGGCCCTAGATGTGTGTATTATCTGATTATGTGTTGTATATCGTCCTAGATGTGTGTATTATCTGATTATGTGTTGTATGTGGTTCTAGATGTGTGTATTATCTGATTATGTGTTGTATGTGGTCCTAGATGTGTGTATTATCTGATTATGTGTTGTATGTGGTCCTAGATGTGTGTATTATCTGATTATGTGTTGTATGTCGTTCTAGATGTGTGTATTATCTGATTGTGTGTTGTATGTGGTCCTAGATGTGTGTATTATCTGATTATGTGTTATATGTGGTCCTAGATGTGTGTATTATCTGATTATGTGTTGTATGTGGTCCTAGATGTGTGTGTATTATCTGATTATGTGTTGTATGTGGTCCTAGATGTGTGTATTATCTGATTATGTGTTGTATGTCGTTCTAGATGTGTGTATTATCTGATTGTGTGTTGTATGTGGTCCTAGATGTGTGTATTATCTGATTATGTGTTGTATGTGGTCCTAGATGTGTGTATTATCTGATTATGTGTTGTATGTAGTCCTAGATGTGTGTATTATCTGATTATGTGTTATATATGGTCCTAGATGTGTGTATTATCTGATTATGTGTTGTATATCGTCCTAGATGTGTGTATTATCTGATTATGTGTTGTATGTGGTCCTAGATGTGTGTATTATCTGATTATGTGTTAAATGTGGTCCTAGATGTGTGTATTATCTGATTATGTGTTATATGTGGTCCTAGATGTGTGTATTATCTGATTATGTGTTAAAAGTGGTCCTAGAAGTGTGTATCATCTGATTATGTGTTATATGAGGTCCTAGATGTGTGTATTATCTGATTATGTGTTGTATGTGGTCCTAGATGTGTGTATTATGTGATTATGTGTTGTATGTGGTCCTAGATGTGTGTATTATCTGATTATGTGTTGTATGTGGCCCTAGATGTGTGTATTATCTGATTATGTGTTGTATATCGTCCTAGATGTGTGTATTATCTGATTATGTGTTGTATGTGGTTCTAGATGTGTGTATTATCTGATTATGTGTTGTATGTGGTCCTAGATGTGTGTATTATCTGATTATGTGTTGTATGTGGTCCTAGATGTGTGTATTATCTGATTATGTGTTGTATGTGGCCCTAGATGTGTGTATTATCTGATTATGTGTTGTATGTGGCCCTAGATGTGTGTATTATCTGATTATGTGTTGTATATCGTCCTAGATGTGTGTATTATCTGATTATGTGTTGTATGTGGTCCTAGATGAGTGTATTATCTGATTATGTGTTGTATGTGGTCCTAGATGTGTGTATTATCTGATTATGTGTTATATGTGGACCTAGATGTGTGTATTATCTGATTATGTGTTAAATGTGTTCCTAGATGTGTGTATTATTTGATTATGTGTTATATGTGGTCCTAGATGTGTGTATTATCTGATTATGTGTTAAATGTGGTCCTAGATGTGTGTATTATCTGATTATGTGTTATATGTGGTCCTAGATGTGTGTATTATCTGATTATGTGTTAAATGTGGTCCTAGATGTGTGTATTATCTGATTATGTGTTATATGTGGTCCTAGATGTGTGTATTATCTGATTATGTGTTGTATGTGGTCCTAGATGTGTGTATTATGTGATTATGTGTTGTATGTGGTCCTAGATGTGTGTATTATCTGATTAGGTGTTGTATGTGGCCCTAGATGTGTGTATTATCTGATTATGTGTTGTATATCGTCCTAGATGTGTGTATTATCTGATTATGTGTTGTATGTGGTTCTAGATGTGTGTATTATCTGATTATGTGTTGTATGTGGTCCTAGATGTGTGTATTATCTGATTATGTGTTGTATGTGGTCCTAGATGTGTGTATTATCTGATTATGTGTTGTATGTGGCCCTAGATGTGTGTATTATCTGATTATGTGTTGTATGTGGCCCTAGATGTGTGTATTATCTGATTATGTGTTGTATATCGTCCTAGATGTGTGTATTATCTGATTATGTGTTGTATGTGGTCCTAGATGTGTGTATTATCTGATTATGTGTTGTATGTGGTCCTAGATGTGTGTGTATTATCTGATTATGTGTTGTATGTGGTCCTAGATGTGTGTATTATCTGATTATGTGTTGTATGTCGTTCTAGATGTGTGTATTATCTGATTGTGTGTTGTATGTGGTCCTAGATGTGTGTATTATCTGATTATGTGTTATATGTGGTCCTAGATGTGTGTATTATCTGATTATGTGTTGTATGTGGTCCTAGATGTGTGTGTATTATCTGATTATGTGTTGTATGTGGTCCTAGATGTGTGTATTATCTGATTATGTGTTGTATGTCGTTCTAGATGTGTGTATTATCTGATTGTGTGTTGTATGTGGTCCTAGATGTGTGTATTATCTGATTATGTGTTGTATGTGGTCCTAGATGTGTGTATTATCTGATTATGTGTTGTATGTAGTCCTAGATGTGTGTATTATCTGATTATGTGTTATATGTGGTCCTAGATGTGTGTATTATCTGATTATGTGTTGTATATCGTCCTAGATGTGTGTATTATCTGATTATGTGTTGTATGTGGTTCTAGATGTGTGTATTATCTGATTATGTGTTGTATGTGGTCCTAGATGTGTGTATTATCTGATTATTTGGTGTATGTGGTCCTAGATGTGTGTATTATCTGATTATGTGTTAAATGTGGTCCTAGATGCGTGTATTATCTGATTATGTGTTAAATGTGGTCCTAGATGTGTGTATTATCTGATTATGTGTTGTATGTGGTCCTAGATGTGTGTATTATCTCATTATGTGTTGTATGTGATCCTAGATGTGTGTATTATCTGATTATGTGTTTTATGTGGTCCTAGATGTGTGTATTATCTGATTATGTGTTGTATGTGGCCCTAGATGTGTGTATTATCTGATTATGTGTTGTATATCGTCCTAGATGTGTGTATTATCTGATTATGTGTTGTATGTTGTCCTAGATGTGTGTATTATCTGATTATGTGTTGTATGTGGTCCTAGATGTGTGTATTATCTGATTATGTGTTATATGTGGTCCTAGATGTGTGTATTATCTGATTATGTGTTGTATGTGGTGCTAGATGTGTGTATTATCTGATTATCTGTTGTATGTGGTCCTAGATGTGTGTATTATCTGATTATGTGTTGTATGTGGTCCTAGATGTGTGTATTATCTGATTATGTGTTGTATATCGTCCTACATGTGTGTATTATCTGATTATGTGTTAAATGTGGTCCTAGATGTGTGTATTATCTGATTATGTGTTGTATGTGGTCCTAGATGTGTGTATTATCTGATTATGTGTTATATGTGGACCTAGATGTGTGTATTATCTGATTATGTGTTAAATGTGGTCCTAGATGTGTGTATTATCTGATTATGTGTTGTATGTGGTCCTAGATGTGTGTATTATCTGATTATGTGTTATATGTGGACCTAGATGTGTGTATTATCTGATTATGTGTTAAATGTGGTCCTAGATGTGTGTATTATCTGATTATGTGTTATATGTGGTCCTAGATGTGTGTATTATCTGATTATGTGTTAAATGTGGTCCTAGATGTGTGTATTATCTGATTATGTGTTATATGTGGTCCTAGATGTGTGTATTATCTGATTATGTGTTAAAAGTGGTCCTAGAAGTGTGTATCATCTGATTATGTGTTATATGAGGTCCTAGATGTGTGTATTATCTGATTATGTGTTGTATGTGGTCCTAGATGTGTGTATTATGTGATTATGTGTTGTATGTGGTCCTAGATGTGTGTATTATCTGATTATGTGTTGTATGTGGCCCTAGATGTGTGTATTATCTGATTATGTGTTGTATATCGTCCTAGATGTGTGTATTATCTGATTATGTGTTGTATGTGGTTCTAGATGTGTGTATTATCTGATTATGTGTTGTATGTGGTCCTAGATGTGTGTATTATCTGATTATGTGTTGTATGTGGTCCTAGATGTGTGTATTATCTGATTATGTGTTGTATGTGGCCCTAGATGTGTGTATTATCTGATTATGTGTTGTATGTGGCCCTAGATGTGTGTATTATCTGATTATGTGTTGTATATCGTCCTAGATGTGTGTATTATCTGATTATGTGTTGTATGTGGTCCTAGATGAGTGTATTATCTGATTATGTGTTGTATGTGGTCCTAGATGTGTGTATTATCTGATTATGTGTTATATGTGGACCTAGATGTGTGTATTATCTGATTATGTGCTAAATGTGGTCCTAGATGTGTGTATTATCTGATTATGTGTTATATGTGGTCCTAGATGTGTGTATTATCTGATTATGTGTTAAATGTGGTCCTAGATGTGTGTATTATCTGATTATGTGTTATATGTGGTCCTAGATGTGTGTATTATCTGATTATGTGTTAAATGTGGTCCTAGATGTGTGTATTATCTGATTATGTGTTATATGTGGTCCTAGATGTGTGTATTATCTGATTATGTGTTGTATGTGGTCCTAGATGTGTGTATTATGTGATTATGTGTTGTATGTGGTCCTAGATGTGTGTATTATCTGATTAGGTGTTGTATGTGGCCCTAGATGTGTGTATTATCTGATTATGTGTTGTATATCGTCCTAGATGTGTGTATTATCTGATTATGTGTTGTATGTGGTTCTAGATGTGTGTATTATCTGATTATGTGTTGTATGTGGTCCTAGATGTGTGTATTATCTGATTATGTGTTGTATGTGGTCCTAGATGTGTGTATTATCTGATTATGTGTTGTATGTCGTTCTAGATGTGTGTATTATCTGATTGTGTGTTGTATGTGGTCCTAGATGTGTGTATTATCTGATTATGTGTTATATGTGGTCCTAGATGTGTGTATTATCTGATTATGTGTTGTATGTGGTCCTAGATGTGTGTGTATTATCTGATTATGTGTTGTATGTGGTCCTAGATGTGTGTATTATCTGATTATGTGTTGTATGTCGTTCTAGATGTGTGTATTATCTGATTGTGTGTTGTATGTGGTCCTAGATGTGTGTATTATCTGATTATGTGTTGTATGTGGTCCTAGATGTGTGTATTATCTGATTATGTGTTGTATGTAGTCCTAGATGTGTGTATTATCTGATTATGTGTTATATGTGGTCCTAGATGTGTGTATTATCTGATTATGTGTTGTATATCGTCCTAGATGTGTGTATTATCTGATTATGTGTTGTATGTGGTCCTAGATGTGTGTATTATCTGATTATGTGTTAAATGTGGTCCTAGATGTGTGTATTATCTGATTATGTGTTATATGTGGTCCTAGATGTGTGTATTATCTGATTATGTGTTAAAAGTGGTCCTAGAAGTGTGTATCATCTGATTATGTGTTATATGAGGTCCTAGATGTGTGTATTATCTGATTATGTGTTGTATGTGGTCCTAGATGTGTGTATTATGTGATTATGTGTTGTATGTGGTCCTAGATGTGTGTATTATCTGATTATGTGTTGTATGTGGCCCTAGATGTGTGTATTATCTGATTATGTGTTGTATATCGTCCTAGATGTGTGTATTATCTGATTATGTGTTGTATGTGGTTCTAGATGTGTGTATTATCTGATTATGTGTTGTATGTGGTCCTAGATGTGTGTATTATCTGATTATGTGTTGTATGTGGTCCTAGATGTGTGTATTATCTGATTATGTGTTGTATGTGGCCCTAGATGTGTGTATTATCTGATTATGTGTTGTATGTGGCCCTAGATGTGTGTATTATCTGATTATGTGTTGTATATCGTCCTAGATGTGTGTATTATCTGATTATGTGTTGTATGTGGTCCTAGATGAGTGTATTATCTGATTATGTGTTGTATGTGGTCCTAGATGTGTGTATTATCTGATTATGTGTTATATGTGGACCTAGATGTGTGTATTATCTGATTATGTGTTAAATGTGGTCCTAGATGTGTGTATTATCTGATTATGTGTTATATGTGGTCCTAGATGTGTGTATTATCTGATTATGTGTTAAATGTGGTCCTAGATGTGTGTATTATCTGATTATGTGTTATATGTGGTCCTAGATGTGTGTATTATCTGATTATGTGTTAAATGTGGTCCTAGATGTGTGTATTATCTGATTATGTGTTATATGTGGTCCTAGATGTGTGTATTATCTGATTATGTGTTGTATGTGGTCCTAGATGTGTGTATTATGTGATTATGTGTTGTATGTGGTCCTAGATGTGTGTATTATCTGATTAGGTGTTGTATGTGGCCCTAGATGTGTGTATTATCTGATTATGTGTTGTATATCGTCCTAGATGTGTGTATTATCTGATTATGTGTTGTATGTGGTTCTAGATGTGTGTATTATCTGATTATGTGTTGTATGTGGTCCTAGATGTGTGTATTATCTGATTATGTGTTGTATGTGGTCCTAGATGTGTGTATTATCTGATTATGTGTTGTATGTGGCCCTAGATGTGTGTATTATCTGATTATGTGTTGTATGTGGCCCTAGATGTGTGTATTATCTGATTATGTGTTGTATATCGTCCTAGATGTGTGTATTATCTGATTATGTGTTGTATGTGGTCCTAGATGTGTGTATTATCTGATTATGTGTTGTATGTGGTCCTAGATGTGTGTGTATTATCTGATTATGTGTTGTATGTGGTCCTAGATGTGTGTATTATCTGATTATGTGTTGTATGTCGTTCTAGATGTGTGTATTATCTGATTGTGTGTTGTATGTGGTCCTAGATGTGTGTATTATCTGATTATGTGTTATATGTGGTCCTAGATGTGTGTATTATCTGATTATGTGTTGTATGTGGTCCTAGATGTGTGTGTATTATCTGATTATGTGTTGTATGTGGTCCTAGATGTGTGTATTATCTGATTATGTGTTGTATGTCGTTCTAGATGTGTGTATTATCTGATTGTGTGTTGTATGTGGTCCTAGATGTGTGTATTATCTGATTATGTGTTGTATGTGGTCCTAGATGTGTGTATTATCTGATTATGTGTTGTATGTAGTCCTAGATGTGTGTATTATCTGATTATGTGTTATATGTGGTCCTAGATGTGTGTATTATCTGATTATGTGTTGTATATCGTCCTAGATGTGTGTATTATCTGATTATGTGTTGTATGTGGTTCTAGATGTGTGTATTATCTGATTATGTGTTGTATGTGGTCCTAGATGTGTGTATTATCTGATTATTTGTTGTATGTGGTCCTAGATGTGTGTATAATCTGATTATGTGTTAAATGTGGTCCTAGATGCGTGTATTATCTGATTATGTGTTAAATGTTGTCCTAGATGTGTGTATTATCTGATTATGTGTTGTATGTGGTCCTAGATGTGTGTATTATCTGATTATGTGTTGTATGTGATCCTAGATGTGTGTATTATCTGATTATGTGTTTTATGTGGTCCTAGATGTGTGTATTATCTGATTATGTGTTGTATGTGGTGCTAGATGTGTGTATTATCTGATTATGTGTTGTATGTGGTCCTAGATGTGTGTATTATCTGATTATGTGTTGTATGTGGTCCTAGATGTGTGTATTATCTGATTATGTGTTGTATATCGTCCTAGATGTGTGTATTATCTGATTATGTGTTGTATGTGGTTCTAGATGTGTGTATTATCTGATTATGTGTTGTATGTGGTCCTAGATGTGTGTATTATCTGATTATGTGTTATATGTGGTCCTAGATGTGTGTATTATCTGATTATGTGTTAAATGTGGTCCTAGATGTGTGTATTATCTGATTATGTGTTGTATGTGGTCCTAGATGTGTGTATTATCTGATTATGTGTTATATGTGGACCTAGATGTGTGTATTATCTGATTATGTGTTAAATGTGGTCCTAGATGTGTGTATTATCTGATTATGTGTTATATGTGGTCCTAGATGTGTGTATTATCTGATTATGTGTTAAATGTGGTCCTAGATGTGTGTATTATCTGATTATGTGTTATATGTGGTCCTAGATGTGTGTATTATCTGATTATGTGTTAAATGTGGTCCTAGATGTGTGTATTATCTGATTATGTGTTATATGTGGTCCTAGATGTGTGTATTATCTGATTATGTGTTATATGTGGTCCTAGATGTGTGTATTATCTGATTATGTGTTAAATGTGGTCCTAGATGTGTGTATTATCTGATTATGTGTTAAATGTGGTCCTAGATGTGTGTATTATCTGATTATGTGTTGAATGTGGTCCTAGATGTGTGTATTATCTGATTATGTGTTGTATGTGGTCCTAGATGTGTGTATTATCTGATTATGTGTTATATGTGGTCCTAGATGTGTGTATTATCTGATTATGTGTTATATGTGGTCCTAGATGTGTGTATTATCTGATTATGTGTTAAATGTGGTCCTAGATGTGTGTATTATCTGATTATGTGTTAAATGTGGTCCTAGATGTGTGTATTATCTGATTATGTGTTATATGTGGTCCTAGATGTGTGTATTATCTGATTATGAGTTAAATGTGGTCCTAGATGTGTGTATTATCTGATTATGTGTTATATGTGGTCCTAGATGTGTGTATTATCTGATTATGTGTTGTATGTGGTGCTAGATGTGTGTATTATCTGATTATGTGTTGTATGTGGCCCTAGATGTGTGTATTATCTGATTATGTGTTGTATATCGTCCTAGATGTGTGATTATCTGATTATGTGTTGTATGTGGTTCTACATGTGTGTATTACCTGATTATGTGTTGTATGTGGTCCTAGATGTGTGTATTATCTGATTATGTGTTGTATGTTGTCCTAGATGTGTGTATTATCTGATTATGTGTTGTATGTGGCCCTAGATGTTTGTATTATCTGATTGTGTGTTGTATGTGGCCCTAGATGTGTGTATTACCTGATTATGTGTTGTATATCGTCCTAGATGTGTGTATTATCTGATTATGTGTTGTATGTGGTCCTAGATGTGTGTGTATTATCTGATTATGTGTTGTATGTGGTCCTAGATGTGTGTATTATCTGATTATGTGTTGTATGTGGTTCTAGATGTGTGTATTATCTGATTATGTGTTGTATGTGTCCTAGATGTGTGTATTATCTGATTATGTGTTGTATGTGGTCCTAGATGTGTGAATTATCTGATTATGTGTTGTATGTAGTCCTAGATGTGTGTATTACCTGATTATGTGTTATATGTGGTCCTAGATGTGTGTATTATCTGATTATGTGTTGTATATCGTCCTAGATGTGTGTATTATCTGATTATGTGTTGTATGTGGTTCTAGATGTGTGTATTATCTGATTATGTGTTGTATGTGGTCCTAGATGTGTGTATTATCTGATTATGTGTTGTATGTGGTCCTAGATGTGTGTATTATCTGATTATGTTTTAAATGTGGTCCTAGATGTGTGTATTATCTGATTATGTGTTGAATGTGGTCCTAGATGTGTGTATTATCTGATTATGTGTTGTATGTGTTCCTAGATGTGTGTATTATCTGATTATGTGTTGTATGTGGTCCTAGATGTGTGTATTATCTGATTATGTGTTGTATGTGGTCCTAGATGTGTGTATTATCTGATTATGTGTTGTATGTGGTGCTAGTTGTGTGTATTATCTGATTATGTGTTGTATGTGGTCCTAGATGTGTGTATTATCTGATTATGTGTTGTATGTGGTCCTAGATGTGTGTATTATCTGATTATGTGTTGTATATCGTCCTAGATGTGTGTATTATCTGATTATGTGTTGTATGTGGTTCTAGATGTGTGTATTATTTGATTATGTGTTGTATGTGGTCCTAGATGTGTGTATTATCTGATTATGTGTTATATGTGGTCCTAGATGTGTGTATTATCTGATTATGTGTTAAATGTGGTCCTAGATTTGTGTATTATCTGACTATGTGTTGTATGTGGTCCTAGATGTGTGTATTATCTGATTATGTGTTATATGTGGTCCTAGATGTGTGTATTATCTGATTATGTGTTAAATGTGGTCCTAGATGTGTGTATTATCTGATTATGTGTTATATGTGGTCCTAGATGTGTGTATTATCTGATTATGTGTTAAATGTGGTCCTAGATGTGTGTATTATCTGATTATGTGTTATATGTGGTCCTAGATGTGTGTATTATCTAATTATGTGTTAAATGTGGTCCTAGATGTGTGTATTATCTGATTATGTGTTATATGTGGTCCTAGATGTGTGTATTATCTGATTATGTGTTATATGTGGTCCTAGATGTGTGTATTATCTGATTATGTGTTAAATGTGGTCCTAGATGTGTGTACTATCTGATTATGTGTTAAATGTGGTCCTAGATGTGTGTATTATCTGATTATGTGTTAAATGTGGTCCTAGATGTGTGTATTATCTGATTATCTGTTGTATGTGGTCCTAGATGTGTGTATTATCTGATTATGTGTTGTATGTGGTCCTAGATGTGTGTATTATCTGATTATGTGTTATACGTGGTCCTAGATGTGTGTAGTATCTGATTATGTGTTATATGTGGTCCTAGATGTGTGTATTATCTGATTATGTGTTAAATGTGGTCCTAGATGTGTGTGTTATCTGATTATGTGTTAAATGTGGTCCTAGATGTGTGTATTATCTGATTATGTGTTGTATGTGGTCCTAGATGTGTGTATTATCTGATTATGTGTTGTATGTGGTCCTAGATGTGTGTATTATCTGATTATGTGTTATATGTGGTCCTAGATGTGTGTATTATCTGATTATGTGTTTTATGTGGTCCTAGATGTGTGTATTATCTGATTATGTGTTGTATGTCGCCCTAGATGTGTGTATTATCTGATTATGTGTTGTATGTGGTCCTAGATGTGTGTATGATCTGATTATGTGTTGTATGTGGTTCAAGATGTGTGTATTATCTGATTATGTGTTGTATGTTGTCCTAGATGTGTGTATTATCTGATTATGTGTTAAATGTGGACCTAGATGTGTGTATTATCTGATTATGTGTTGTATGTGGTCCTAGATGTGTGTATTATCTGATTATGTGTTAAATGTGGTCCTAGATGTGTGTATTATCTGATTATGTGTTGTATGTTGTCCTAGATGTGTGTATTATCTGATTATGTGTTGTATGTGGTCCTAGATGTGTGTATTATCTGATTATGTGTTGTATGTGGCCCTAGATGTGTGTATTATCTGATTATGTGTTGTATGTGGTCCTAGATGTGTGTATTATCTGATTATGTGTTGTATGTGGTTCAAGATGTGTGTATTATCTGATTATGTGTTGTATGTGGTTCTAGATGTGTGTATTATCTGATTATGTGTTGTATGTGGTCCTAGATGTGTGTATTATCTAATTATGTGTTGTATGTGGTCCTAGATGTGTGTATTATCTGATTATGTGTTGTATGTGGCCCTAGATGTGTGTATTATCTGATTATGTGTTGTATGTGGCCCTAGATGTGTGTATTATCTGATTATGTGTTGTATATCGTCCTAGATGTGTGTATTATCTGATTATGTGTTGTATGTGGTTCTAGATGTGTGTATTATCTGATTATGTGTTGTATGTGGTCCTAGATGTGTGTATTATCTGATTATGTGTTAAATGTGGTCCTAGATGTGTGTATTATCTGATTATGTGTTAAATGTGGTCCTAGATGTGTGTATTATCTGATTATGTGTTGTATGTGGTCCTAGATGTGTGTATTATCTGATTATGTGTTGTATGTGGCCCTAGATGCGTGTATTATCTGATTATGTGTTGTATGTGGCCCTAGATGTGTGTATTATCTGATTATGTGTTGTATGTGGTTCTACATGTGTGTATTACCTGATTATGTGTTGTATGTGGTCCTAGATGTGTGTATTATCTGATTATGTGTTGTATGTTGTCCTAGATGTGTGTATTATCTGATTATGTGTTGTATGTGGCCCTAGATGTGTGTATTATCTGATTGTGTGTTGTATGTGGCCCTAGATGTATGTATTATCTGATTATGTGTTGTATATCGTCCTAGATGTGTGTATTATCTGATTATGTGTTGTATGTGGTCCTAGATGTGTGTGTATTATCTGATTATGTGTTGTATGTGGTCCTAGATGTGTGTATTATCTGATTATGTGTTGTATGTGGTTCTAGATGTGTGTATTATCTGATTATGTGTTGTATGTGTCCTAGATGTGTGTATTATCTGATTATGTGTTGTATGTGGTCCTAGATGTGTGAATTATCTGATTATGTGTTGTATGTAGTCCTAGATGTGTGTATTACCTGATTATGTGTTATATGTGGTCCTAGATGTGTGTATTATCTGATTATGTGTTGTATATCGTCCTAGATGTGTGTATTATCTGATTATGTGTTGTATGTGGTTCTAGATGTGTGTATTATCTGATTATGTGTTGTATGTGGTCCTAGATGTGTGTATTATCTGATTATGTGTTGTATGTGGTCCTAGATGTGTGTATTATCTGATTATGTTTTAAATGTGGTCCTAGATGTGTGTATTATCTGATTATGTGTTGAATGTGGTCCTAGATGTGTGTATTATCTGATTATGTGTTGTATGTGTTCCTAGATGTGTGTATTATCTGATTATGTGTTGTATGTGGTCCTAGATGTGTGTATTATCTGATTATGTGTTGTATGTGGTCCTAGATGTGTGTATTATCTGATTATGTGTTGTATGTGGTGCTAGATGTGTGTATTATCTGATTATGTGTTGTATGTGGTCCTAGATGTGTGTATTATCTGATTATGTGTTGTATGTGGTCCTAGATGTGTGTATTATCTGATTATGTGTTGTATATCGTCCTAGATGTGTGTATTATCTGATTATGTGTTGTATGTGGTTCTAGATGTGTGTATTATTTGATTATGTGTTGTATGTGGTCCTAGATGTGTGTATTATCTGATTATGTGTTATATGTGGTCCTAGATGTGTGTATTATCTGATTATGTGTTAAATGTGGTCCTAGATTTGTGTATTATCTGACTATGTGTTGTATGTGGTCCTAGATGTGTGTATTATCTGATTATGTGTTATATGTGGTCCTAGATGTGTGTATTATCTGATTATGTGTTAAATGTGGTCCTAGATGTGTGTATTATCTGATTATGTGTTATATGTGGTCCTAGATGTGTGTATTATCTGATTATGTGTTAAATGTGGTCCTAGATGTGTGTATTATCTGATTATGTGTTATATGTGGTCCTAGATGTGTGTATTATCTAATTATGTGTTAAATGTGGTCCTAGATGTGTGTATTATCTGATTATGTGTTATATGTGGTCCTAGATGTGTGTATTATCTGATTATGTGTTATATGTGGTCCTAGATGTGTGTATTATCTGATTATGTGTTAAATGTGGTCCTAGATGTGTGTATTATCTGATTATGTGTTATATGTGGTCCTAGATGTGTGTATTATCTGATTATGTGTTAAATGTGGTCCTAGATGTGTGTATTATCTGATTATGTGTTAAATGTGGTCCTAGATGTGTGTATTATCTGATTATGTGTTGTATGTGGTCCTAGATGTGTGTATTATCTGATTATGTGTTGTATGTGGTCCTAGATGTGTGTATTATCTGATTATGTGTTATACGTGGTCCTAGATGTGTGTAGTATCTGATTATGTGTTATATGTGGTCCTAGGTGTGTGTATTATCTGATTATGTGTTAAATGTGGTCCTAGATGTGTGTGTTATCTGATTATGTGTTAAATGTGGTCCTAGATGTGTGTATTATCTGATTATGTGTTGTATGTGGTCCTAGATGTGTGTATTATCTGATTATGTGTTGTATGTGGTCCTAGATGTGTGTATTATCTGATTATGTGTTATATGTGGTCCTAGATGTGTGTATTATCTGATTATGTGTTTTATGTGGTCCTAGATGTGTGTATTATCTGATTATGTGTTGTATGTCGCCCTAGATGTGTGTATTATCTGATTATGTGTTGTATGTGGTCCTAGATGTGTGTATTATCTGATTATGTGTTGTATATGGTTCAAGATGTGTGTATTATCTGATTATGTGTTGTATGTTGTCCTAGATGTGTGTATTATCTGATTACGTGTTAAATGTGGACCTAGATGTGTGTATTATCTGATTATGTGTTGTATGTGGTCCTAGATGTGTGTATTATCTGATTATGTGTTAAATGTGGTCCTAGATGTGTGTATTATCTGATTATGTGTTGTATGTTGTCCTAGATGTGTGTATTATCTGGTTATGTGTTGTATGTGGTCCTAGATGTGTGTATTATCTGATTATGTGTTGTATGTGGCCCTAGATGTGTGTATTATCTGATTATGTGTTGTACGTGGTCCTAGATGTGTGTATTATCTGATTATGTGTTGTATGTGGTTCAAGATGTGTGTATTATCTGATTATGTGTTGTATGTGGTTCTAGATGTGTGTATTATCTGATTATGTGTTGTATGTGGTCCTAGATGTGTGTATTATCTGATTATGTGTTGTATGTGGTCCTAGATGTGTGTATTATCTGATTATGTGTTGTATGTGGCCCTAGATGTGTGTATTATCTGATTATGTGTTGTATGTGGCCCTAGATGTGTGTATTATCTGATTATGTGTTGTATATCGTCCTAGATGTGTGTATTATCTGATTATGTGTTGTATGTGGTTCTAGATGTGTGTATTATCTGATTATGTGTTGTATGTGGTCCTAGATGTGTGTATTATCTGATTATGTGTTAAATGTGGTCCTAGATGTGTGTATTATCTGATTATGTGTTAAATGTGGTCCTAGATGTGTGTATTATCTGATTATGTGTTGTATGTGGTCCTAGATGTGTGTATTATCTGATTATGTGTTATATGTGGTCCTAGATGTGTGTATTATCTGATTATGTGTTAAATGTGGTCCTAGATGTGTGTATTATCTGATTATGTGTTATATGTGGTCCTAGATGTGTGTATTATCTAATTATGTGTTAAATGTGGTCCTAGATGTGTGTATTATCTGATTATGTGTTATATGTGGTCCTAGATGTGTGTATTATCTGATTATGTGTTATATGTGGTCCTAGATGTGTGTATTATCTGATTATGTGTTAAATGTGGTCCTAGATGTGTGTACTATCTGATTATGTGTTAAATGTGGTCCTAGATGTGTGTATTATCTGATTATGTGTTAAATGTGGTCCTAGATGTGTGTATTATCTGATTATCTGTTGTATGTGGTCCTAGATGTGTGTATTATCTGATTATGTGTTGTATGTGGTCCTAGATGTGTGTATTATCTGATTATGTGTTATACGTGGTCCTAGATGTGTGTAGTATCTGATTATGTGTTATATGTGGTCCTAGGTGTGTGTATTATCTGATTATGTGTTAAATGTGGTCCTAGATGTGTGTGTTATCTGATTATGTGTTAAATGTGGTCCTAGATGTGTGTATTATCTGATTATGTGTTGTATGTGGTCCTAGATGTGTGTATTATCTGATTATGTGTTGTATGTGGTCCTAGATGTGTGTATTATCTGATTATGTGTTATATGTGGTCCTAGATGTGTGTATTATCTGATTATGTGTTTTATGTGGTCCTAGATGTGTGTATTATCTGATTATGTGTTGTATGTCGCCCTAGATGTGTGTATTATCTGATTATGTGTTGTATGTGGTCCTAGATGTGTGTATGATCTGATTATGTGTTGTATGTGGTTCAAGATGTGTGTATTATCTGATTATGTGTTGTATGTTGTCCTAGATGTGTGTATTATCTGATTATGTGTTAAATGTGGACCTAGATGTGTGTATTATCTGATTATGTGTTGTATGTGGTCCTAGATGTGTGTATTATCTGATTATGTGTTAAATGTGGTCCTAGATGTGTGTATTATCTGATTATGTGTTGTATGTTGTCCTAGATGTGTGTATTATCTGATTATGTGTTGTATGTGGTCCTAGATGTGTGTATTATCTGATTATGTGTTGTATGTGGCCCTAGATGTGTGTATTATCTGATTATGTGTTGTATGTGGTCCTAGATGTGTGTATTATCTGATTATGTGTTGTATGTGGTTCAAGATGTGTGTATTATCTGATTATGTGTTGTATGTGGTTCTAGATGTGTGTATTATCTGATTATGTGTTGTATGTGGTCCTAGATGTGTGTATTATCTAATTATGTGTTGTATGTGGTCCTAGATGTGTGTATTATCTGATTATGTGTTGTATGTGGCCCTAGATGTGTGTATTATCTGATTATGTGTTGTATGTGGCCCTAGATGTGTGTATTATCTGATTATGTGTTGTATATCGTCCTAGATGTGTGTATTATCTGATTATGTGTTGTATGTGGTTCTAGATGTGTGTATTATCTGATTATGTGTTGTATGTGGTCCTAGATGTGTGTATTATCTGATTATGTGTTAAATGTGGTCCTAGATGTGTGTATTATCTGATTATGTGTTAAATGTGGTCCTAGATGTGTGTATTATCTGATTATGTGTTGTATGTGGTCCTAGATGTGTGTATTATCTGATTATGTGTTGTATGTGGCCCTAGATGCGTGTATTATCTGATTATGTGTTGTATGTGGCCCTAGATGTGTGTATTATCTGATTATGTGTTGTATGTGGCCCTAGATGTGTGTATTATCTGATTATGTGTTGTATATCGTCCTAGATGTGTGTATTATCTGATTATGTGTTGTATGTGGTTCTACATGTGTGTATTACCTGATTATGTGTTGTATGTGGTCCTAGATGTGTGTATTATCTGATTATGTGTTGTATGTTGTCCTAGATGTGTGTATTATCTGATTATGTGTTGTATGTGGCCCTAGATGTGTGTATTATCTGATTGTGTGTTGTATGTGGCCCTAGATGTATGTATTATCTGATTATGTGTTGTATATCGTCCTAGATGTGTGTATTATCTGATTATGTGTTGTATGTGGTCCTAGATGTGTGTGTATTATCTGATTATGTGTTGTATGTGGTCCTAGATGTGTGTATTATCTGATTATGTGTTGTATGTGGTTCTAGATGTGTGTATTATCTGATTATGTGTTGTATGTGTCCTAGATGTGTGTATTATCTGATTATGTGTTGTATGTGGTCCTAGATGTGTGAATTATCTGATTATGTGTTGTATGTAGTCCTAGATGTGTGTATTACCTGATTATGTGTTATATGTGGTCCTAGATGTGTGTATTATCTGATTATGTGTTGTATATCGTCCTAGATGTGTGTATTATCTGATTATGTGTTGTATGTGGTTCTAGATGTGTGTATTATCTGATTATGTGTTGTATGTGGTCCTAGATGTGTGTATTATCTGATTATGTGTTGTATGTGGTCCTAGATGTGTGTATTATCTGATTATGTTTTAAATGTGGTCCTAGATGTGTGTATTATCTGATTATGTGTTGAATGTGGTCCTAGATGTGTGTATTATCTGATTATGTGTTGTATGTGTTCCTAGATGTGTGTATTATCTGATTATGTGTTGTATGTGGTCCTAGATGTGTGTATTATCTGATTATGTGTTGTATGTGGTCCTAGATGTGTGTATTATCTGATTATGTGTTGTATGTGGTGCTAGATGTGTGTATTATCTGATTATGTGTTGTATGTGGTCCTAGATGTGTGTATTATCTGATTATGTGTTGTATGTGGTCCTAGATGTGTGTATTATCTGATTATGTGTTGTATATCGTCCTAGATGTGTGTATTATCTGATTATGTGTTGTATGTGGTTCTAGATGTGTGTATTATTTGATTATGTGTTGTATGTGGTCCTAGATGTGTGTATTATCTGATTATGTGTTATATGTGGTCCTAGATGTGTGTATTATCTGATTATGTGTTAAATGTGGTCCTAGATTTGTGTATTATCTGACTATGTGTTGTATGTGGTCCTAGATGTGTGTATTATCTGATTATGTGTTATATGTGGTCCTATATGTGTGTATTATCTGATTATGTGTTAAATGTGGTCCTAGATGTGTGTATTATCTGATTATGTGTTATATGTGGTCCTAGATGTGTGTATTATCTGATTATGTGTTAAATGTGGTCCTAGATGTGTGTATTATCTGATTATGTGTTATATGTGGTCCTAGATGTGTGTATTATCTAATTATGTGTTAAATGTGGTCCTAGATGTGTGTATTATCTGATTATGTGTTATATGTGGTCCTAGATGTGTGTATTATCTGATTATGTGTTATATGTGGTCCTAGATGTGTGTATTATCTGATTATGTGTTAAATGTGGTCCTAGATGTGTGTATTATCTGATTATGTGTTATATGTGGTCCTAGATGTGTGTATTATCTGATTATGTGTTAAATGTGGTCCTAGATGTGTGTATTATCTGATTATGTGTTAAATGTGGTCCTAGATGTGTGTATTATCTGATTATGTGTTGTATGTGGTCCTAGATGTGTGTATTATCTGATTATGTGTTGTATGTGGTCCTAGATGTGTGTATTATCTGATTATGTGTTATACGTGGTCCTAGATGTGTGTAGTATCTGATTATGTGTTATATGTGGTCCTAGGTGTGAGTATTATCTGATTATGTGTTAAATGTGGTCCTAGATGTGTGTGTTATCTGATTATGTGTTAAATGTGGTCCTAGATGTGTGTATTATCTGATTATGTGTTGTATGTGGTCCTAGATGTGTGTATTATCTGATTATGTGTTGTATGTGGTCCTAGATGTGTGTATTATCTGATTATGTGTTATATGTGGTCCTAGATGTGTGTATTATCTGATTATGTGTTTTATGTGGTCCTAGATGTGTGTATTATCTGATTATGTGTTGTATGTCGCCCTAGATGTGTGTATTATCTGATTATGTGTTGTATGTGGTCCTAGATGTGTGTATTATCTGATTATGTGTTGTATATGGTTCAAGATGTGTGTATTATCTGATTATGTGTTGTATGTTGTCCTAGATGTGTGTATTATCTGATTATGTGTTAAATGTGGACCTAGATGTGTGTATTATCTGATTATGTGTTGTATGTGGTCCTAGATGTGTGTATTATCTGATTATGTGTTAAATGTGGTCCTAGATGTGTGTATTAACTGATTATGTGTTGTATGTTGTCCTAGATGTGTGTATTATCTGGTTATGTGTTGTATGTGGTCCTAGATGTGTGTATTATCTGATTATGTGTTGTATGTGGCCCTAGATGTGTGTATTATCTGATTATGTGTTGTACGTGGTCCTAGATGTGTGTATTATCTGATTATGTGTTGTATGTGGTTCAAGATGTGTGTATTATCTGATTATGTGTTGTATGTGGTTCTAGATGTGTGTATTATCTGATTATGTGTTGTATGTGGTCCTAGATGTGTGTATTATCTGATTATGTGTTGTATGTGGTCCTAGATGTGTGTATTATCTGATTATGTGTTGTATGTGGCCCTAGATGTGTGTATTATCTGATTATGTGTTGTATGTGGCCCTAGATGTGTGTATTATCTGATTATGTGTTGTATATCGTCCTAGATGTGTGTATTATCTGATTATGTGTTGTATGTGGTTCTAGATGTGTGTATTATCTGATTATGTGTTGTATGTGGTCCTAGATGTGTGTATTATCTGATTATGTGTTAAATGTGGTCCTAGATGTGTGTATTATCTGATTATGTGTTAAATGTGGTCCTAGATGTGTGTATTATCTGATTATGTGTTGTATGTGGTCCTAGATGTGTGTATTATCTGATTATGTGTTGTATGTGGCCCTAGATGCGTGTATTATCTGATTATGTGTTGTATGTGGCCCTAGATGTGTGTATTATCTGATTATGTGTTGTATATCGTCCTAGATGTGTGTATTATCTGATTATGTGTTGTATGTGGTTCTACATGTGTGTATTACCTGATTATGTGTTGTATGTGGTCCTAGATGTGTGTATTATCTGATTATGTGTTGTATGTTGTCCTAGATGTGTGTATTATCTGATTATGTGTTGTATGTGGCCCTAGATGTGTGTATTATCTGATTGTGTGTTGTATGTGGCCCTAGATGTGTGTATTATCTGATTATGTGTTGTATATCGTCCTAGATGTGTGTATTATCTGATTATGTGTTGTATGTGGTCCTAGATGTGTGTGTATTATCTTATTATGTGTTGTATGTGGTCCTAGATGTGTGTATTATCTGATTATGTGTTGTATGTGGTTCTAGATGTGTGTATTATCTGATTAATTGTTGTATGTGTCCTAGATGTGTGTATTATCTGATTATGTGTTGTATGTGGTCCTAGATGTGTGAATTATCTTATTATGTGTTGTATGTAGTCCTAGATGTGTGTATTACCTCATTATGTGTTATATGTGGTCCTAGATGTGTGTATTATCTGATTATGTGTTGTATATCGTCCTAGATGTGTGTATTATCTGATTATGTGTTGTATGTGGTTCTAGATGTGTGTATTATCTGATTAATTGTTGTATGTGTCCTAGATGTGTGTATTATCTGATTATGTGTTGTATGTGGTCCTAGATGTGTGAATTATCTTATTATGTGTTGTATGTAGTCCTAGATGTGTGTATTACCTCATTATGTGTTATATGTGGTCCTAGATGTGTGTATTATCTGATTATGTGTTGTATATCGTCCTAGATGTGTCTATTATCTGATTATGTGTTGTATGTGGTTCTAGATGTGTGTATTATCTGATTATGTGTTGTATGTGGTCCTAGATGTGTGTATTATCTGATTGTGTGTTGTATGTGGTCCTAGATGTGTGTATTATCTGATTATGTTTTAAATGTGGTCCTAGATGTGTGTATTATCTGATTATGTGTTAAATGTGGTCCTAGATGTGTGTATTATCTGATTATGTGTTGTATGTGTTCCTAGATGTGTGTATTATCTGATTATGTGTTGTATGTGGTCCTAGATGTGTGTATTATCTGATTATGTGTTATATGTGGTCCTAGATGTGTGTATTATCTGATTATGTGTTGTATGTGGTGCTAGATGTGTGTATTATCTGATTATGTGTTGTATGTGGTCCTAGATGTGTGTATTATCTGATTATGTGTTGTATGTGGTCCTAGATGTGTGTATTATCTGATTATGTGTTGCATATCGTCCTAGATGTGTGTATTATCTGATTATGTGTTGTATGTGGTTCTAGATGTGTGTATTATTTGATTATGTGTTGTATGTGGTCCTAGATGTGTGTATTATCTGATTATGTGTTATATGTGGTCCTAGATGTGTGTATTATCTGATTATGTGTTAAATGTGGTCCTAGATGTGTGTATTATCTGACTATGTGTTGTATGTGGTCCTAGATGTGTGTATTATCTGATTATGTGTTATATGTGGTCCTAGATGTGTGTATTATCTGATTATGTGTTATATGTGGTCCTAGATGTGTGTATTATCTGATTATGTGTTAAATGTGGTCCTAGATGTGTGTATTATCTGATTATGTGTTGTATGTGGTTCAAGATGTGTGTATTATCTGATTATGTGTTGTATGTGGTTCTAGATGTGTGTATTATCTGATTATGTGTTGTATGTGGTCCTAGATGTGTGTATTATCTAATTATGTGTTGTATGTGGTCCTAGATGTGTGTATTATCTGATTATGTGTTGTATGTGGCCCTAGATGTGTGTATTATCTGATTATGTGTTGTATGTGGCCCTAGATGTGTGTATTATCTGATTATGTGTTGTATATCGTCCTAGATGTGTGTATTATCTGATTATGTGTTGTATGTGGTTCTAGATGTGTGTATTATCTGATTATGTGTTGTATGTGGTCCTAGATGTGTGTATTATCTGATTATGTGTTAAATGTGGTCCTAGATGTGTGTATTATCTGATTATGTGTTAAATGTGGTCCTAGATGTGTGTATTATCTGATTATGTGTTGTATGTGGTCCTAGATGTGTGTATTATCTGATTATGTGTTGTATGTGGCCCTAGATGCGTGTATTATCTGATTATGTGTTGTATGTGGCCCTAGATGTGTGTATTATCTGATTATGTGTTGTATGTGGCCCTAGATGTGTGTATTATCTGATTATGTGTTGTATATCGTCCTAGATGTGTGTATTATCTGATTATGTGTTGTATGTGGTTCTACATGTGTGTATTACCTGATTATGTGTTGTATGTGGTCCTAGATGTGTGTATTATCTGATTATGTGTTGTATGTTGTCCTAGATGTGTGTATTATCTGATTATGTGTTGTATGTGGCCCTAGATGTGTGTATTATCTGATTGTGTGTTGTATGTGGCCCTAGATGTATGTATTATCTGATTATGTGTTGTATATCGTCCTAGATGTGTGTATTATCTGATTATGTGTTGTATGTGGTCCTAGATGTGTGTGTATTATCTGATTATGTGTTGTATGTGGTCCTAGATGTGTGTATTATCTGATTATGTGTTGTATGTGGTTCTAGATGTGTGTATTATCTGATTATGTGTTGTATGTGGTCCTAGATGTGTGAATTATCTGATTATGTGTTGTATGTAGTCCTAGATGTGTGTATTACCTGATTATGTGTTATATGTGGTCCTAGATGTGTGTATTATCTGATTATGTGTTGTATATCGTCCTAGATGTGTGTATTATCTGATTATGTGTTGTATGTGGTTCTAGATGTGTGTATTATCTGATTATGTGTTGTATGTGGTCCTAGATGTGTGTATTATCTGATTATGTTTTAAATGTGGTCCTAGATGTGTGTATTATCTGATTATGTGTTGAATGTGGTCCTAGATGTGTGTATTATCTGATTATGTGTTGTATGTGTTCCTAGATGTGTGTATTATCTGATTATGTGTTGTATGTGGTCCTAGATGTGTGTATTATCTGATTATGTGTTGTATGTGGTCCTAGATGTGTGTATTATCTGATTATGTGTTGTATGTGGTGCTAGATGTGTGTATTATCTGATTATGTGTTGTATGTGGTCCTAGATGTGTGTATTATCTGATTATGTGTTGTATGTGGTCCTAGATGTGTGTATTATCTGATTATGTGTTGTATATCGTCCTAGATGTGTGTATTATCTGATTATGTGTTGTATGTGGTTCTAGATGTGTGTATTATTTGATTATGTGTTGTATGTGGTCCTAGATGTGTGTATTATCTGATTATGTGTTATATGTGGTCCTAGATGTGTGTATTATCTGATTATGTGTTAAATGTGGTCCTAGATTTGTGTATTATCTGACTATGTGTTGTATGTGGTCCTAGATGTGTGTATTATCTGATTATGTGTTATATGTGGTCCTAGATGTGTGTATTATCTGATTATGTGTTAAATGTGGTCCTAGATGTGTGTATTATCTGATTATGTGTTATATGTGGTCCTAGATGTGTGTATTATCTGATTATGTGTTAAATGTGGTCCTAGATGTGTGTATTATCTGATTATGTGTTATATGTGGTCCTAGATGTGTGTATTATCTAATTATGTGTTAAATGTGGTCCTAGATGTGTGTATTATCTGATTATGTGTTATATGTGGTCCTAGATGTGTGTATTATCTGATTATGTGTTATATGTGGTCCTAGATGTGTGTATTATCTGATTATGTGTTAAATGTGGTCCTAGATGTGTGTATTATCTGATTATGTGTTATATGTGGTCCTAGATGTGTGTATTATCTGATTATGTGTTAAATGTGGTCCTAGATGTGTGTATTATCTGATTATGTGTTAAATGTGGTCCTAGATGTGTGTATTATCTGATTATGTGTTGTATGTGGTCCTAGATGTGTGTATTATCTGATTATGTGTTGTATGTGGTCCTAGATGTGTGTATTATCTGATTATGTGTTATACGTGGTCCTAGATGTGTGTAGTATCTGATTATGTGTTATATGTGGTCCTAGGTGTGTGTATTATCTGATTATGTGTTAAATGTGGTCCTAGATGTGTGTGTTATCTGATTATGTGTTAAATGTGGTCCTAGATGTGTGTATTATCTGATTATGTGTTGTATGTGGTCCTAGATGTGTGTATTATCTGATTATGTGTTGTATGTGGTCCTAGATGTGTGTATTATCTGATTATGTGTTATATGTGGTCCTAGATGTGTGTATTATCTGATTATGTGTTTTATGTGGTCCTAGATGTGTGTATTATCTGATTATGTGTTGTATGTCGCCCTAGATGTGTGTATTATCTGATTATGTGTTGTATGTGGTCCTAGATGTGTGTATTATCTGATTATGTGTTGTATATGGTTCAAGATGTGTGTATTATCTGATTATGTGTTGTATGTTGTCCTAGATGTGTGTATTATCTGATTATGTGTTAAATGTGGACCTAGATGTGTGTATTATCTGATTATGTGTTGTATGTGGTCCTAGATGTGTGTATTATCTGATTATGTGTTAAATGTGGTCCTAGATGTGTGTATTATCTGATTATGTGTTGTATGTTGTCCTAGATGTGTGTATTATCTGGTTATGTGTTGTATGTGGTCCTAGATGTGTGTATTATCTGATTATGTGTTGTATGTGGCCCTAGATGTGTGTATTATCTGATTATGTGTTGTACGTGGTCCTAGATGTGTGTATTATCTGATTATGTGTTGTATGTGGTTCAAGATGTGTGTATTATCTGATTATGTGTTGTATGTGGTTCTAGATGTGTGTATTATCTGATTATGTGTTGTATGTGGTCCTAGATGTGTGTATTATCTGATTATGTGTTGTATGTGGTCCTAGATGTGTGTATTATCTGATTATGTGTTGTATGTGGCCCTAGATGTGTGTATTATCTGATTATGTGTTGTATGTGGCCCTAGATGTGTGTATTATCTGATTATGTGTTGTATATCGTCCTAGATGTGTGTATTATCTGATTATGTGTTGTATGTGGTTCTAGATGTGTGTATTATCTGATTATGTGTTGTATGTGGTCCTAGATGTGTGTATTATCTGATTATGTGTTAAATGTGGTCCTAGATGTGTGTATTATCTGATTATGTGTTAAATGTGGTCCTAGATGTGTGTATTATCTGATTATGTGTTGTATGTGGTCCTAGATGTGTGTATTATCTGATTATGTGTTGTATGTGGCCCTAGATGCGTGTATTATCTGATTATGTGTTGTATGTGGCCCTAGATGTGTGTATTATCTGATTATGTGTTGTATATCGTCCTAGATGTGTGTATTATCTGATTATGTGTTGTATGTGGTTCTACATGTGTGTATTACCTGATTATGTGTTGTATGTGGTCCTAGATGTGTGTATTATCTGATTATGTGTTGTATGTTGTCCTAGATGTGTGTATTATCTGATTATGTGTTGTATGTGGCCCTAGATGTGTGTATTATCTGATTGTGTGTTGTATGTGGCCCTAGATGTGTGTATTATCTGATTATGTGTTGTATATCGTCCTAGATGTGTGTATTATCTGATTATGTGTTGTATGTGGTCCTAGATGTGTGTGTATTATCTGATTATGTGTTGTATGTGGTCCTAGATGTGTGTATTATCTGATTATGTGTTGTATGTGGTTCTAGATGTGTGTATTATCTGATTAATTGTTGTATGTGTCCTAGATGTGTGTATTATCTGATTATGTGTTGTATGTGGTCCTAGATGTGTGAATTATCTTATTATGTGTTGTATGTAGTCCTAGATGTGTGTATTACCTCATTATGTGTTATATGTGGTCCTAGATGTGTGTATTATCTGATTATGTGTTGTATATCGTCCTAGATGTGTCTATTATCTGATTATGTGTTGTATGTGGTTCTAGATGTGTGTATTATCTGATTATGTGTTGTATGTGGTCCTAGATGTGTGTATTATCTGATTGTGTGTTGTATGTGGTCCTAGATGTGTGTATTATCTGATTATGTTTTAAATGTGGTCCTAGATGTGTGTATTATCTGATTATGTGTTAAATGTGGTCCTAGATGTGTGTATTATCTGATTATGTGTTGTATGTGTTCCTAGATGTGTGTATTATCTGATTATGTGTTGTATGTGGTCCTAGATGTGTGTATTATCTGATTATGTGTTATATGTGGTCCTAGATGTGTGTATTATCTGATTATGTGTTGTATGTGGTGCTAGATGTGTGTATTATCTGATTATGTGTTGTATGTGGTCCTAGATGTGTGTATTATCTGATTATGTGTTGTATGTGGTCCTAGATGTGTGTATTATCTGATTATGTGTTGCATATCGTCCTAGATGTGTGTATTATCTGATTATGTGTTGTATGTGGTTCTAGATGTGTGTATTATTTGATTATGTGTTGTATGTGGTCCTAGATGTGTGTATTATCTGATTATGTGTTATATGTGGTCCTAGATGTGTGTATTATCTGATTATGTGTTAAATGTGGTCCTAGATGTGTGTATTATCTGACTATGTGTTGTATGTGGTCCTAGATGTGTGTATTATCTGATTATGTGTTATATGTGGTCCTAGATGTGTGTATTATCTGATTATGTGTTAAATGTGGTCCTAGATGTGTGTATTATCTGATTATGTGTTATATGTGGTCCTAGATGTGTGTATTATCTGATTATGTGTTAAATGTGGTCCTAGATGTGTGTATTATCTGATTATGTGTTATATGTGGTCCTAGATGTGTGTATTATCTAATTATGTGTTAAATGTGGTCCTAGATGTGTGTATTATCTGATTATGTGTTATATGTGGTCCTAGATGTGTGTATTATCTGATTATGTGTTATATGTGGTCCTAGATGTGTGTATTATCTGATTATGTGTTAAATGTGGTCCTAGATGTGTGTATTATCTGATTCTGTGTTATATGTGGTCCTAGATGTGTGTATTATCTGATTATGTGTTAAATGTGGTCCTAGATGTGTGTATTATCTGATTATGTGTTAAATGTGGTCCTAGATGTGTGTATTATCGGAGTATGTGTTGTATGTGGTCCTAGATGTGTGTATTATCTGATTATGTGTTGTATGTGGTCCTAGATGTGTGTATTATCTGATCATGTGTTATACGTGGTCCTAGATGTGTGTATTATCTGATTATGTGTTATATGTGGTCCTAGGTGTGTGTATTATCTGATTATGTGTTAAATGTGGTCCTAGATGTGTGTGTTATCTGATTATGTGTTATATGTGGTCCTAGATGTGTGTATTATATGATTATGTGTTAAATGTGGTCCTAGATGTGTGTATTATCTGATTATGTGTTGTATGTGGTCCTAGATGTGGGTATTATCTGATTATGTGTTGTATGTGGTCCTAGATGTGTGTATTATCTGATTATGTGTTATATGTGGTCCTAGATGTGTGTATTATCTGATTATGTGTTAAATGTGGACCTAGATGTGTGTATTATCTGATTATGTGTTGTATGTGGTCCTAGATGTGTGTATTATCTGATTATGTGTTAAATGTGGTCCTAGATGTGTGTATTATCTGATTATGTGTTGTATGTTGTCCTAGATGTGTGTATTATCTGATTATGTGTTGTATGTGGTCCTAGATGTGTGTATTATCTGATTATGTGTTGTATGTGGCCCTAGATGTGTGTATTATCTGATTATGTGTTGTATGTGGTCCTAGATGTGTGTATTATCTGATTATGTGTTGTATGTGGTTCAAGATGTGTGTATTATCTGATTATGTGTTGTATGTGGTTCTAGATGTGTGTATTATCTGATTATGTGTTGTATGTGGTCCTAGATGTGTGTATTATCTGATTATGTGTTGTATGTGGTCCTAGATGTGTGTATTATCTGATTATGTGTTGTATGTGGCCCTAGATGTGTGTATTATCTGATTATGTGTTGTATGTGGCCCTAGATGTGTGTATTATCTGATTATGTGTTGTATATCGTCCTAGATGTGTGTATTATCTGATTATGTGTTTTATGTGGTTCTAGATGTGTGTATTATCTGATTATGTGTTGTATGTGGTCCTAGATGTGTGTATTATCTGATTATGTGTTAAATGTGGTCCTAGATGTGTGTATTATCTGATTATGTGTTAAATGTGGTCCTAGATGTGTGTATTATCTGATTATGTGTTGTATGTGGTCCTAGATGTGTGTATTATCTGATTATGTGTTGTATGTGGTACTAGATGTGTGTATTATCTGATTATGTGTTATATGTCGTCCTAGAATGTGTGTATTATCTGATTATGTGTTATATGTGATCCTAGATGTTTGTATTATCTGATTATGTGTTAAATGTGGTCCTAGATGTGTGTATTATCTGATTATGTGTTATATGTGGTCCTAGATGTGTGTATTATCTGATTATGTGTTGTATGTCGCCCTAGATGTGTGTATTATCTGATTATGTGTTGTATGTGGTCCTAGATGTGTGTATTATCTGATTATGTGTTGTATATGGTTCAAGATGTGTGTATTATCTGATTATGTGTTGTATGTTGTCCTAGATGTGTGTATTATCTGATTATGTGTTAAATGTGGACCTAGATGTGTGTATTATCTGATTATGTGTTGTATGTGGTCCTAGATGTGTGTATTATCTGATTATGTGTTAAATGTGGTCCTAGATGTGTGTATTATCTGATTATGTGTTGTATGTTGTCCTAGATGTGTGTATTATCTGGTTATGTGTTGTATGTGGTCCTAGATGTGTGTATTATCTGATTATGTGTTGTATGTGGCCCTAGATGTGTGTATTATCTGATTATGTGTTGTACGTGGTCCTAGATGTGTGTATTATCTGATTATGTGTTGTATGTGGTTCAAGATGTGTGTATTATCTGATTATGTGTTGTATGTGGTTCTAGATGTGTGTATTATCTGATTATGTGTTGTATGTGGTCCTAGATGTGTGTATTATCTGATTATGTGTTGTATGTGGTCCTAGATGTGTGTATTATCTGATTATGTGTTGTATGTGGCCCTAGATGTGTGTATTATCTGATTATGTGTTGTATGTGGCCCTAGATGTGTGTATTATCTGATTATGTGTTGTATATCGTCCTAGATGTGTGTATTATCTGATTATGTGTTGTATGTGGTTCTAGATGTGTGTATTATCTGATTATGTGTTGTATGTGGTCCTAGATGTGTGTATTATCTGATTATGTGTTAAATGTGGTCCTAGATGTGTGTATTATCTGATTATGTGTTAAATGTGGTCCTAGATGTGTGTATTATCTGATTATGTGTTGTATGTGGTCCTAGATGTGTGTATTATCTGATTATGTGTTGTATGTGGCCCTAGATGCGTGTATTATCTGATTATGTGTTGTATGTGGCCCTAGATGTGTGTATTATCTGATTATGTGTTGTATATCGTCCTAGATGTGTGTATTATCTGATTATGTGTTGTATGTGGTTCTACATGTGTGTATTACCTGATTATGTGTTGTATGTGGTCCTAGATGTGTGTATTATCTGATTATGTGTTGTATGTTGTCCTAGATGTGTGTATTATCTGATTATGTGTTGTATGTGGCCCTAGATGTGTGTATTATCTGATTGTGTGTTGTATGTGGCCCTAGATGTGTGTATTATCTGATTATGTGTTGTATATCGTCCTAGATGTGTGTATTATCTGATTATGTGTTGTATGTGGTCCTAGATGTGTGTGTATTATCTGATTATGTGTTGTATGTGGTCCTAGATGTGTGTATTATCTGATTATGTGTTGTATGTGGTTCTAGATGTGTGTATTATCTGATTAATTGTTGTATGTGTCCTAGATGTGTGTATTATCTGATTATGTGTTGTATGTGGTCCTAGATGTGTGAATTATCTTATTATGTGTTGTATGTAGTCCTAGATGTGTGTATTACCTCATTATGTGTTATATGTGGTCCTAGATGTGTGTATTATCTGATTATGTGTTGTATATCGTCCTAGATGTGTGTATTATCTGATTATGTGTTGTATGTGGTTCTAGATGTGTGTATTATCTGATTAATTGTTGTATGTGTCCTAGATGTGTGTATTATCTGATTATGTGTTGTATATGGTCCTAGATGTGTGAATTATCTTATTATGTGTTGTATGTAGTCCTAGATGTGTGTATTACCTCATTATGTGTTATATGTGGTCCTAGATGTGTGTATTATCTGATTATGTGTTGTATATCGTCCTAGATGTGTCTATTATCTGATTATGTGTTGTATGTGGTTCTAGATGTGTGTATTATCTGATTATGTGTTGTATGTGGTCCTAGATGTGTGTATTATCTGATTGTGTGTTGTATGTGGTCCTAGATGTGTGTATTATCTGATTATGTTTTAAATGTGGTCCTAGATGTGTGTATTATCTGATTATGTGTTAAATGTGGTCCTAGATGTGTGTATTATCTGATTATGTGTTGTATGTGTTCCTAGATGTGTGTATTATCTGATTATGTGTTGTATGTGGTCCTAGATGTGTGTATTATCTGATTATGTGTTATATGTGGTCCTAGATGTGTGTATTATCTGATTATGTGTTGTATGTGGTGCTAGATGTGTGTATTATCTGATTATGTGTTGTATGTGGTCCTAGATGTGTGTATTATCTGATTATGTGTTGTATGTGGTCCTAGATGTGTGTATTATCTGATTATGTGTTGCATATCGTCCTAGATGTGTGTATTATCTGATTATGTGTTGTATGTGGTTCTAGATGTGTGTATTATTTGATTATGTGTTGTATGTGGTCCTAGATGTGTGTATTATCTGATTATGTGTTATATGTGGTCCTAGATGTGTGTATTATCTGATTATGTGTTAAATGTGGTCCTAGATGTGTGTATTATCTGACTATGTGTTGTATGTGGTCCTAGATGTGTGTATTATCTGATTATGTGTTATATGTGGTCCTAGATGTGTGTATTATCTGATTATGTGTTAAATGTGGTCCTAGATGTGTGTATTATCTGATTATGTGTTATATGTGGTCCTAGATGTGTGTATTATCTGATTATGTGTTAAATGTGGTCCTAGATGTGTGTATTATCTGATTATGTGTTATATGTGGTCCTAGATGTGTGTATTATCTAATTATGTGTTAAATGTGGTCCTAGATGTGTGTATTATCTGATTATGTGTTATATGTGGTCCTAGATGTGTGTATTATCTGATTATGTGTTATATGTGGTCCTAGATGTGTGTATTATCTGATTATGTGTTAAATGTGGTCCTAGATGTGTGTATTATCTGATTCTGTGTTATATGTGGTCCTAGATGTGTGTATTATCTGATTATGTGTTAAATGTGGTCCTAGATGTGTGTATTATCTGATTATGTGTTAAATGTGGTCCTAGATGTGTGTATTATCGGAGTATGTGTTGTATGTGGTCCTAGATGTGTGTATTATCTGATTATGTGTTGTATGTGGTCCTAGATGTGTGTATTATCTGATCATGTGTTATACGTGGTCCTAGATGTGTGTATTATCTGATTATGTGTTATATGTGGTCCTAGGTGTGTGTATTATCTGATTATGTGTTAAATGTGGTCCTAGATGTGTGTGTTATCTGATTATGTGTTATATGTGGTCCTAGATGTGTGTATTATATGATTATGTGTTAAATGTGGTCCTAGATGTGTGTATTATCTGATTATGTGTTGTATGTGGTCCTAGATGTGGGTATTATCTGATTATGTGTTGTATGTGGTCCTAGATGTGTGTATTATCTGATTATGTGTTATATGTGGTCCTAGATGTGTGTATTATCTGATTATGTGTTAAATGTGGACCTAGATGTGTGTATTATCTGATTATGTGTTGTATGTGGTCCTAGATGTGTGTATTATCTGATTATGTGTTAAATGTGGTCCTAGATGTGTGTATTATCTGATTATGTGTTGTATGTTGTCCTAGATGTGTGTATTATCTGATTATGTGTTGTATGTGGTCCTAGATGTGTGTATTATCTGATTATGTGTTGTATGTGGCCCTAGATGTGTGTATTATCTGATTATGTGTTGTATGTGGTCCTAGATGTGTGTATTATCTGATTATGTGTTGTATGTGGTTCAAGATGTGTGTATTATCTGATTATGTGTTGTATGTGGTTCTAGATGTGTGTATTATCTGATTATGTGTTGTATGTGGTCCTAGATGTGTGTATTATCTGATTATGTGTTGTATGTGGTCCTAGATGTGTGTATTATCTGATTATGTGTTGTATGTGGCCCTAGATGTGTGTATTATCTGATTATGTGTTGTATGTGGCCCTAGATGTGTGTATTATCTGATTATGTGTTGTATATCGTCCTAGATGTGTGTATTATCTGATTATGTGTTTTATGTGGTTCTAGATGTGTGTATTATCTGATTATGTGTTGTATGTGGTCCTAGATGTGTGTATTATCTGATTATGTGTTAAATGTGGTCCTAGATGTGTGTATTATCTGATTATGTGTTAAATGTGGTCCTAGATGTGTGTATTATCTGATTATGTGTTGTATGTGGTCCTAGATGTGTGTATTATCTGATTATGTGTTGTATGTGGTACTAGATGTGTGTATTATCTGATTATGTGTTATATGTCGTCCTAGAATGTGTGTATTATCTGATTATGTGTTATATGTGATCCTAGATGTTTGTATTATCTGATTATGTGTTAAATGTGGTCCTAGATGTGTGTATTATCTGATTATGTGTTATATGTGGTCCTAGATGTGTGTATTATCTGATTATGTGTTAAATGTGGTCCTAGATGTGTGTATTATCTGATTATGTGTTGTATGTGGTCCTAGATGTGTGTATTATCTGGTTATGTGTTGTATGTGGTCCTAGATGTGTGTATTATCTGATTATGTGTTATATGTGGTCCTAGATGTGTGTATTATCTGATTATGTGTTAAATGTGGTCCTAGATGTGTGTATTATCTGATTATGTGTTATATGTGGTCCTAGATGTGTGTATTATCTGATTATGTGTTAAATGTGGTCCTAGATGTGTGTATTATCTGATCATGTGTTATATGTGGTCCTAGATGTGTGTATTATCTGATTATTTGTTAAATGTGGTCCTAGATGTGTGTATTATCTGATTATGTGTTGTATGTGGTTCTAGATGTGTGTATTATCTGATTATGTGTTAAATGTGGTCCTAGATGTGTGTATTATCTGATTATGTGTTGTATGTGGTCCTAGATGTGTGTGTTATCTGATTATGTGTTGTATGTCGCCCTAGATGTGTGTATTATCTGATTATGTGTTGTATGTGGTCCTAGATGTGTGTATTATCTGATTATGTGTTAAATGTGGACCTAGATGTGTGTATTATCTGATTATGTGTTATATGTGGTCCTAGATGTGTGTATTATCTGATTATGTGTTGTATGTGGTCCTAGATGTGTGTATTATCTGATTATGTGTTGTATGTGGTTCTAGATGTGTGTATTATCTGATTATGTGTTGTATGTGGTCCTAGATGTGTGTATTATCTGATTATGTGTTGTATGTGGTCCTAGATGTGTGTATTATCTGATTATGTGTTGTATGTGGCCCTAGATGTGTGTATTATCTGATTATGTGTTAAATGTGGTCCTAGATGTGTGTATTATCTGATTATGTGTTATAGGTGGTCCTAGATGTGTGTATTATCTGATTATGTGTTGTATGTGGTCCTAGATGTGTGTATTATGTGATTATGTGTTGTATGTGGTCCTAGATGTGTGTATTATCTGATTATGTGTTGTATGTGGCCCTAGATGTGTGTATTATCTGATTATGTGTTGTATATCGTCGTAGATGTGTGTATTATCTGATTATGTGTTGTATGTGGTTCTAGATGTGTGTATTATCTGATTATGTGTTGTATGTGGTCCTAGATGTGTGTATTATCTGATTATGTGTTGTATGTGGTCCTAGATGTGTGTATTATCTGATTATGTGTTGTATGTGGCCCTAGATGTGTGTATTATCTGATTATGTGTTGTATGTGGCCCTAGATGTGTGTATTTTCTGATTATGTGTTGTATATCGTCCTAGATGTGTGTATTATCTGATTATGTGTTGTATGTGGTCCTAGATGTGTGTATTATCTGATTATGTGTTGTATGTGGTCCTAGATGTGTGTATTATCTGATTATGTGTTATATGTGGTCCTAGATGTGTGTATTATCTGATTATGTGTTAAATGTGGTCCTAGATGTGTGTATTATCTGATTATGTGTTGTATGTGGTCCTAGATGTGTGTATTATCTGATTATGTGTTATATGTGGACCTAGATGTGTGTATTATCTGATTAAGTGTTAAATGTGGTCCTAGATGTGCGTATTATCTGATTATGTGTTATATGTGGTCCTAGATGTGTGTATTATCTGATTATGTTTTAAATGTGGTCCTAGATGTGTGTATTATCTGATTATGTGTTATATGTGGTCCTAGATGTGTGTATTATCTGATTATGTGTTGTATGTGGTGCTAGATGTGTGTATTATGTGATTATGTGTTGTATGTGGTCCTAGATGTGTGTATTATCTGATTATGTGTTGTATGTGGCCCTAGAAGTGTGTATTATCTGATTATGTGTTGTATATCGTCCTAGATGTGTGTATTATCTGATTATGTGTTGTATGTGGTTCTAGATGTGTGTATTATCTGATTATGTGTTGTATGTGGTCCTAGATGTGTGTATTATCTGATTATGTGTTGTATGTGGTCCTAGATGTGTGTATTATCTGATTATGTGTTGTATGTGGCCCTAGATGTGTGTATTATCTGATTATGTGTTGTATGTGGCCCTAGATGTGTGTATTATCTGATTTTGTGTTGTATATCGTCCTAGATGTGTGTATTATCTGATTATGTGTTGTATGTGGTCCTAGATGTGTGTATTATCTGATTATGTGTTGTATGTGGTCCTAGATGTGTGTATTATCTGATTATGTGTTGTATGTGGTCCTAGATGTGTGTATTATCTGATTATGTGTTGTATGTGGTCCTAGATGTGTGTATTATCTGATTATGTGTTATATGTGGTCCTAGATGTGTGTATTATCTGATTATGTGTTAAATGTGGTCCTAGATGTGTGTATTATCTGATTATGTGTTATATGTGGTCCTAGATGTGTGTATTATCTGATTATGTGTTAAATGTGGTCCTAGATGTGTGTATTATCTGATTATGTGTTATATGTGGTCCTAGATGTGTGTATTATCTGATTATTTGTTAAATGTGGTCCTAGATGTGTGTATTATCTGATTATGTGTTGTATGTGGTTCTAGATGTGTGTATTATCTGATTATGTGTTAAATGTGGTCCTAGATGTGTGTATTATCTGATTATGTGTTGTATGTGGTCCTAGATGTGTGTGTTATCTGATTATGTGTTGTATGTCGCCCTAGATGTGTGTATTATCTGATTATGTGTTGTATGTGGTCCTAGATGTGTGTATTATCTGATTATGTGTTAAATGTGGACCTAGATGTGTGTATTATCTGATTATGTGTTATATGTGGTCCTAGATGTGTGTATTATCTGATTATGTGTTGTATGTGGTCCTAGATGTGTGTATTATCTGATTATGTGTTGTATGTGGTTCTAGATGTGTGTATTATCTGATTATGTGTTGTATGTGGTCCTAGATGTGTGTATTATCTGATTATGTGTTGTATGTGGTCCTAGATGTGTGTATTATCTGATTATGTGTTGTATGTGGCCCTAGATGTGTGTATTATCTGATTATGTGTTAAATGTGGTCCTAGATGTATGTATTATCTGATTATGTGTTATAGGTGGTCCTAGATGTGTGTATTATCTGATTATGTGTTGTATGTGGTCCTAGATGTGTGTATTATGTGATTATGTGTTGTATGTGGTCCTAGATGTGTGTATTATCTGATTATGTGTTGTATGTGGCCCTAGATGTGTGTATTATCTGATTATGTGTTGTATATCGTCCTAGATGTGTGTATTATCTGATTATGTGTTGTATGTGGTTCTAGATGTGTGTATTATCTGATTATGTGTTGTATGTGGTCCTAGATGTGTGTATTATCTGATTATGTGTTGTATGTGGTCCTAGATGTGTGTATTATCTGATTATGTGTTGTATGTGGCCCTAGATGTGTGTATTATCTGATTATGTGTTGTATGTGGCCCTAGATGTGTGTATTATCTGATTATGTGTTGTATATCGTCCTAGATGTGTGTATTATCTGATTATGTGTTGTATGTGGTCCTAGATGTGTGTATTATCTGATTATGTGTTGTATGTGGTCCTAGATGTGTGTATTATCTGATTATGTGTTATATGTGGTCCTAGATGTGTGTATTATCTGATTATGTGTTAAATGTGGTCCTAGATGTGTGTATTATCTGATTATGTGTTGTATGTGGTCCTAGATGTGTGTATTATCTGATTATGTGTTATATGTGGACCTAGATGTGTGTATTATCTGATTAAGTGTTAAATGTGGTCCTAGATGTGTGTATTATCTGATTATGTGTTATATGTGGTCCTAGATGTGTGTATTATCTGATTATGTTTTAAATGTGGTCCTAGATGTGTGTATTATCTGATTATGTGTTATATGTGGTCCTAGATGTGTGTATTATCTGATTATGTGTTGTATGTGGTGCTAGATGTGTGTATTATGTGATTATGTGTTGTATGTGGTCCTAGATGTGTGTATTATCTGATTATGTGTTGTATGTGGCCCTAGATGTGTGTATTATCTGATTATGTGTTGTATATCGTCCTAGATGTGTGTATTATCTGATTATGTGTTGTATGTGGTTCTAGATGTGTGTATTATCTGATTATGTGTTGTATGTGGTCCTAGATGTGTGTATTATCTGATTATGTGTTGTATGTGGTCCTAGATGTGTGTATTATCTGATTATGTGTTGTATGTGGCCCTAGATGTGTGTATTATCTGATTATGTGTTGTATGTGGCCCTAGATGTGTGTATTATCTGATTTTGTGTTGTATATCGTCCTAGATGTGTGTATTATCTGATTATGTGTTGTATGTGGTCCTAGATGTGTGTATTATCTGATTATGTGTTGTATGTGGTCCTAGATGTGTGTGTATTATCTGATTATGTGTTGTATGTGGTCCTAGATGTGTGTATTATCTGATTATGTGTTGTATGTCGTTCTAGATGTGTGTATTATCTGATTGTGTGTTGTATGTGGTCCTAGATGTGTGTATTACCTGATTATGTGTTGTATGTGGTCCTAGATGTGTGTATTATCTGATTATGTGTTGTATGTAGTCCTAGATGTGTGTATTATCTGATTATGTGTTATATGTGGTCCTAGATGTGTGTATTATCTGATTATGTGTTGTATATCGTCCTAGATGTGTGTATTATCTGATTATGTGTTGTATGTGGTTCTAGATGTGTGTATTATCTGATTATGTGTTGTATGTGGTCCTAGATGTGTGTATTATCTGATTATGTGTTGTATGTGGTCCTAGATGTGTGTTTTATCTGATTATGTGTTAAATGTGGTCCTAGATGCGTGTATTATCTGATTATGTGTTAAATGTGGTCCTAGATGTGTGTATTATCTGATTATGTGTTGTATGTGGTCCTAGATGTGTGTATTATCTGATTATGTGTTGTATGTGGTCCTAGATGTGTGTATTATCTGATTATGTGTTATATGTGGTCCTAGATGTGTGTATTATCTGATTATGTGTTGTATGTGGTGCTAGATGTGTGTATTATCTGATTATGTGTTGTATGTGGTCCTAGATGTGTGTATTATCTGATTATGTGTTGTATGTGGTCCTAGATGTGTGTATTATCTGATTATGTGTTGTATATCGTCCTAGATGTGTGTATTATCTGATTATGTGTTGTATGTGGTTCTAGATGTGTGTATTATCTGATTATGTGTTGTATGTGGTCCTAGATGTGTGTATTATCTGATTATGTGTTATATGTGGTCCTAGATGTGTGTATTATCTGATTATGTGTTAAATGTGGTCCTAGATGTGTGTATTATCTGATTATGTGTTGTATGTGGTCCTAGATGTGTGTATTATCTGATTATGTGTTATATGTGGACCTAGATGTGTGTATTATCTGATTATGTGTTAAATGTGGTCCTAGATGTGTGTATTATCTGATTATGTGTTATATGTGGTCCTAGATGTATGTATTATCTGATTATGTGTTAAATGTGGTCCTAGATGTGTGTATTATCTGATTATGTGTTATATGTGGTCCTAGATGTGTGTATTATCTGATTATGTGTTAAATGTGGTCCTAGATGTGTGTATTATCTGATTATGTGTTATATGTGGTCCTAGATGTGTGTATTATCTGATTATGTGTTGTATGTGGTCCTAGATGTGTGTATTATGTGATTATGTGTTGTATGTGGTCCTAGATGTGTGTATTATCTGATTATGTGTTGTATGTGGCCCTAGATGTGTGTATTATCTGATTATGTGTTGTATATCGTCCTAGATGTGTGTATTATCTGATTTTGTGTTGTATATCGTCCTAGATGTGTGTATTATCTGATTATGTGTTGTATGTGGTCCTAGATGTGTGTATTATCTGATTATGTGTTGTATGTGGTCCTAGATGTGTGTATTATCTGACTATGTGTTGTATGTGGTCCTAGATGTGTGTATTATCTGATTATGTGTTGTATGTGGTCCTAGATGTGTGTGTATTATCTGATTATGTGTTGTATGTGGTCCTAGATGTGTGTATTATCTGATTATGTGTTGTATGTCGTTCTAGATGTGTGTATTATCTGATTGTGTGTTGTATGTGGTCCTAGATGTGTGTATTACCTGATTATGTGTTGTATGTGGTCCTAGATGTGTGTATTATCTGATTATGTGTTGTATGTAGTCCTAGATGTGTGTATTATCTGATTATGTGTTATATGTGGTCCTAGATGTGTGTATTATCTGATTATGTGTTGTATATCGTCCTAGATGTGTGTATTATCTGATTATGTGTTGTATGTGGTTCTAGATGTGTGTATTATCTGATTATGTGTTGTATGTGGTCCTAGATGTGTGTATTATCTGATTATGTGTTGTATGTGGTCCTAGATGTGTGTATTATCTGATTATGTGTTAAATGTGGTCCTAGATGCGTGTATTATCTGATTATGTGTTAAATGTGGTCCTAGATGTGTGTATTATCTGATTATGTGTTGTATGTGGTCCTAGATGTGTGTATTATCTGATTATGTGTTGTATGTGGTCCTAGATGTGTGTATTATCTGATTATGTGTTATATGTGGTCCTAGATGTGTGTATTATCTGATTATGTGTTGTATGTGGTGCTAGATGTGTGTATTATCTGATTATGTGTTGTATGTGGTCCTAGATGTGTGTATTATCTGATTATGTGTTGTATGTGGTCCTAGATGTGTGTATTATCTGATTATGTGTTGTATATCGTCCTAGATGTGTGTATTATCTGATTATGTGTTGTATGTGGTTCTAGATGTGTGTATTATCTGATTATGTGTTGTATGTGGTCCTAGATGTGTGTATTATCTGATTATGTGTTATATGTGGTCCTAGATGTGTGTATTATCTGATTATGTGTTAAATGTGGTCCTAGATGTGTGTATTATCTGATTATGTGTTGTATGTGGTCCTAGATGTGTGTATTATCTGATTATGTGTTATATGTGGACCTAGATGTGTGTATTATCTGATTATGTGTTAAATGTGGTCCTAGATGTGTGTATTATCTGATTATGTGTTATATGTGGTCCTAGATGTATGTATTATCTGATTATGTGATAAATGTGGTCCTAGATGTGTGTATTATCTGATTATGTGTTATATGTGGTCCTAGATGTGTGTATTATCTGATTATGTGTTAAATGTGGTCCTAGATGTGTGTATTATCTGATTATGTGTTATATGTGGTCCTAGATGTGTGTATTATCTGATTATGTGTTGTATGTGGTCCTAGATGTGTGTATTATGTGATTATGTGTTGTATGTGGTCCTAGATGTGTGTATTATCTGATTATGTGTTGTATGTGGCCCTATATGTGTGTATTATCTGATTATGTGTTGTATATCGTCCTAGATGTGTGTATTATCTGATTATGTGTTGTATGTGGTCCTAGATGTGTGTATTATCTGATTATGTGTTGTATGTGGTCCTAGATGTGTGTATTATCTGATTATGTGTTATATGTGGTCCTAGATGTGTGTATTATCTGATTATGTGTTGTATGTGGTGCTAGATGTGTGTATTATCTGATTATGTGTTGTATGTGGTCCTAGATGTGTGTATTATCTGATTATGTGTTGTATGTGGTCCTAGATGTGTGTATTATCTGATTATGTGTTGTATATCGTCCTACATGTGTGTATTATCTGATTATGTGTTGTATGTGGTTCTAGATGTGTGTATTATCTGATTATGTGTTGTATGTGGTCCTAGATGTGTGTATTATCTGATTATGTGTTATATGTGGTCCTAGATGTGTGTATTATCTGATTATGTGTTAAATGTGGTCCTAGATGTGTGTATTATCTGATTACGTGTTAAATGTGGTCCTAGATGTGTGTATTATCTGATTATGTGTTGTATGCGGTCCTAGATGTGTGTATTATCTGATTATGTGTTGTATGTGGCCCTAGATGTGTGTATTATCTGATTATGTGTTGTATATCGTCCTAGATGTGTGTATTATCTGATTATGTGTTGTATGTGGTTCTAGATGTGTGTATTATCTGATTATGTGTTGTATGTGGTCCTAGATGTGTGTATTATCTGATTATGTGTTGTATGTGGTCCTAGATGTGTGTATTATCTGATTATGTATTGTATGTGGCCCTAGATGTGTGTATTATCTGATTATGTGTTGTATGTGGCCCTAGATGTGTGTATTATCTGATTATGTGTTGTATATCGTCCTAGATGTGTGTATTATCTGATTATGTGTTGTATGTGGTCCTAGATGTGTGTATTATCTGATTATGTGTTGTATGTGGTCCTAGATGTGTGTATTATCTGATTATGTGTTGTATATCGTCCTACATGTGTGTATTATCTGATTATGTGTTGTATGTGGTTCTAGATGTGTGTATTATCTGATTATGTGTTGTATGTGGTCCTAGATGTGTGTATTATCTGATTATGTGTTATATGTGGTCCTAGATGTGTGTATTATCTGATTATGTGTTAAATGTGGTCCTAGATGTGTGTATTATCTGATTATGTGTTGTACGTGGTCCTAGATGTGTGTATTATCTGATTATGTGTTATATGTGGACCTAGATCTGTGTATTATCTGATTATGTGTTAAATGTGGTCCTAGATGTGTGTATTATCTGATTATGTGTTATATGTGGTCCTAGATGTGTGTATTATCTTATTATGTGTTAAATGTGGTCCTAGATGTGTGTATTATCTGATTATGTGTTATATGTGGTCCTAGATGTGTGTATTATCTGATTATGTGTTAAATGTGGTCCTAGATGTGTGTATTATCTGATTATGTGTTATATGTGGTCCTAGATGTGTGTATTATCTGATTATGTGTTGTATGTGGTCCTAGATGTGTGTATTATCTGATTATGTGTTATATGTGGACCTAGATGTGTGTATTATCTGATTATGTGTTAAATGTGGTCCTAGATGTGTGTATTATCTGATTATGTGTTATATGTGGTCCTAGATGTATGTATTATCTGATTATGTGTTAAATGTGGTCCTAGATGTGTGTATTATCTGATTATGTGTTATATGTGGTCCTAGATGTGTGTATTATCTGATTATGTGTTAAATGTGGTCCTAGATGTGTGTATTATCTGATTATGTGTTATATGTGGTCCTAGATGTGTGTATTATCTGATTATGTGTTGTATGTGGTCCTAGATGTGTGTATTATGTGATTATGTGTTGTATGTGGTCCTAGATGTGTGTATTATCTGATTATGTGTTGTATGTGGCCCTAGATGTGTGTATTATCTGATTATGTGTTGTATATCGTCCTAGATGTGTGTATTATCTGATTTTGTGTTGTATATCGTCCTAGATGTGTGTATTATCTGATTATGTGTTGTATGTGGTCCTAGATGTGTGTATTATCTGATTATGTGTTGTATGTGGTCCTAGATGTGTGTATTATCTGACTATGTGTTGTATGTGGTCCTAGATGTGTGTATTATCTGATTATGTGTTGTATGTGGTCCTAGATGTGTGTGTATTATCTGATTATGTGTTGTATGTGGTCGTAGATGTGTGTATTATCTGATTATGTGTTGTATGTCGTTCTAGATGTGTGTATTATCTGATTGTGTGTTGTATGTGTTCCTAGATGTGTGTATTACCTGATTATGTGTTGTATGTGGTCCTAGATGTGTGTATTATCTGATTATGTGTTGTATGTAGTCCTAGATGTGTGTATTATCTGATTATGTGTTATATGTGGTCCTAGATGCGTGTATTATCTGATTATGTGTTGTATATCGTCCTAGATGTGTGTATTATCTGATTATGTGTTGTATGTGGTTCTAGATGTGTGTATTATCTGATTATGTGTTGTATGTGGTCCTAGATGTGTGTATTATCTGATTATGTGTTGTATGTGGTCCTAGATGTGTGTATTATCTGATTATGTGTTAAATGTGGTCCTAGATGCGTGTATTATCTGATTATGTGTTAAATGTGGTCCTAGATGTGTGTATTATCTGATTATGTGTTGTATGTGGTCCTAGATGTGTGTATTATCTGATTATGTGTTGTATGTGGTCCTAGATGTGTGTATTATCTGATTATGTGTTATATGTGGTCCTAGATGTGTGTATTATCTGATTATGTGTTGTATGTGGTGCTAGATGTGTGTATTATCTGATTATGTGTTGTATGTGGTCCTAGATGTGTGTATTATCTGATTATGTGTTGTATGTGGTCCTAGATGTGTGTATTATCTGATTATGTGTTGTATATCGTCCTAGATGTGTGTATTATCTGATTATGTGTTGTATGTGGTTCTAGATGTGTGTATTATCTGATTATGTGTTGTATGTGGTCCTAGATGTGTGTATTATCTGATTATGTGTTATATGTGGTCCTAGATGTGTGTATTATCTGATTATGTGTTAAATGTGGTCCTAGATGTGTGTATTATCTGATTATGTGTTATATGTGGTCCTAGATGTATGTATTATCTGATTATGTGTTAAATGTGGTCCTAGATGTGTGTATTATCTGATTATGTGTTATATGTGGTCCTAGATGTGTGTATTATCTGATTATGTGTTAAATGTGGTCCTAGATGTGTGTATTATCTGATTATGTGTTATATGTGGTCCTAGATGTGTGTATTATCTGATTATGTGTTGTATGTGGTCCTAGATGTGTGTATTATGTGATTATGTGTTGTATGTGGTCCTAGATGTGTGTATTATCTGATTATGTGTTGTATGTGGCCCTAGATGTGTGTATTATCTGATTATGTGTTGTATATCGTCCTAGATGTGTGTATTATCTGATTATGTGTTGTATGTGGTCCTAGATGTGTGTATTATCTGATTATGTGTTGTATGTGGTCCTAGATGTGTGTATTATCTGATTATGTGTTATATGTGGTCCTAGATGTGTGTATTATCTGATTATGTGTTGTATGTGGTGCTAGATGTGTGTATTATCTGATTATGTGTTGTATGTGGTCCTAGATGTGTGTATTATCTGATTATGTGTTGTATGTGGTCCTAGATGTGTGTATTATCTGATTATGTGTTGTATATCGTCCTACATGTGTGTATTATCTGATTATGTGTTGTATGTGGTTCTAGATGTGTGTATTATCTGATTATGTGTTGTATGTGGTCCTAGATGTGTGTATTATCTGATTATGTGTTATATGTGGTCCTAGATGTGTGTATTATCTGATTATGTGTTAAATGTGGTCCTAGATGTGTGTATTATCTGATTATGTGTTAAATGTGGTCCTAGATGTGTGTATTATCTGATTATGTGTTGTATGCGGTCCTAGATGTGTGTATTATCTGATTATGTGTTGTATGTGGCCCTAGATGTGTGTATTATCTGATTATGTGTTGTATATCGTCCTAGATGTGTGTATTATCTGATTATGTGTTGTATGTGGTTCTAGATGTGTGTATTATCTGATTATGTGTTGTATGTGGTCCTAGATGTGTGTATTATCTGATTATGTGTTGTATGTGGTCCTAGATGTGTGTATTATCTGATTATGTGTTGTATATCGTCCTACATGTGTGTATTATCTGATTATGTGTTGTATGTGGTTCTAGATGTGTGTATTATCTGATTATGTGTTGTATGTGGTCCTAGATGTGTGTATTATCTGATTATGTGTTATATGTGGTCCTAGATGTGTGTATTATCTGATTATGTGTTAAATGTGGTCCTAGATGTGTGTATTATCTGATTATGTGTTGTACGTGGTCCTAGATGTGTGTATTATCTGATTATGTGTTATATGTGGACCTAGATCTGTGTATTATCTGATTATGTGTTAAATGTGGTCCTAGATGTGTGTATTATCTGATTATGTGTTATATGTGGTCCTAGATGTGTGTATTATCTGATTATGTGTTAAATGTGGTCCTAGATGTGTGTATTATCTGATTATGTGTTATATGTGGTCCTAGATGTGTGTATTATCTGATTATGTGTTAAATGTGGTCCTAGATGTGTGTATTATCTGATTATGTGTTATATGTGGTCCTAGATGTGTGTATTATCTGATTATGTGTTGTATGTGGTCCTAGATGTGTGTATTATGTGATTATGTGTTGTATGTGGTCCTAGATGTGTGTATTATCTGATTATGTGTTGTATGTGGCCCTAGATGTGTGTATTATCTGATTATGTGTTGTATATCGTCCTAGATGTGTGTATTATCTGATTATGTGTTGTATGTGGTTCTAGATGTGTGTATTATCTGATTATGTGTTGTATGTGGTCCTAGATGTGTGTATTATCTGATTATGTGTTGTATGTGGTCCTAGATGTGTGTATTATCTGATTATATGTTGTATGTGGCCCTAGATGTGTGTATTATCTGATTATGTGTTGTATGTGGCCCTAGATGTGTGTATTATCTGATTATGTGTTGTATATCGTCCTGGATGTGTGTATTATCTGATTATGTGTTGTATGTGGTCCTAGATGTGTGTATTATCTGATTATGTGTTGTATGTGGTCCTAGATGTGTGTGTATTATCTGATTATGTGTTGTATGTGGTCCTAGATGTGTGTATTATCTGATTATGTGTTGTATGTCGTTCTAGATGTGTGTATTATCTGATTGTGTGTTGTATGTGGTCCTAGATGTGTGTATTATCTGATTATGTGTTATATGTGGTCCTAGATGTGTGTATTATCTGATTATGTGTTAAATGTGGTCCTAGATGTGTGTATTATCTGATTATGTGTTGTATGCGGTCCTAGATGTGTGTATTATCTGATTATGTGTTGTATGTAGCCCTAGATGTGTGTATTATCTGATTATGTGTTGTATATCGTCCTAGATGTGTGTATTATCTGATTATGTGTTGTATGTGGTTCTAGATGTGTGTATTATCTGATTATGTGTTGTATGTGGTCCTAGATGTGTGTATTATCTGATTATGTGTTGTATGTGGTCCTAGATGTGTGTATTATCTGATTATGTATTGTATGTGGCCCTAGATGTGTGTATTATCTGATTATGTGTTGTATGTGGCCCTAGATGTGTGTATTATCTGATTATGTGTTGTATATCGTCCTAGATGTGTGTATTATCTGATTATGTGTTGTATGTGGTCCTAGATGTGTGTATTATCTGATTATGTGTTGTATGTGGTCCTAGATGTGTGTATTATCTGATTATGTGTTGTATATCGTCCTACATGTGTGTATTATCTGATTATGTGTTGTATGTGGTTCTAGATGTGTGTATTATCTGATTATGTGTTGTATGTGGTCCTAGATGTGTGTATTATCTGATTATGTGTTATATGTGGTCCTAGATGTGTGTATTATCTGATTATGTGTTAAATGTGGTCCTAGATGTGTGTATTATCTGATTATGTGTTGTACGTGGTCCTAGATGTGTGTATTATCTGATTATGTGTTATATGTGGACCTAGATCTGTGTATTATCTGATTATGTGTTAAATGTGGTCCTAGATGTGTGTATTATCTGATTATGTGTTATATGTGGTCCTAGATGTGTGTATTATCTGATTATGTGTTAAATGTGGTCCTAGATGTGTGTATTATCTGATTATGTGTTATATGTGGTCCTAGATGTGTGTATTATCTGATTATGTGTTAAATGTGGTCCTAGATGTGTGTATTATCTGATTATGTGTTATATGTGGTCCTAGATGTGTGTATTATCTGATTATGTGTTGTATGTGGTCCTAGATGTGTGTATTATGTGATTATGTGTTGTATGTGGTCCTAGATGTGTGTATTATCTGATTATGTGTTGTATGTGGCCCTAGATGTGTGTATTATCTGATTATGTGTTGTATATCGTCCTAGATGTGTGTATTATCTGATTATGTGTTGTATGTGGTTCTAGATGTGTGTATTTTCTGATTATGTGTTGTATGTGGTCCTAGATGTGTGTATTATCTGATTATGTGTTGTATGTGGTCCTAGATGTGTGTATTATCTGATTATATGTTGTATGTGGCCCTAGATGTGTGTATTATCTGATTATGTGTTGTATGTGGCCCTAGATGTGTGTATTATCTGATTATGTGTTGTATATCGTCCTAGATGTGTGTATTATCTGATTATGTGTTGTATGTGGTCCTAGATGTGTGTATTATCTGATTATGTGTTGTATGTGGTCCTAGATGTGTGTGTATTATCTGATTATGTGTTGTATGTGGTCCTAGATGTGTGTATTATCTGATTATGTGTTGTATGTCGTTCTAGATGTGTGTATTATCTGATTGTGTGTTGTATGTGGTCCTAGATGTGTGTATTATATGATTATGTGTTATATGTGGTCCTAGATGTGTGTATTATCTGATTATGTGTTGTATGTGGTCCTAGATGTGTGTGTATTATCTGATTATGTGTTGTATGTGGTCCTAGATGTGTGTATTATCTGATTATGTGTTGTATGTCGTTCTAGATGTGTGTATTATCTGATTGTGTGTTGTATGTGCTCCTAGATGTGTGTATTATCTGATTATGTGTTGTATGTGGTCCTAGATGTGTGTATTATCTGATTATGTGTTGTATGTAGTCCTAGATGTGTGTATTATCTGATTATGTGTTATATGTGGTCCTAGATGTGTGTATTATCTGATTATGTGTTGTATATCGTCCTAGATGTGTGTATTATCTGATTATGTGTTGTATGTGGTTCTAGATGTGTGTATTATCTGATTATGTGTTGTATGTGGTCCTAGATGTGTGTATTATCTGATTATTTGTTGTATGTGGTCCTAGATGTGTGTATAATCTGATTATGTGTTAAATGTGGTCCTAGATGCGTGTATTATCTGATTATGTGTTAAATGTGGTCCTAGATGTGTGTATTATCTGATTATGTGTTGTATGTGGTCCTAGATGTGTGTATTATCTGATTATGTGTTGTATGTGGTCCTAGATGTGTGTATTATCTGATTATGTGTTTTATGTGGTCCTAGATGTGTGTATTATCTGATTATGTGTTGTATGTGGTGCTAGATGTGTGTATTATCTGATTATGTGTTGTATGTGGTCCTAGATGTGTGTATTATCTGATTATGTGTTGTATGTGGTCCTAGATGTGTGTATTATCTGATTATGTGTTGTATATCGTCCTAGATGTGTGTATTATCTGATTATGTGTTGTATGTGGTTCTAGATGTGTGTATTATCTGATTATGTGTTGTATGTGGTCCTAGATGTGTGTATTATCTGATTATGTGTTATATGTGGTCCTAGATGTGTGTATTATCTGATTATGTGTTAAATGTGGTCCTAGATGTGTGTATTATCTGATTATGTGTTGTATGTGGTCCTAGATGTGTGTATTATCTGATTATGTGTTATATGTGGACCTAGATGTGTGTATTATCTGATTATGTGTTAAATGTGGTCCTAGATGTGTGTATTATCTGATTATGTGTTATATGTGGTCCTAGATGTGTGTATTATCTGATTATGTGTTAAATGTGGTCCTAGATGTGTGTATTATCTGATTATGTGTTATATGTGGTCCTAGATGTGTGTATTATCTGATTATGTGTTAAATGTGGTCCTAGATGTGTGTATTATCTGATTATGTGTTATATGTGGTCCTAGATGTGTGTATTATCTGATTATGTGTTATATGTGGTCCTAGATGTGTGTATTATCTGATTATGTGTTAAATGTGGTCCTAGATGTGTGTATTATCTGATTATGTGTTAAATGTGGTCCTAGATGTGTGTATTATCTGATTATGTGTTGAATGTGGTCCTAGATGTGTGTATTATCTGATTATGTGTTGTATGTGGTCCTAGATGTGTGTATTATCTGATTATGTGTTATATGTGGTCCTAGATGTGTGTATTATCTGATTATGTGTTATATGTGGTCCTAGATGTGAGTATTATCTGATTATGTGTTAAATGTGGTCCTAGATGTGTGTATTATCTGATTATGTGTTAAATGTGGTCCTAGATGTGTGTATTATCTGATTATGTGTTATATGTGGTCCTAGATGTGTGTATTATCTGATTATGAGTTAAATGTGGTCCTAGATGTGTGTATTATCTGATTATGTGTTATATGTGGTCCTAGACGTGTGTATTATCTGATTATGTGTTAAATGTGGTCCTAGATGTGTGTATTATCTGATTATGTGTTGTATGTGGTCCTAGATGTGTGTATTATCTGATTATGTGTTATATGTGGTCCTAGATGTGTGTATTATCTGATTATGTGTTAAATGTGGTCCTAGATGTGTGTATTATTTGATTATGTGTTAAATGTGGTCCTAGATGTGTGTATTATCTGATTATGTGTTGTATGTGGTTCAAGGTGTGTGTATTATCTGATTATGTGTTGTATGTGGTCCTAGATGTGTGTATTATCTGATTATGTGTTGTATGTGGCCCTAGATGTGTGTATTATCTGATTATGTGTTGTATGTGGCCCTAGATGTGTGTATTATCTGATTATGTGTTGTATATCGTCCTAGATGTGTGTATTATCTGATTATGTGTTGTATGTGGTTCTACATGTGTGTATTACCTGATTATGTGTTGTATGTGGTCCTAGATGTGTGTATTATCTGATTATGTGTTGTATGTTGTCCTAGATGTGTGTATTATCTGATTATGTGTTGTATGTGGCCCTAGATGTGTGTATTATCTGATTGTGTGTTGTATGTGGCCCTAGATGTGTGTATTATCTGATTATGTGTTGTATATCGTCCTAGATGTGTGTATTATCTGATTATGTGTTGTATGTGGTCCTAGATGTGTGTGTATTATCTGATTATGTGTTGTATGTGGTCCTAGATGTGTGTATTATCTGATTATGTGTTGTATGTGGTTCTAGATGTGTGTATTATCTGATTATGTGTTGTATGTGTCCTAGATGTGTGTATTATCTGATTATGTGTTGTATGTGGTCCTAGATGTGTGAATTATCTGATTATGTGTTGTATGTAGTCCTAGATGTGTGTATTACCTGATTATGTGTTATATGTGGTCCTAGATGTGTGTATTATCTGATTATGTGTTGTATATCGTCCTAGATGTGTGTATTATCTGATTATGTGTTGTATGTGGTTCTAGATGTGTGTATTATCTGATTATGTGTTGTATGTGGTCCTAGATGTGTGTATTATCTGATTATGTGTTGTATGTGGTCCTAGATGTGTGTATTATCTGATTATGTTTTAAATGTGGTCCTAGATGTGTGTATTATCTGATTATGTGTTAAATGAGGTCCTAGATGTGTGTATTATCTTATTATGTGTTGTATGTGTTCCTAGATGTGTGTATTATCTGATTATGTGTTGTATGTGGTCCTAGATGTGTGTATTATCTGATTATGTGTTATATGTGGTCCTAGATGTGTGTATTATCTGATTATGTGTTGTATGTGGTGCTAGATGTGTGTATTATCTGATTATGTGTTGTATGTGGTCCTAGATGTGTGTATTATCTGATTATGTGTTGTATGTGGTCCTAGATGTGTGTATTATCTGATTATGTGTTGTATATCGTCCTAGATGTGTGTATTATCTGATTATGTGTTGTATGTGGTTCTAGATGTGTGTATTATTTGATTATGTGTTGTATGTGGTCCTAGATGTGTGTATTATCTGATTATGTGTTATATGTGGTCCTAGATGTGTGTATTATCTGATTATGTGTTAAATGTGGTCCTAGATGTGTGTATTATCTGACTATGTGTTGTATGTGGTCCTAGATGTGTGTATTATCTGATTATGTGTTATATGTGGTCCTAGATGTGTGTATTACCCTGATTATGTGTTAAATGTGGTCCTAGATGTGTGTATTATCTGATTATGTGTTAAATGTGGTCCTAGATGTGTGTATTATCTGATTATATGTTGTATGTGGTCCTAGATGTGTGTATTATCTGATTATGTGTTGTATGTGGTCCTAGATGTGTGTATTATCTGATTATGTGTTATACGTGGTCCTAGATGTGTGTATTATCTGATTATGTGTTATATGTGGTCCTAGGTGTGTGTATTATCTGATTATGTGTTAAATGTGGTCCTAGATGTGTGTGTTATCTGATTATGTGTTATATGTGCTCCTAGATGTGTGTATTATCTGATTATGTGTTAAATGTGGTCCTAGATGTGTGTATTATCTGATTATGTGTTGTATGTGGTCCTAGATGTGTGTATTATCTGATTATGTGTTGTATGTGGTCCTAGATGTGTGTATTATCTGATTATGTGTTATATGTGGTCCTAGATGTGTGTATTATCTGATTATGTGTTAAATGTGGTCCTAGATGTGTGTATTATCTGATTATGTGTTATATGTGGTCCTAGATGTGTGAATTATCTGATTATGTGGTGTATGTAGTCCTAGATGTGTGTATTACCTGATTATGTGTTATATGTGGTCCTAGATGTGTGTATTATCTGATTATGTGTTGTATATCGTCCTAGATGTGTGTATTATCTGATTATGTGTTGTATGTGGTTCTACATGTGTGTATTACCTGATTATGTGTTGTATGTGGTCCTAGATGTGTGTATTATCTGATTATGTGTTGTATGTTGTCCTAGATGTGTGTATTATCTGATTATGTGTTGTATGTGGCCCTAGATGTGTGTATTATCTGATTATGTGTTGTATGTGGTCCTAGATGTGTGTATTATCTGATTATGTGTTATATGTGGTTCTAGATGTGTGTATTATCTGATTATGTGTTAAATGTGGTCCTAGATGTGTGTATTATCTGATTATGTGTTTTATGTGGTCCTAGATGTGTGTATTATCTGATTATGTGTTGTATGTCGCCCTAGATGTGTGTATTATCTGATTATGTGTTGTATGTGGTGCTAGATGTGTGTATTATCTGATTATGTGTTGTATGTGGTTCAAGATGTGTGTATTATCTGATTATGTGTTGTATGTTGTCCTAGATGTGTGTATTATCTGATTATGTGTTATATGTGGACCTAGATGTGTGTTTTATCTGATTATGTGTTGTATGTGGTCCTAGATGTGTGTATTATCTGATCATGTGTTAAATGTGGTCCTAGATGTGTGTATTATCTGATTATGTGTTGTATGTGGTCCTAGATGTGTGTATTATCTGATTATGTGTTGTATGTGGCCCTAGATGTGTGTATTATCTGATTATGTGTTGTATGTGGTCCTAGATGTGTGTATTATCTGATTATGTGTTGTATGTGGTTCAAGATGTGTATATTATCTGATTATGTGTTGTATGTGGTTCTAGATGTGTGTATTATCTGATTATGTGTTGTATGTGGTCCTAGATGTGTGTATTATCTGATTATGTGTTGTATGTGGTCCTAGATGTGTGTATTATCTGATTATGTGTTGTATGTGGCCCTAGATGTGTGTATTATCTGATTATGTGTTGTATGTGGCCCTAGATGTGTGTATTATCTGATTATGTGTTGTATATCGTCCTAGATGTGTGTATTATCTGATTATGTGTTGTATGTGGTTCTAGATGTGTGTATTATCTGATTATGTGTTGTATGTGGTCCTAGATGTGTGTATTATCTGATTATGTGTTAAATGTGGTCCTAGATGTGTGTATTATCTGATTATGTGTTAAATGTGGTCCTAGATGTGTGTATTATCTGATTATGTGTTGTATGTGGTCCTAGATGTGTGTATTATCTGATTATGTGTTGTATGTTGTACTAGATGTGTGTATTATCTGATTATGTGTTATATGTCGTCCTAGAATGTGTGTATTATCTGATTATGTGTTATATGTGATCCTAGATGTGTGTATTATCTGATTATGTGTTAAATGTGGTCCTAGATGTGTGTATTATCTGATTATGTGTTATATGTGGTCCTAGATGTGTGTATTATCTGATTATGTGTTAAATGTGGTCCTAGATGTGTGTATTATCTGATTATGTGTTGTATGTGGTCCTAGATGTGTGTATTATCTGGTTATGTGTTGTATGTGGTCCTAGATGTGTGTATTATCTGATTATGTGTTATATGTGGTTCTAGATGTGTGTATTATCTGATTATGTGTTAAATGTGGTCCTAGATGTGTGTATTATCTGATTATGTGTTATATGTGGTTCTAGATGTGTGTATTATCTGATTATGTGTTAAATGTGGTCCTAGATGTGTGTATTATCTGATTATGTGTTTTATGTGGTCCTAGATGTGTGTATTATCTGATTATGTGTTGTATGTCGCCCTAGATGTGTGTATTATCTGATTATGTGTTGTATGTGGTCCTAGATGTGTGTATTATCTGATTATGTGTTGTATGTGGTTCAAGATGTGTGTATTATCTGATTATGTGTTGTATGTTGTCCTAGATGTGTGTATTATCTGATTATGTGTTATATGTGGACCTAGATGTGTGTATTATCTGATTATGTGTTGTATGTGGTCCTAGATGTGTGTATTATCTGATTATGTGTTAAATGTGGTCCTAGATGTGTGTATTCTCTGATTATGTGTTGTATGTTGTCCTAGATGTGTGTATTATCTGATTATGTGTTGTATGTGGTCCTAGATGTGTGTATTATCTGATTATGTGTTGTATGTGGCCCTAGATGTGTGTATTATCTGATTATGTGTTGTATGTGGTCCTAGATGTGTGTATTATCTGATTATGTGTTGTATGTGGTTCAAGATGTGTGTATTATCTGATTATGTGTTGTATGTGGTTCTAGATGTGTGTATTATCTGATTATGTGTTGTATGTGGTCCTAGATGTGTGTATTATCTGATTATGTGTTGTATGTGGTCCTAGATGTGTGTATTATCTGATTATGTGTTGTATGTGGCCCTAGATGTGTGTATTATCTGATTATGTGTTGTATGTGGCCCTAGATGTGTGTATTATCTGATTATGTGTTGTATATCGTCCTAGATGTGTGTATTATCTGATTATGTGTTGTATGTGGTTCTAGATGTGTGTATTATCTGATTATGTGTTGTATGTGGTCCTAGATGTGTGTATTATCTGATTATGTGTTAAATGTGGTCCTAGATGTGTGTATTATCTGATTATGTGTTAAATGTGGTCCTAGATGTGTGTATTATCTGATTATGTGTTGTATGTGGTCCTAGATGTGTGTATTATCTGATTATGTGTTGTATGTTGTACTAGATGTGTGTATTATCTGATTATGTGTTATATGTCGTCCAAGAATGTGTGTATTATCTGATTATGTGTTATATGTGATCCTAGATGTGTGTATTATCTGATTATGTGTTAAATGTGGTCCTAGATGTGTGTATTATCTGATTATGTGTTATATGTGGTCCTAGATGTGTGTATTATCTGATTATGTGTTAAATGTGGTCCTAGATGTGTGTATTATCTGATTATGTGTTGTATGTGGTCCTAGATGTGTGTATTATCTGGTTATGTGTTGTATGTGGTCCTAGATGTGTGTATTATCTGATTATGTGTTATATGTGGTCCTAGATGTGTGTATTATCTGATTATGTGTTAAATGTGGTCCTAGATGTGTGTATTATCTGATTATGTGTTATATGTGGTCCTAGATGTGTGTATTATCTGATTATGTGTTAAATGTGGTCCTAGATGTGTGTATTATCTGATTATGTGTTATATGTGGTCCTAGATGTGTGTATTATCTGATTATGTGTTAAATGTGGTTCTAGATGTGTGTATTATCTGATTATGTGTTGTATGTGGTTCTAGATGTGTGTATTATCTGATTATGTGTTAAATGTGGTCCTAGATGTGTGTATTATCTGATTATGTGTTGTATGTGGTCCTAGATGTGTGTGTTATCTGATTATGTGTTGTATGTCGCCCTAGATGTGTGGATTATCTGATTATGTGTTGTATGTGGTCCTAGATGTGTGTATTATCTGATTATGTGTTAAATGTGGACCTAGATGTGTGTATTATCTGATTATGTGTTATATGTGGTCCTAGATGTGTGTATTATCTGATTATGTGTTGTATGTGGTCCTAGATGTGTGTATTATCTGATTATGTGTTGTATGTGGTTCTAGATGTGTGTATTATCTGATTATGTGTTGTATGTGGTCCTAGATGTGTGTATTATCTGATTATGTGTTGTATGTGGTCCTATATGTGTGTATTATCTGATTATGTGTTGTATGTGGCCCTAGATGTGTGTATTATCTGATTATGTGTTGTATGTGGCCCTAGATGTGTGTATTATCTGATTATGTGTTGTATGTGGTTCTAGATGTGTGTATTATCTGATTATGTGTTGTATGTGGTCCTAGATGTGTGTATTATCTGATTATGTGTTGTATGTTGTCCTAGATGTGTGTATTATCTGATTATGTGTTGTATGTGGCCCTAGATGTGTGTATTATCTGATCATGTGTTGTATGTGGCCCTAGATGTGTGTATTATCTGATTATGTGTTGTATGTGGTCCTAGATGTGTGTATTATCTGATTATGTGTTGTATGTGGTACTAGATGTGTGTATTATCTGATTATGTGTTAAATGTGGTCCTAGATGTGTGTATTATCTGATTATGTGTTAAATGTGGTCCTAGATGTGTGTATTATCTGATTATGTGTTGTATGTGGTCCTAGATGTGTGTATTATCTGATTATGTGTTGTATGTGGTCCTAGATGTGTGTATTATCTGATTATGTGGTATATGTGGTCCTAGAATGTGTGTATTATCTGATTATGTGTTATATGTGATCCTAGATGTGTGTATTATCTGATTATGTGTTAAATGTGGTCCTAGATGTGTGTATTATCTGATTATGTGTTATATGTGGTCCTAGATGTGTGTATTATCTGATTATGTGTTACATGTGGTCCTAGATGTGTGTATTATCTGATTATGTGTTGTATGTGGTCCTAGATGTGTGTATTATCTGATTATGTGTTGTATGTGGTCCTAGATGTGTGTATTATCTGATTATGTGTTATATGTGGTCCTAGATGTGTGTATTATCTGATTATGTGTTAAATGTGGTCCTAGATGGGTGTATTATCTGATTATGTGTTATATGTGGTCCTAGATGTGTGTATTATCTGATTATGTGTTGTATGTGGTTCTAGATGTGTGTATTATCTGATTATGTGTTGTATGTGGTCCTAGATGTGTGTATTATCTGATTATGTGTTGTATATCGTCCTAGATGTGTGTATTATCTGATTATGTGTTGTATGTGGTTCTAGATGTGTGTATTATCTGATTATGTGTTGTATGTGGTCCTAGATGTGTGTATTATCTGATTATGTGTTAAATGTGGTCCTAGATGTGTGTATTATCTGATTATGTGTTAAATGTGGTCCTAGATGTGTGTATTATCTGATTATGTGTTGTATGTGGTCCTAGATGTGTGTATTATCTGATTATGTGTTGTATGTTGTACTAGATGTGTGTATTATCTGATTATGTGTTATATGTCGTCCTAGAATGTGTGTATTATCTGATTATGTTTTATATGTGATCCTAGATGTGTGTATTATCTGATTATGTGTTAAATGTGGTCCTAGATGTGTGTATTATCTGATTATGTGTTATATGTGGTCCTAGATGTGTGTATTATCTGATTATGTGTTAAATGTGGTCCTAGATGTGTGTATTATCTGATTATGTGTTGTATGTGGTCCTAGATGTGTGTATTATCTGGTTATGTGTTGTATGTGGTCCTAGATGTGTGTATTATCTGATTATGTGTTATATGTGGTCCTAGATGTGTGTATTATCTGATTATGTGTTAAATGTGGTCCTAGATGTGTGTATTATCTGATTATGTGTTATATGTGGTCCTAGATGTGTGTATTATCTGATTATGTGTTAAATGTGGTCCTAGATGTGTGTATTATCTGATTATGTGTTATATGTGGTCCTAGATGTGTGTATTATCTGATTATGTGTTAAATGTGGTTCTAGATGTGTGTATTATCTGATTATGTGTTGTATGTGGTTCTAGATGTGTGTATTATCTGATTATGTGTTAAATGTGGTCCTAGATGTGTGTATTATCTGATTATGTGTTGTATGTGGTCCTAGATGTGTGTGTTATCTGATTATGTGTTGTATGTCGCCCTAGATGTGTGGATTATCTGATTATGTGTTGTATGTGGTCCTAGATGTGTGTATTATCTGATTATGTGTTAAATGTGGACCTAGATGTGTGTATTATCTGATTATGTGTTATATGTGGTCCTAGATGTGTGTATTATCTGATTATGTGTTGTATGTGGTCCTAGATGTGTGTATTATCTGATTATGTGTTGTATGTGGTTCTAGATGTGTGTATTATCTGATTATGTGTTGTATGTGGTCCTAGATGTGTGTATTATCTGATTATGTGTTGTATGTGGTCCTATATGTGTGTATTATCTGATTATGTGTTGTATGTGGCCCTAGATGTGTGTATTATCTGATTATGTGTTGTATGTGGCCCTAGATGTGTGTATTATCTGATTATGTGTTGTATGTGGTTCTAGATGTGTGTATTATCTGATTATGTGTTGTATGTGGTCCTAGATGTGTGTATTATCTGATTATGTGTTGTATGTTGTCCTAGATGTGTGTATTATCTGATTATGTGTTGTATGTGGCCCTAGATGTGTGTATTATCTGATCATGTGTTGTATGTGGCCCTAGATGTGTGTATTATCTGATTATGTGTTGTATATCCTCCTAGATGTGTGTATTATCTGATTATGTGTTGTATGTGGTCCTAGATGTGTGTGTATTATCTGATTATGTGTTGTATGTGGTCCTAGATGTGTGTATTATCTGATTATGTGTTGTATGTGGCCCTAGATGTGTGTATTATCTGATTATGTGTTGTATGTGGTCCTAGATGTGTGTATTATCTGATTATGTGTTGTATGTGGCCCTAGATGTGTGTATTATCTGATTATGTGTTGTATGTGGCCCTAGATGTGTGTATTATCTGATTATGTGTTGTATATCGTCCTAGATGTGTGTATTATCTGATTATGTGTTGTATGTGGTTCTAGATGTGTGTATTATCTGATTATGTGTTGTATGTGGTCCTAGATGTGTGTATTATCTGATTATGTGTTAAATGTGGTCCTAGATGTGTGTATTATCTGATTATGTGTTAAATGTGGTCCTAGATGTGTGTATTATCTGATTATGTGTTGTATGTGGTCCTAGATGTGTGTATTATCTGATTATGTGTTGTATGTGGTCCTAGATGTGTGTATTATCTGATTATGTGGTATATGTGGTCCTAGAATGTGTGTATTATCTGATTATGTGTTATATGTGATCCTAGATGTGTGTATTATCTGATTATGTGTTAAATGTGGTCCTAGATGTGTGTATTATCTGATTATGTGTTATATGTGGTCCTAGATGTGTGTATTATCTGATTATGTGTTACATGTGGTCCTAGATGTGTGTATTATCTGATTATGTGTTGTATGTGGTCCTAGATGTGTGTATTATCTGATTATGTGTTGTATGTGGTCCTAGATGTGTGTATTATCTGATTATGTGTTATATGTGGTCCTAGATGTGTGTATTATCTGATTATGTGTTAAATGTGGTCCTAGATGGGTGTATTATCTGATTATGTGTTATATGTGGTCCTAGATGTGTGTATTATCTGATTATGTGTTGTATGTGGTTCTAGATGTGTGTATTATCTGATTATGTGTTGTATGTGGTCCTAGATGTGTGTATTATCTGATTATGTGTTGTATGTGGTCCTAGATGTGTGTATTATCTGATTATGTGTTGTATGTGGCCCTAGATGTGTGTATTATCTGATTATGTGTTGTATGTGGCCCTAGATGTGTGTATTATCTGATTATGTGTTGTATATCGTCCTAGATGTGTGTATTATCTGATTATGTGTTGTATGTGGTTCTAGATGTGTGTATTATCTGATTATGTGTTGTATGTGGTCCTAGATGTGTGTATTATCTGATTATGTGTTAAATGTGGTCCTAGATGTATGTATTATCTGATTATGTGTTAAATGTGGTCCTAGATGTGTGTATTATCTGATTATGTGTTGTATGTGGTCCTAGATGTGTGTATTATCTGATTATGTGTTGTATGTGGTACTAGATGTGTGTATTATCTGATTATGTGTTATATGTCGTCCTAGAATGTGTGTATTATCTGATTATGTGTTATATGTGATCCTAGATGTGTGTATTATCTGATTATGTGTTAAATGTGGTCCTAGATGTGTGTATTATCTGATTATGTGTTATATGTGGTCCTAGATGTGTGTATTATCTGATTATGTGTTAAATGTGGTCCTAGATGTGTGTATTATCTGATTATGTGTTGTATGTGGTCCTAGATGTGTGTATTATCTGGTTATGTGTTGTATGTGGTCCTAGATGTGTGTATTATCTGATTATGTGTTATATGTGGTCCTAGATGTGTGTATTATCTGATTATGTGTTAAATGTGGTCCTAGATGTGTGTATTATCTGATTATGTGTTGTATGTGGTTCTAGATGTGTGTATTATCTGATTATGTGTTAAATGTGGTCCTAGATGTGTGTATTATCTGATTATGTGTTGTATGTGGTCCTAGATGTGTGTGTTATCTGATTATGTGTTGTATGTCGCCCTAGATGTGTGTATTATCTGATTATGTGTTGTATGTGGTCCTAGATGTGTGTATTATCTGATTATGTGTTAAATGTGGACCTAGATGTGTGTATTATCTGATTATGTGTTATATGTGGTCCTAGATGTGTGTATTATCTGATTATGTGTTGTATGTGGTCCTAGATGTGTGTATTATCTGATTATGTGTTGTATGTGGTTCTAGATGTGTGTATTATCTAATTATGTGTTGTATGTGGTCCTAGATGTGTGTATTATCTGATTATGTGTTGTATGTGGTCCTATATGTGTCCATTATCTGATTATGTGTTGTATGTGGCCCTAGATGTGTGTATTATCTGATTATGTGTTGTATGTGGCCCTAGATGTGTGTATTATCTGATTATGTGTTGTATGTGGTTCTAGATGTGTGTATTATCTGATTATGTGTTGTATGTGGTCCTAGATGTGTGTATTATCTGATTATGTGTTGTATGTTGTCCTAGATGTGTGTATTATCTGATTATGTGTTGTATGTGGCCCTAGATGTGTGTATTATCTGATCATGTGTTGTATGTGGCCCTAGATGTGTGTATTATCTGATTATGTGTTGTATATCGTCCTAGATGTGTGTATTATCTGATTATGTGTTGTATGTGGTCCTAGATGTGTGTGTATTATCTGATTATGTGTTGTATGTGGTCCTAGATGTGTGTATTATCTGATTATGTGTTGTATGTGGCCCTAGATGTGTGTATTATCTGATTATGTGTTGTATGTGGTCCTAGATGTGTGTATTATCTGATTATGTGTTAAATGTGGTCCTAGATGTGTGTATTATCTGATTATGTGTTAAATGTGGTCCTAGATGTGTGTATTATCTGATTATGTGTTGTATGTGGTCCTAGATGTGTGTATTATCTGATTATGTGTTGTATGTGGTCCTAGATGTGTGTATTATCTGATTATGTGTTATATGTGGTCCTAGAATGTGTGTATTATCTGATTATGTGTTATATGTGATCCTAGATGTGTGTATTATCTGATTATGTGTTAAATGTGGTCCTAGATGTGTGTATTATCTGATTATGTGTTATATGTGGTCCTAGATGTGTGTATTATCTGATTATGTGTTACATGTGGTCCTAGATGTGTGTATTATCTGATTATGTGTTGTATGTGGTCCTAGATGTGTGTATTATCTGATTATGTGTTGTATGTGGTCCTAGATGTGTGTATTATCTGATTATGTGTTATATGTGGTCCTAGATGTGTGTATTATCTGATTATGTGTTAAATGTGGTCCTAGATGTATGTGTATTATCTGATTATGTGTTATATGTGGTCCTAGATGTGTGTATTATCTGATTATGTGTTAAATGTGGTCCTAGATGTGTGTATTATCTGATTATGTGTTATATGTGGTCCTAGATGTGTGTATTATCTGATTATGTGTTAAATGTGGTCCTAGATGTGTGTATTATCTGATTATGTGTTGTATGTGGTTCTAGATGTGTGTATTATCTGATTATGTGTTAAATGTGGTCCTAGATGTGTGTATTATCTGATTATGTGTTGTATGTGGTCCTAGATGTGTGTATTATCTGATTATGTGTTGTATGTCGCCCTAGATGTGTGTATTATCTGATTATGTGTTGTATGTGGTCCTAGATGTGTGTATTATCTGATTATGTGTTAAATGTGGACCTAGATGTGTGTATTATCTGATTATGTGTTATATGTGGTCCTAGATGTGTGTATTATCTGATTATGTGTTGTATGTGGTCCTAGATGTGTGTATTATCTGATTATGTGTTGTATGTGGTTCTAGATGTGTGTATTATCTGATTATGTGTTGTATGTGGTCCTAGATGTGTGTATTATCTGATTATGTGTTGTATGTGGTCCTAGATGTGTGTATTATCTGATTATGTGTTGTATGTGGCCCTAGATGTGTGTATTATCTGATTATGTGTTGTATGTGGTTCAAGATGTGTGTATTATCTGATTATGTGTTGTATGTGGTTCTAGATGTGTGTATTATGTGATTATGTGTTGTATGTGGTCCTAGATGTGTGTATTATCTGATTATGTGTTGTATGTTGTCCTAGATGTGTGTATTATCTGATTATGTGTTGGATGTGGCCCTAGATGTGTGTATTATCTGATTATGTGTTGTATGTGGCCCTAGATGTGTGTATTATCTGATTATGTGTTGTATATCGTCCTAGATGTGTGTATTATCTGATTATGTGTTGTATGTGGTCCTAGATGTGTGTGTATTATCTGATTATGTGTTGTATGTGGTCCTTGATGTGTGTATTATCTGATTATGTGTTGTATGTGGTTCAAGATGTGTGTATTATCTGATTATGTGTTGTATGTGGTCCTAGATGTGTGTATTATCTGATTATGTGTTAAATGTGGACCTAGATGTGTGTATTATCTGATTATGTGTTATATGTGGTCCTAGATGTGTGTATTATCTGATTATGTGTTGTATGTGGTCCTAGATGTGTGTATTATCTGATTATGTGTTGTATGTGGTTCTAGATGTGTGTATTATCTGATTATGTGTTGTATGTGGTCCTAGATGTGTGTATTATCTGATTATGTGTTGTATGTGGTCCTAGATGTGTGTATTATCTGATTATGTGTTGTATGTGGCCCTAGATGTGTGTATTATCTGATTATGTGTTGTATGTGGTCCTAGATGTGTGTATTATCTGTTTATGTGTTGTATGTGGTTCAAGATGTGTGTATTATCTGATTATGTGTTGTATGTGGTTCTATATGTGTGTATTATCTGATTATGTGTTGTATGTGGTTCTAGATGTGTGTATTATCTGATTATGTGTTGTATGTGGTCCTAGATGTGTGTATTATCTGATTATGTGTTGTATGTTGTCCTAGATGTGTGTATTATCTGATTATGTGTTGTATGTGGCCCTAGATGTGTGTATTATCTGATTATGTGTTGTATGTGGCCCTAGATGTGTGTATTATCTGATTATGTGTTGTATATCGTCCTAGATGTGTGTATTATCTGATTATGTGTTGTATGTGGTCCTAGATGTATGTGTATTATCTGATTATGTGTTGTATGTGGTCCTAGATGTGTGTATTATCTGATTATGTGTTGTATGTGGTTCTAGATGTGTGTATTATCTGATTATGTGTTGTATGTGGTCCTAGATGTGTGTATTATCTGATTATGTGTTGTATGTGGTCCTAGATGTGTGTATTATCTGATTATGTGTTAAATGTGGTCCTAGATGTGTGTATTATCTGATTATGTGTTAAATGTGGTCCTAGATGTGTGTATTATCTGATTATGTGTTGTATGTGGTCCTAGATGTGTGTATTATCTGATTATGTGTTGTATGTTGTCCTAGATGTGTGTATTATCTGATTATGTGTTATATGTGGTCCTAGATGTGTGTATTATCTGATTATGTGTTGTATGTGGTGCTAGATGTGTGTATTATCTGATTATGTGTTGTATGTGGTCCTAGATGTGTGTATTATCTGATTATGTGTTGTATGTGGTCCTAGATGTGTGTATTATCTGATTATGTGTTGTATATCGTCCTAGATGTGTGTATTATCTGATTATGTGTTGTATGTGGTTCTAGATGTGTGTATTATCTGATTATGTGTTGTATGTGGTCCTAGATGTGTGTATTATCTGATTATGTGTTGTATGTGGTCCTAGATGTGTGTATTATCTGATTATGTGTTGTATGTGGCCCTAGATGTGTGTATTATCTGATTATGTGTTGTATGTGGCCCTAGATGTGTGTATTATCTGATTATGTGTTGTATATCGTCCTAGATGTGTGTATTATCTGATTATGTGTTGTATGTGGTTCTAGATGTGTGTATTATCTGATTATGTGTTGTATGTGGTCCTAGATGTGTGTATTATCTGATTATGTGTTAAATGTGGTCCTAGATGTGTGTATTATCTGATTATGTGTTAAATGTGGTCCTAGATGTGTGTATTATCTGATTATGTGTTGTATGTGGTCCTAGATGTGTGTATTATCTGATTATGTGTTGTATGTGGTACTAGATGTGTGTATTATATGATTATGTGTTATATGTCGTCCTAGAATGTGTGTATTATCTGATTATGTGTTATATGTGATCCTAGATGTGTGTATTATCTGATTATGTGTTAAATGTGGTCCTAGATGTGTGTATTATCTGATTATGTGTTATATGTGGTCCTAGATGTGTGTATTATCTGATTATGTGTTAAATGTGGTCCTAGATGTGTGTATTATCTGATTATGTGTTGTATGTGGTCCTAGATGTGTGTATTATCTGGTTATGTGTTGTATGTGGTCCTAGATGTGTGTATTATCTGATTATGTGTTATATGTGGTCCTAGATGTGTGTATTATCTGATTATGTGTTAAATGTGGTCCTAGATGTGTGTATTATCTGATTATGTGTTATATGTGGTCCTAGATGTGTGTATTATCTGATTATGTGTTAAATGTGGTCCTAGATGTGTGTATTATCTGATTATGTGTTATATGTGGTCCTAGATGTGTGTATTATCTGATTATGTGTTAAATGTGGTCCTAGATGTGTGTATTATCTGATTATGTGTTGTATGTGGTTCTAGATGTGTGTATTATCTGATTATGTGTTAAATGTGGTCCTAGATGTGTGTATTATCTGATTATGTGTTGTATGTGGTCCTAGATGTGTGTGTTATCTGATTATGTGTTGTATGTCGCCCTAGATGTGTGTATTATCTGATTATGTGTTGTATGTGGTCCTAGATGTGTGTATTATCTGATTATGTGTTAAATGTGGACCTAGATGTGTGTATTATCTGATTATGTGTTATATGTGGTCCTAGATGTGTGTATTATCTGATTATGTGTTGTATGTGGTCCTAGATGTGTGTATTATCTGATTATGTGTTGTATGTGGTTCTAGATGTGTGTATTATCTAATTATGTGTTGTATGTGGTCCTAGATGTGTGTATTATCTGATTATGTGTTGTATGTGGTCCTATATGTGTGTATTATCTGATTATGTGTTGTATGTGGCCCTAGATGTGTGTATTATCTGATTATGTGTTGTATGTGGCCCTAGATGTGTGTATTATCTGATTATGTGTTGTATGTGGTTCTAGATGTGTGTATTATCTGATTATGTGTTGTATGTGGTCCTAGATGTGTGTATTATCTGATTATGTGTTGTATGTTGTCCTAGATGTGTGTATTATCTGATTATGTGTTGTATGTGGCCCTAGATGTGTGTATTATCTGATCATGTGTTGTATGTGGCCCTAGATGTGTGTATTATCTGATTATGTGTTGTATATCGTCCTAGATGTGTGTATTATCTGATTATGTGTTGTATGTGGTCCTAGATGTGTGTGTATTATCTGATTATGTGTTGTATGTGGTCCTAGATGTGTGTATTATCTGATTATGTGTTGTATGTGGCCCTCGATGTGTGTATTATCTGATTATGTGTTGTATGTGGTCCTAGATGTGTGTATTATCTGATTATGTGTTAAATGTGGTCCTAGATGTGTGTATTATCTGATTATGTGTTAAATGTGGTCCTAGATGTGTGTATTATCTGATTATGTGTTGTATGTGGTCCTATATGTGTGTATTATCTGATTATGTGTTGTATGTGGTCCTAGATGTGTGTATTATCTGATTATGTGTTATATGTGGTCCTAGAATGTGTGTATTATCTGATTATGTGTTATATGTGATCCTAGATGTGTGTATTATCTGATTATGTGTTAAATGTGGTCCTAGATGTGTGTATTATCTGATTATGTGTTATATGTGGTCCTAGATGTGTGTATTATCTGATTATGTGTTACATGTGGTCCTAGATGTGTGTATTATCTGATTATGTGTTGTATGTGGTCCTAGATGTGTGTATTATCTGATTATGTGTTGTATGTGGTCCTAGATGTGTGTATTATCTGATTATGTGTTATATGTGGTCCTAGATGTGTGTATTATCTGATTATGTGTTAAATGTGGTCCTAGATGGGTGTATTATCTGATTATGTGTTATATGTGGTCCTAGATGTGTGTATTATCTGATTATGTGTTAAATGTGGTCCTAGATGTGTGTATTATCTGATTATGTGTTATATGTGGTCCTAGATGTGTGTATTATCTGATTATGTGTTAAATGTGGTCCTAGATGTGTGTATTATCTGATTATGTGTTGTATGTGGTTCTAGATGTGTGTATTATCTGATTATGTGTTAAATGTGGTCCTAGATGTGTGTAGTATCTGATTATGTGTTGTATGTGGTCCTAGATGTGTGTATTATCTGATTATGTGTTGTATGTCGCCCTAGATGTGTGTATTATCTGATTATGTGTTGTATGTGGTCCTAGATGTGTGCATTATCTGATTATGTGTTAAATGTGGACCTAGATGTGTGTATTATCTGATTATGTGTTATATGTGGTCCTAGATGTGTGTATTATCTGATTATGTGTTGTATGTGGTCCTAGATGTGTGTATTATCTGATTATGTGTTGTATGTGGTTCTAGATGTGTGTATTATCTGATTATGTGTTGTATGTGGTCCTAGATGTGTGTATTATCTGATTATGTGTTGTATGTGGTCCTAGATGTGTGTATTATCTGATTATGTGTTGTATGTGGTCCTAGATGTGTGTATTATCTGATTATGTGTTGTATGTGGTTCAAGATGTGTGTATTATCTGATTATGTGTTGTATGTGGTTCTAGATGTGTGTATTATGTGATTATGTGTTGTATGTGGTCCTAGATGTGTGTATTATCTGATTATGTGTTGTATGTGGTCCTATATGTGTGTATTATCTGATTATGTGTTGTATGTGGCCCTAGATGTGTGTATTATCTGATTATGTGTTGTATGTGGCCCTAGATGTGTGTATTATCTGATTATGTGTTGTATGTGGTTCTAGATGTGTGTATTATCTGATTATGTGTTGTATGTGGTCCTAGATGTGTGTATTATCTGATTATGTGTTGTATGTTGTCCTAGATGTGTGTATTATCTGATTATGTGTTGTATGTGGCCCTAGATGTGTGTATTATCTGATTATGTGTTGTATGTGGCCCTAGATGTGTGTATTATCTGATTATGTGTTGTATATCGTCCTAGATGTGTGTATTATCTGATTATGTGTTGTATGTGGTCCTAGATGTGTGTGTATTATCTGATTATGTGTTGTATGTGGTCCTTGATGTGTGTATTATCTGATTATGTGTTGTATGTGGTTCAAGATGTGTGTATTATCTGATTATGTGTTGTATGTGGTCCTAGATGTGTGTATTATCTGATTATGTGTTAAATGTGGACCTAGATGTGTGTATTATCTGATTATGTGTTATATGTGGTCCTAGATGTGTGTATTATCTGATTATGTGTTGTATGTGGTCCTAGATGTGTGTATTATCTGATTATGTGTTGTATGTGGTTCTAGATGTGTGTATTATCTGATTATGTGTTGTATGTGGTCCTAGATGTGTGTATTATCTGATTATGTGTTGTATGTGGTCCTAGATGTGTGTATTATCTGATTATGTGTTGTATGTGGCCCTAGATGTGTGTATTATCTGATTATGTGTTGTATGTGGTCCTAGATGTGTGTATTATCTGATTATGTGTTGTATGTGGTTCAAGATGTGTGTATTATCTGATTATGTGTTGTATGTGGTTCTAGATGTGTGTATTATCTGATTATGTGTTGTATGTGGTCCTAGATGTGTGTATTATCTGATTATGTGTTGTATGTGGTCCTATATGTGTGTATTATCTGATTATGTGTTGTATGTGGCCCTAGATGTGTGTATTATCTGATTATGTGTTGTATGTGGCCCTAGATGTGTGTATTATCTGATTATGTGTTGTATGTGGTTCTAGATGTGTGTATTATCTGATTATGTGTTGTATGTGGTCCTAGATGTGTGTATTATCTGATTATGTGTTGTATGTTGTCCTAGATGTGTGTATTATCTGATTATGTGTTGTTTGTGGCCCTAGATGTGTGTATTATCTGATTATGTGTTGTATGTGGCCCTAGATGTGTGTATTATCTGATTATGTGTTGTATATCGTCCTAGATGTGTGTATTATCTGATTATGTGTTGTATGTGGTCCTAGATGTATGTGTATTATCTGATTATGTGTTGTATGTGGTCCTAGATGTGTGTATTATCTGATTATGTGTTGTATGTGGTTCTAGATGTGTGTATTATCTGATTATGTGTTGTATGTGGTCCTAGATGTGTGTATTATCTGATTATGTGTTGTATGTGGTCCTAGATATGTGTATTATCTGATTATGTGTTGTATGTAGTCCTAGATGTGTGTATTATCTGATTATGTGTTATATGTGGTCCTAGATGTGTGTATTATCTGATTATCTGTTGTATGTGTTTCTAGATGTGTGTATTATCTGATTATGTGTTGTATGTGGTCCTAGATGTGTGTATTATCTGATTATGTGTTGTATGTGGTCCTAGATGTGTGTATTATCTGATTATGTGTTAAATGTGGTCCTAGATGTGTGTATTATCTGATTATGTGTTAAATGTGGTCCTAGATGTGTGTATTATCTGATTATGTGTTGTATGTGGTCCTAGATGTGTGTATTATCTGATTATGTGTTGTATGTTGTCCTAGATGTGTGTATTATCTGATTATGTGTTATATGTGGTCCTAGATGTGTGTATTATCTGATTATGTGTTGTATGTGGTGCTAGATGTGTGTATTATCTGATTATGTGTTGTATGTGGTCCTAGATGTGTGTATTATCTGATTATGTGTTGTATGTGGTCCTAGATGTGTGTATTATCTGATTATGTGTTGTATATCGTCCTAGATGTGTGTATTATCTGATTATGTGTTGTATGTGGTTCTAGATGTGTGTATTATCTGATTATGTGTTGTGTGTGGTCCTAGATGTGTGTATTATCTGATTATCTGTTATATGTGGTCCTAGATGTGTGTATTATCTGATTATGTGTTAAATGTGGTCCTAGATGTGTGTATTATCTGATTATGTGTTGTATGTGGTCCTAGATGTGTGTATTATCTGATTATGTGTTATATGTGGTCCTAGATGTGTGTATTATCTGATTATGTGTTAAATGTGGTCCTAGATGTGTGTATTATCTGATTATGTGTTATATGTGGTCCTAGATGTGTGTATTATCTGATTATGTGTTAAATGTGGTCCTAGATGTGTGTATTATCTGATTATGTGTTATATGTGGTCCTAGATGTGTGTATTATCTGATTATGTGTTAAATGTGGTCCTAGATGTGTGTATTATCTGATTATGTGTTATATGTGGTCCTAGATGTGTGTATTATCTGATTATGTGTTATATGTGGTCCTAGATCTGTGTATTATCTGATTATGTGTTAAATGTGGTCCTAGATGTGTGTATTATCTGATTATGTGTTATATGTGGTCCTAGATGTGTGTATTATCTGATTATGTGTTAAATGTGGTCCTAGATGTGTGTATTATCTGATTATGTGTTAAATGTGGTCCTAGATGTGTGTATTATCTGATTATGTGTTATATGTGGTCCTAGATGTGTGTATTATCTGATTATGTGTTATATGTGGTCCTAGATGTGTGTATTATCTGATTATGTGTTAAATGTGGTCCTAGATGTGTGTATTATCTGATTATGTGTTATATGTGGTCCTAGATGTGTGTATTATCTGATTATGTGTTAAATGTGGTCCTAGATGTGTGTATTATCTGATTATGTGTTAAATGTGGTCCTAGATGTGTGTATTATCTGATTATGTGTTAAATGTGGTCCTAGATGTGTGTATTATCTGATTATGTGTTATATGTGGTCCTAGATGTGTGTATTATCTGATTATTTGTTGTATGTGGTCCTAGATGTGTGTATTATCTGATTATGTGTTGTATGTGGTCCTAGATGTGTGTATTATCTGATTATGTGTTGTATGTGGTCCTAGATTTGTGTGCTACTCGCTTCTGTTTTTTCTTTTCTTTTTTTTTTATTTGTCATATTATTTATACAATAGGGAATAAAATAGATCTACATAGTGTTAACTCGTTACGGTTGAGTCAATAATTTCAGACATGAAATACATTGTTATCGGTGAAGGAAAAATAAGATTCTAACTGACTGCTCTCAAAGTGTCCTTGACCCAGTTGACTGTGGGTTTTTCCATTTTTAGGATCTCAATTACCGGATAACGTCTCAATTACCGGACATGCCTGCACACCTGCTCACAGCTGCGGTCAGACTATAGTTATGCTGTCTGCAAGCTCATTCAAATGCATTCACACTGGCTGTCTCAAAGACATACAAATATGGCTTATAAAACTTACCAAAATAAAGAGCCTTCCAGCGCCCCCTAACCCTCTCCCCCAGCTCCAAATTCCCCCCCTAACGTGACCTTGCTCCCAAACGCCCATCGGGGGTGCATATGCCCCCCGTTGAGAACCTTTGATCTAGATCAATTCGCTCTCTGATTAGTTGCGCTATAACTTTTTCTGTGACCTTCATGACCTGGTCAATCAATTTAATGCCTCTATTGTTACCCCTATCTAGGGCATCTCCTTTACCCTTGTAGCAGTTAATGATGATGCTGCTAAGCCAGTCCTTTGGTACGACCCCATTCTGTATGACTTGGTTTACTATCCGGGAGACCATAGTGTGTCCCACCGTTCCAGATGCTTTCAGCATTTCAGCAACTATTTCCGAAGGCCCAGCCGCCTTGCCCGTCTTCATATCTTTGATTGCCTTACTTATTATACTACCTTCAACTAACATCACTGGTCCCTCTATTGGATCGATTTGGGACAGACTATCTTTTTCCCATTTATTATCCTCATTTAATAGTCTCTCATAGTGACATTTCCAGGCTATCTTCTTATCAGCATCAGTGATGGCAAGTATACCATCATCATTACGGACACACTTCTCCCCGACAATATCACGGTTTTCCTTGACATATTGTCTAGCAATCCTGAACACCTCACGTTTTTGGTCCTCACGTTGTAGAACATGCTTGAACTTTCTTTCCTCTGCTTCCCTTCTTGCAAAGTACATTTGTCTCCTAGCTTCCCTCCTGGCCACTTGATAGTGCTCTCTACTTCCCCCATCCCGCCATACTTTCCAAGCCTGCTTTTTGGCCTTGATTGACTCCTCCACCTTACTGTTCCACCACCAAGTTACTCTCCTCCTGCCTATAGGTCCGCTCCAGCCACAGATTTCATCTGTTGCCTTCAGCAGGTTCACTTTCAGGAATTCCCACTGTTCCTCTATATTGTACGTCTCTAATTGCTCTTCCTTACTGTCGAAAGCATCAAGTAATATGCTTTTAAATTTGTTACTGGCTGTGGGGTCCTTTAACTTCCATATTCTTCTCCTCAGGGTAGTCCTCCTCTGTCATTGAGTACGTCTAGTCCTGACTATGAGGTCGCTGGCTATGAGGCTATGTTGGGAGGCGTATTCTTCGCAGGGGAGGGATTTAGTGTTTATGACAGACAATCTATCACGTCTTCTGGTTAGGATATAATCTATATATTAGCTTCACAGAATTCCAGGATTCTGAAGCCTTCCTCATTTCTGGTACCAAACCCATAGCCTCCATGGATTCCGTCATAGCCGTCACAATGTTGTCCAACGTGACCATTTAGGTCGCCAGCAATAATTATGTAGTCACTGTCGGTTATTTGGGAGGTAGTGAGCATTAGCGACTCATAGAATCTGTCTTTTATAGTGCCGGGCAGTCCGGATTGGGGTGCGTACGCAGATATTATTGTCACAGTAGTTCTATTGAGGACAAGTCTTATTTTAATTATTCTGTCGTTCACTCTATTTACGTCTATTATCTTATCTGCCCATTTTTCTGCTAACATGATTCCTACTTCACCCAGCCCATTGTCATTTCCCACCCAGAAAGGTTTATAGCATCGTTTTTACCCACAATGAATCTAGCAGACCCACCCCTCCACCTAGTTTCTTTAACACAACAACTTCCTTACGTTCAAGCATTTCTACAACCTCGTTTGAGCGACCTTTTAAGGTTCCTACATTCATGGTACCAACTCTGAAGTTTTGGATTTCGTTGGGTGGGTGGAAAGGATGGGTTGGAGGTGCAGCGAGGGGTGAGGGAGACGGGGTTATGTTAGCCATCCGTGTCTGAATTAATGAGGAGTCCTTGCATTCTTGTCCGACAACAGGAGGTGAATTTATCTTTATCTTTGACATTGAGTGTTCACATTTTTCAGACTCTCCAAATCCCGTAGTCCATCTAACATATCGAGGAGGGAGTACTAGCCGAGGCAGTGGTTTGGTGAAAGACATTGGGGAGAGAAACATATTATAAGCTGCTGAATTATGATTCGACCAAATAGTAATGGTGGGTTGTGGAGGTGGTGAGAGGGAAATGGGAAGGTTAACGAGCAGAATTTTTCTGAGGGTCCTACACATTTGACCATAATTATGAGAAGTTAAACGAGAAGTTTAATATAAATAAATATCGATTCATCATCTCATCTTCGTTTAACGTCCATCTTCCACGCTAGCATGGGTTAGACAGGAGTTGTCCTACTTGAGGCAAGGTTGGTCAGGTGACCATGTCTCGCTCGTATAGGACTGTCTGGCAGGTTTTCTACGGCTGGATGCCCTTCCTAACACCAACCACATTTACAGTGTGGACTGGGAGGTTTTTACCATATTACCTACACGGCCACATTACAGCGTGGACTGTGTGTTTTTTTGTCATGACACCTACACGACCTCATTAGTTTGGACTGGATGCTGTGGTACCAACATAACTTTACAGAGAGAGGGTGGTGTTGGTGGGGGTGGGGGTAGGGGTAGTGGATTAGGGTGTATATTTGGTTAAGAGGTGCCTACTGACTGTAGGTTTCGCTTTGTACTTAGGCAAGGCGGATCTTCTGTATTACTGTGTAGTGCCAAAGATCTCGGTCCAGTGACATTGTCTTGGAGAGGTGTAAGTGTGTAAAGTTGGAATTTATCAAATCGTCCCAGGTTTTTCTGGGTCTGCCTACTTCGTAACTTCCATCAATTTTGATCACCCTGCACTTTTTTATGCAGCTGTCGTCTGTCATGCGCATCACGTGGCCATACCAACGTAGTCTTCTCTCGAGTAAACAACATCTGATCCCTCTTATTCCTAATTTCTCACTTAGTTCATTTATGCTTTGCTGTTCACATATATTACTATTACACATCCAACGGAGTATGCAAGCTTCATTCCTCTCCAGTCTGTGCAGATCCTCTGCACACAATGCCCATGTCTCACTGCCATGTAACATTGTGGTTCATATACAGGCATCATACAGCCTGCCTTTCATTTTTAGAGAGAAACCTTTTGTGGCCAATAGTGGTATAAGCTCTCTGAACTTTTTCCATCCCGTTCTGACTCTAGCTCCTGTACTTTCAGAGCACTCACCACCACTGCTGATTTTGTCACCCAGGTAACGGAAGATGTCCACTATTTCTATAGAACCATCTGGGCAATAGAAGGAGCTAGTATCCTGTGGGCAATTGCTACTTATTGCACCTGAGCATCGGCCACATATAAAATCTACGTTCTTAGTTAACTTACCTGTGGTCCCACTACATCTTTTATGTACCCATAGTTTGCATTTGGGACATAAAATGGAATCTGCCTACTCCTTTCCTACACACTTAGCATGGCCATTTGCCAGAGGGTACCTGTACCCTATTTTCCTTTCTAGATACTAGAACTTTAGTCTTAGACAAGTTAACTTGAAGGCCTTTTGATTCTAGGCCATGATTCCATGTTTGGAATTTCTTTAGTTCAGCCATCGATTCAGCTATGAGAGTTAGATCATATGCGTAGAGAAGTTCCCATGGGCAGCCGGTCTTGAACTCCACTGTTATAGCCTGAAGGGCAATAATAAGTAGGAGGGGGCTAAGGACAGAGCCTTGATAAACCCCAACTTATATATATATATATATATATATATTTAAGTTAAAACAATGAAATAAAAAATCAAGTTATTAGAGATATACTTCACTGCTTTACGATCGTTTCTAGATGATGATAATACATTGTAGCCATACTCAGTTATTGATCTATGCAAGGTTAGTTACAAAATATCAGATAAAGAGAATATTTACTTACATGCACATCACCAGCTGTTTTATAATTTTATTCAATAATAATTTTATTCAGAATTAGTAGTATGTTAGTATCATGTCCTTTAGAGGTAGTTGAAGAACTAACGAATCAAATTGTTTTTTTCATATGGTGTTAAGATGAAAAGTAATATACTTTAGTTGAGGTCATGACCATTTGAAAGGAATGGTTGAAGGGTGTTAATAGTAGAATTGGCATAAAAATCTATTAGGAGGAAAGGGATTGTCAAACTGATAGTTGAATGTATCTGGTATAGTGAAGTTAAAAGGAAGGTCAAAATAAATGGTGATTAGTGTTGTATTGAGTTTTAAGGTTATGGCGAGGAAAGATAGTTTATAAAAGATGAAAATTATAATAAGATAATGAAATACAGTAATGCGATAATATACAACTTAACCAACAGAATATAGTACTGTGTGGTAAATTGCATTTAGTATAATATGGCATGACACCCATAATTTTGATTTGGATTAAATTCATTTAATTTTATCTTAATTTTGGATATAGATATATAAATACGGCTCCTTAATTGTAGAGCTAACTCTGTTGAAAGGAATCGACTGCTGTTTCTAGTTGTCGAATACCTATTCACGCCACTGGGACGAAGCTGCTGTGATGTGTAAACACAACACGTGGTAGCAGCCAGTTGCAGATTTGAACTCGTTGTGTAAACATGGATTGCTGGAAATTTTTCTTCCTTGTTGATAATCCAAAAATATCCACTTCCGTGATTTACCATCTGATTAATTGGTGAAATATATTTCTTTAATGAAATATATACAGGGAAGATTAATCATATTAAAAGGTATCTATTTTTGAAGTTCTAGTCAACTTTATTTTGTTACCTACCTAGCTATGCGTTGTTACACGCTTGTAAAAATTATCTCCTGTGATTATTCATGTTTATATATATGTTAATCAATTTATAGTTATTATAAAATGCTCGGACCTACTCGATAGAATCTTTGAGCTTATCTTCCGGGCGATATGGCGCACGCCGTTATGGCATGACACCCATAATTTTGATTTGGATTAAATTCATTTAATTTTATCTTAATTTTAGATATAGATATATAAATATATATATATATATATATTTATACATATATATACATACATACACGTACACACATACATATACAAGTATATATATATATATATATATACACATACATAAATACATATACACACACACATATATATATATATATACTCACACCCACCCCATCCACACCCCTTAAATGTGAAGTTATGTTGGTACCACAACATCCAGTCCTAAACAAATGAGGGCGTGTAGGTGTCACGACAAAAAAACACACAGTCCACGCTGTAATGTGGCTGTGTAGGTAACACAGTAAAAACCTCCCAGTCCACACTGTAAACGTGGTTGGTGTTAGGAAAGGCATCCAGCCGTAGAAAACCCGCCAGACAGTCCTATACGAGCGAGACAACCAATCTTGCCTCAAGTGGGAAAAGTCCCGTCCAAACCCATGCAAGCGTGGAAGATGGACGTTAAACGATGATGATGATGATGATGATGACACACACACATAAATATATTTCCATATTATACATAGATATATATTTACTCATGCAATTACGGGTGGTTGTGTATCTTGTTGCCTTTAGTCATTAACGCATAAATCTAAGGAAGCTAAAACATTAAAAGGCAAAAGATAAGCATGAATGCATATAATTAGGGGAAAGAGGTACTAATAAATGTTATTCTATATGGAATTATAGTGGGTTGCTATTTAGAATATTTAATTAGGTTATAGTATTTAAATGTTTTTCGTATACGGTGATTATAAACTATGATCAATTCCTGTCTTTTATTTAATAAATCGTCCTTAGATTTAGTAATTTCCAAGATCTCCCCTGAACATAACCTGTATTCTCTCCTGTTCTCAAGATATGGAGTTCTTTGTAGAATGGTGTTCTACGATAACTTGAAATCTATTTTTTTCTTTTTATAATTATTTACCGCTTCAGCTAAAGATGTGGTGTTAGCTAGTTTAGTATTGTTGAAACTACTAGAGTGTGCGTAAAATCTTTTCTTAAATGTGTTTGATGTAGATCCTATATATGATTTGTTGGAGTCAGTAGTAGACAGTGCATTTATATATTACATTGTTAATCAAACAGTTTCCATTTAAGGGGAAAATGCTTCTATTTCTGCAATTACAGTCATACGTAAGATGGTTATTGGGGGTGCCTATACTATTCTCATTAATCCTTGAGCTATTCCTATTGTAATTAATGATAGCAGGAGAATGAAGGTTGCTTTGTGGGTGGTTTGGTGCTAGGGTTGTATTGTGATTTTGTGTTCTGTTGTTTTTGTGTATGTGATTTGGGTGGTTGTGTTTTCTAGGTTGAAGGATTGTATTATTTGTCCTTTTAAAAGGTGCAGTCCTATTTAAATTATGTTGTGGTGGTGTAGTCATATTATTTTTAAGTTTATAAATGTTGTAGTTGCTTACTTTTTGTTTGAGATTGCTTGATGTAGAGTATGAGAATTTAACAGTTTATTTGTTAAATATTTGGTGGTATCTGTAGTTTGGTGGAAAATGTTTATGTAGAATTTCAAAGAATTTTTGGGGGATTTGTCCAATAGTTTGCAGGTTGAAGGGTGCGTTGTACCATGTTATTTTTCTTTTGCGGTTTTTAGTTAAGTTCTTATTATCACTTATATTATTGTGTTGTGTTCTAGAAGAATTCCTATGGTTAATGCCCTTATTTGTGGAATTTGGTAAATTATCGTGGTTGTATTTTGATGTTATTTTGGGGTAGATTATGAGATTTTGAGAGCTTGGTATTCATATGTGGCTTGATAACATTGGTCATAGATCGTGTAGTAATAGTTGTGGTTTTTCGGTTGTTTGGTGTAATAGGAATAACCACTTTAGGTATTTGTTTCAATGGTATTTTTTGGTTTTGGTGTTTGTAGTTTTTGTTAGGTTTTATGTTTTGGTCCATAGTAGTGTTGGGGATATATGAGATTTTTTCTTTATATCCACTTCTAGTTAAGGCCTCGTTGTAGAAGGGTGCATTATTATAAAATATATCTACATTGGTAGATAATTTAGAAAGTCTAAGAGATATGTTATATACTAAGTTCTTGAGTATAGAGCCTGGGTGGTTAGATTGTTAATGTACATAATGTAGATAACTCAATACAACACTAATCACCATTTATTTTGACCTTCCTTTTAACTTCACTATACCAGATACATTCAACTATCAGTTTGACAATCCCTTTCCTCCTAATAGATTTTTATGCCAATTCTACTATTAACACCCTTCAACCATTCCTTTCAAATGGTCATGACCTCAACTAAAGTATATTACTTTTCATCTTAACACCATATGAAAAAAACAATTTGATTCGTTAGTTCTTCAACTACCTCTAAAGGACATGATACTAACATACTACTAATTCTGAATAAAATTATTATTGCTTTTGAAAACAGCTGGTGATATGCATGTAAGTAAATATTCTCTTTATCTGATAGTTTGTAACTAACCTTGCATAGATCAATAACTGAGTATGGCTACAATGTATTATCATCATCTAGAAACGATCGTAAAGCAGTGAAGTATATCTCTAATAACTTGATTTTTTATTTCATTGTTTTAACTTATATCATGACTTTGTTTTCCTTTTAATGTTTTATTGTTTTCCGAGATTTATCTTAAACTACAACATTTTCAACATATGGATTACATCGAGTTCTTCATACAGAATAGACCCCACGACTTACTGGATTCCTCTGTATATATATATATATAATGCTAGCGTGAAAAAGGGATATTATCCGATGATGATGATGAAATCTGTAGAGCAAATATTTATTATTAACACACATTAAAAGTGTAAGCAAATAATTTCTGCCTTCACCCTAAGCAGGACTTTCATAAGATCCTACTTGGGGTGAAAGAAGAAATTATTTGCTTAAACTTTTAATGTGTGTTAATAATAAATATATATATATATCCATATGTGGTTGACGACTGAGAGAAAGGAGTGCTCAATACCAAAGTAGAGTTTTAATATTCATTTTATTAAGGCTAAAAAGTGAGTCTTGTTACTCTGGAGTTTCACCTGTTTATTACAACTCACCTTTTAGCCTTAATATAATGAATATATATATATATATATATATATATATATGTGTGTGTGTGTGTGTGTGTGTGTATGTGTGTGTGTGTGTATGTATGTGTGCATATTATGTTCATGATCATCATTATTTCACAGACACAGGATACCATATCTATGATGGATGATTTACATAACGTTGAGTGCTTTAACCTAAACCATCAGGATTTACTAACTGGAATGACCAGATCTACCCAGGAGTAAACCACACAACATAAATGGTATAAGGAAAGTAGACGTTAAAACGTTAATATACATATAAATATAAATATGTATGTATATATCTATCTATCTAACTATCTCTCTCTCTGTATATATATATATAAATGAGTGTGCACATGTTCATTAATGGTGTATACACATTTACACCCCTCAAACACACATATACATAAATGTATACACACACACACACATATATATATATATACACACACACACACGCACATATATATATCATAAATATATATATATATATACACACTCACACACACATATATATATATATATATATATACACACACATATATATATATATATATCATATATACATACACGATTAATGAACACACACCCACATACATATATAGATATTGTGTATATTAGCAATGATAATTGTTATTTTGAAGGACAGAAGGCTACACCTGTTGCTGAGTTATAACAGAAACATATTTAAATTGCTCCAATATTAGCTATTTATTCCACTACAGTTCCAGCTTGAACTCATCAGAGATGTCACAGATCAATAGTACTAGCAATAGCACCTGTTACACTCTCCTATATATTTACTAAGTCTGATGAAGTGTAAACAATATGGTGGATAGATAAACTGGTGAGCATCTAACCCACATGTAGGAAATAGACGTTAAATGAGGATCATGTAGGTCTTAGGCTACCTTTTTATATCAAGCTCTAGGTCGCAAGGATATGGTTCATTATATGGAGGAGGGGACACCTAGGATAAGGCTTTTCATAAGGTCGGCCACATAGGATAAGGCTTGTCATTAGGTGGGCCACATAGGATAAGGCATGTCATAAGGTGATCCACATAGGATAAGGCTTGTCATAAGGTCGGCTACATAGGATAAGGCTTGTCATTAGGTGGGCCACATAGATAAGGCTTGTCATAAGGTGGGCCACATCGGATAAGGCCTGTCATAAGGTTGGCCACATAGGATAAGGCATGACATAACGTGGGCCTCAAAGAATAAGGCTTGTCATAAGGAGAGCCACATAGGATAAGGCTTCTCATAAGGGGAGCAACCTAGGATAAGGCTTGTCATAAGGTTAGCCACATATGATAAGGCTTGTCATAAAATGGGCCACATAGTATAATGATTGTCATAAGGGCCAAATAAGATAAGGTGTGTCATAAGGTTAGCCACATAGGATAAGGCTTGTCACAAGGTGAGCCACATAGGATAAGGCTTGTCATAAGGTTGGCCACATAGGATAAGGCTTGTCATAAGGAGAGCCACGTAGGATAAGGCTTGTCATAAGGAGAGCCACATAGGATAAGGCTTGTCATAAGGTTGGCCACATAGGATAAGGCATGACATAAGTTATGCCACATAGGATAAGGCTTGTGATAAGGGGAGCCTCATACGATAAGGCTTGTCATAAGTGAGCCACATAGGATAAGGCTTGCATAAGGTTAGCCACATAGGATAAGGCTTGTCATAAGGTTGGCCACATAGCATAAGGCTTGTCATAAGGTTGGCCACTTAGGATAAGGCTTGTCATAAGGCCAGCGTCATAGGATGAGGCTTGTCATAAGGTTGACCACATAGGATAAGGATTGTCATGACTGGAGCCACATAGGATAAGGCTTGTAATAAGGGCCACATATGATAAGGCTTGTCATAAGGTGAGCCACATAGGATAAGGCTTGTTATAAGGTGATCCACATATGAAAAGGCTTGTCATAAGGTGGGACACATAGGATAAGGCTTGTCATAAGGTAGCCCACGTAGGATAATGCTTGTCATAAGAGCCACATAAAATAAGGCTTGTCATAAGATTGACCACATAGGATAAGACTTGTCATAAGATTGGCCACAGAGGATAAAGCATGTCATATGTTTGGTCTCCAAGAATAAGGCTTGTCATAAGCGGAGCCACATAGGATAAGGCTTGTCATAAGGTGGGCCACATAGGATAAGGCTTATCATAAGGTGGGCCACATAGGATAAGGCTTGTCATAAGGGAAGCCACATAGGTTATGGCTTGTCATAAGGTGGGCCACATAGGATAAGGCTGATCATAAGGTGGGTCACAGGATAATACTTGTCATAAGAGCCACATAGGATAAGACTTGTCATGAGGGGAGCCACATAGGATAAGGCTTGTCATAAGGGGAGCCACATAGGATAAGACTTGTCATAAGGTTGGCCACATAAGATAAGGCTTGTCATACGGGCCACATAGGATAAGGCTTTTCATAAGGTTGGCCACAGGATAAGGCTTGTCATAAGGTTGGCCACATATGATAAGGCTTGTCATAAGGGGAGCCTCATAGGATAAGGCTTGTCATAAGATTGGCCACATAGGATAAGGCTTGTCATGAGAGGAGCCAGATAGGATAGGGTTTGTCATACGGGCCACATAGGATACGGCTTGTCATAAGAGCCACACAGGATAAGGCTTGTCATAAGGTGATCCACATAGGAAAAGGCTTGTCATAAGGTGGGCCACATAGAATAAGACTTGTCATAAGCTGAGCCACATAGTATAATGCTTGTCATAAGGGCCACATAGAATAAGGCGTGTCATAAGGTTGACCACATAGGATAAGGCTTGTCATAAAGTTGGCCACAGAGGATAAGTTTCGTCATAAGTTTTGCGTCAAAGAATAATGCTTGTCATAATGGGATCCACATAGGATAAGGCTTGTCATAAGGTGGGCCACATAGGATAAGGCTTGTCATAAGGTGGGCCACATAGGATAAGGCTTGTCATAAGGTGAGCCACATAGTATAAGGCTTCTCATAAGGTGAGCCACATACGATAAGGCTTGTTATGAGGGTCACATAGGATAAGGCTTGTCATAAGGTGAACCACATAGGATAAAGCTTGTCATAAGGTGAGCCATATACGACAAGGCTTGTCATAAGGTGACCCACATAGGTTAAGGCTTGTCATAAGGTTGGCCACATAGGATAAGGCTTGTCATAAGGGCCACATAGGATAAGGCTTGTCATAAGGAGAGCCACATAGGATAAGGCTTCTCATAAGGGGAGCCACATAGGATAAGGCTTGTCATAAGGTTGGCCACATAGTATAAGGCTTGTCATAAGATGGGCCACATAGGATAAGGTTTGTCATAAGGGAAGCCACCTAGGATAAAGCTTGTCATAAGGTTAGTCACATATGATAAGGCTTGTCATAAGGTTAGCCACATATGATAAGGCTTGTCACAAGGTGAGCCACATAGGATAAGGCTTCTTATAAGGTTGGCCACATAGGATAAGGCTTGTCATAAAGTGTGCCACATAGGATAAGGATTGCATAAGGTTGGCCACATAGGATAAGGCTTGTCATAAGGTTGGCCACATAGCATAAGGCTTGTCATAAGGTTGGCCACTTAGGTTAAGGCTTGTCATAAGGGCAGCGTCATAGGATAAGGCTTGTCATAAGGTTGACCACATAGGATAAGGCTAGTCATGACGGGAGCCACATAGGATAAGGCTTGTCATAAGGGCCACATATGTTAAGGCTTGTCATAAGGTCAGCCACATAGGATAAGGCTTGTTATAAGGTGATCCACATTTGAAATGGCTTGTCATAAGGTGGGCCACATAGGAAAAGGCTTGTCATAAGGTAGCCCACATAGGATAATGCTTGTCATAAGGGCCACATAAAATAAGGCTTGTCATAAGATTGACCACATAGGATAAGACTTGTCATAAGATTGGCCACAGAGGATAAGGCATGTCATATGTTTGGTCTCCAAGAATAAGGCTTGTAATAAGGTTGGCCATATAGGATAAGGCTTGTCATAAGGGCCACATATGATAAGGCTTGTCATCAGGTGAGCCACATAGGATAAGGCTTGTCATAAGGTGGGCCACATAGTATAATGCTTGTCATAAGGGCCAAATAGGATAAGGCGTGTCATAAGGTTAGCCACATAGGATAAGGCTTGTCACAAGGTGAGCCACATAGGATAAGGCTTGTCATATGGGTGGCCACATAGGATAAGGCTTGTCATAAGGTTGGCCAAATAGGATAAGGCTTGTCATAAGGGGAGCCACATGGGATAAGGCTTGTCATAAGGTTGGCCACATAGGATAATGGCATGTCATAAGTTGGGCCACATAGGATAAGGCTTGTGATAAGGGGAGCCTCATACGATAAGGCTTGTCATAAGTGAGCCACATAGGATAAGGCTTGCATAAGGTTGGCCACATAGGATAAGGCTTGTCATAAGGATGGCCTTATAGCATAAGGCTTGTCATAAGGTGGGCCACTTAGGATAAGGCTTGTCATAAGGGCAGCGTCATAGGATAAGGCTTGTCATAAGGTTGACCACATAGGATAAGGCTTGTCATGACGGGAGCCACATAGGATAAGGCTTGTCATAAGGGCCACATATGATAAGGCTTGTCATAAGGTGAGCTACATAGGATAAGGCTTGTTATAAGGTGATCCACATATGAAAAGGCTTGTCATAAGGTAGCCCACATAGGATAATTCTTGTCATAAGGGCCACATAAAATAAGGCTTCTCATAAGATTGACCACATAGGATAAGACTTGTCATAAGATTGGCCACAGAGGATAAGGCATGTCATATGTTTGGTCTCCAAGAATAAGGCTTGTCATAAGCGGAGCCACATAGGATAAGGCTTGTCATACGGTGGGCCACTTAGGATAAGGCGTATCATAAGTTCGGCCACATAGGATAAGGCTTGTCATAAGGGAAGCCACATAGGTTAAGGCTTGTCATAAGGTGGGCCACATAGGATAAGGCTGATCATAAGGTGGGCCACAGGATAATACTTGTCATAAGATCCACATAGGATAAGACTTGTCATGAGGGGAGCCACATAGGATAAGGCTTGTCATAAGGGGAGCCACATAGGATAAGACTTGTCATAAGGTTGGCCACATAGGATAAGGCTTGTCATACGGGCCACATAGGATAAGGCTTGTCATAAGGTGGGCCACATAGGATAAGGCTTATCATAAGGTGGGCCACATAGGATAAGGCTTGTCATAAGGGAAGCCACATAGGTTATGGCTTGTCATAAGGTGGGCCACATAGGATAAGACTTGTCATAAGGTTGGCCACATAAGATAAGGCTTGTCATACGGGCCACATAGGATAAGGCTTTTCATAAGGTTGGCCACAGGATAAGGCTTGTCATAAGGTTGGCCACATATGATAAGGCTTGTCATAAGGGGAGCCTCATAGGATAAGGCTTGTCATAAGGTTGGCCACATAGGATAAGGCTTGTCATGAGAGGAGCCAGATAGGATAGGGCTTGTCATACGGGCCACATAGGATACGGCTTGTCATAAGAGCCACACAGGATAAGGCTTGTCATAAGGTGATCCACATAGGAAAAGGCTTGTCATAAGGTGGGCCACATAGAATAAGACTTGTCATAAGCTGAGCCACATAGTATAATGCTTGTCATAAGGGCCACATAGAACAATGCTTGTCATAATGGGATCCACATAGGATAAGGCTTGTCATAAGGTGGGCCACATAGGATAAGGCTTGTCATAAGGTGGGCCACATAGGATAAGGCTTGTCATAAGGTGAGCCACATAGTATAAGGCTTCTCATAAGGTGAGCCACATACGATAAGGCTTGTTATGAGGGTCACATAGGATAAGGCTTGTCATAAGGTGAACCACATAGGATAAAGCTTGTCATAAGGTGAGCCATATACGACAAGGCTTGTCATAAGGTGACCCACATAGGTTAAGGCTTGTCATAAGGTTGGCCACATACGATAAGGCTTGTCATAAGGGCCACATAGGATAAGGCTTGTCATAAGGAGAGCCACATAGGATAAGGCTTCTCATAAGGGGAGCCACATAGGATAAGGCTTGTCATAAGGTTGGCCACATAGTATAAGGCTTGTCATAAGATGGGCCACATAGGATAAGGTTTGTCATAAGGGAAGCCACCTAGGATAAAGCTTGTCATAAGGTTAGTCACATATGATAAGGCTTGTCATAAGGTTAGCCACATAGGATAAGGCTTGTCACAAGGTGAGCCACATAGGATAAGGCTTCTTATAAGGTTGGCCACATAGGATAAGGCTTGTCATAAAGTGTGCCACATAGGATAAGGATTGCATAAGGTTGGCCACATAGGATAAGGCTTGTCATAAGGTTGGCCACATAGCATAAGGCTTGTCATAAGGTTGGCCACTTAGGATAAGGCTTGTCATAAGGGCAGCGTCATAGGATAAGGCTTGTCATAAGATTGACCACATAGGATAAGACTTGTCATAAGATTGGCCACAGAGGATAAGGCATGTCATATGTTTGGTCTCCAAGAATAAGGCTTGTAATAAGGTTGGCCATATAGGATAAGTCTTGTCATAAGGGCCACATGATAAGGCTTGTCATCAGGTGAGCCACATAGGATAAGGCTTGTCATAAGGTGGGCCACATAGTATAATGCTTGTCATAAGGGCCAAATAGGATAAGGCGTGTCATAAGGTTAGCCACATAGGATAAGGCTTGTCACAAGGTGAGCCACATAGGATAAGGCTTGTCATATGGGTGGCCACATAGGATAAGGCTTGTCATAAGGTTGGCCAAATAGGATAAGGCTTGTCATAAGGGGAGCCACATGGGATAAGGCTTGTCATAAGGTTGGCCACATAGGATAAGGCATGTCATAAGTTGGGCCACATAGGATAAGGCTTGTGATAAGGGGAGCCTCATACGATAAGGCATGTCATAAGTGAGCCACATAGGATAAGGCTTACATAAGGTTGGCCACATAGGATAAGGCTTGTCATAAGGATGGCCTTATAGCATAAGGCTTGTCATAAGGTGGGCCACTTAGGATAAGGCTTGTCATAAGGGCAGCGTCATAGGATAAGGCTTGTCATAAGGTTGACCACATAGGATAAGGCTTGTCATGACGGGAGCCACATAGGATAAGGCTTGTCATAAGGGCCACATATGATAAGGCTTGTCATAAGGTGAGCTACATAGGATAAGGCTTGTTATAAGGTGACCCACATATGAAAAGGCTTGTCATAAGGTAGCCCACATAGGATAATTCTTGTCATAAGGGCCACATAAAATAAGGCTTGTCATAAGATTGACCACATAGGATAAGACTTGTCATAAGATTGGCCACAGAGGATAAGGCATGTGATATGTTTGGTCTCCAAGAATAAGGCTTGTCATAAGCGGAGCCACATAGGATAAGGCTTGTCATACGGTGGGCCACTTAGGATAAGGCGTATCATAAGTTCGGCCACATAGGATAAGGCTTGTCATAAGGGAAGCCACATAGGTTAAGGCTTGTCATAAGGTGGGCCACATAGGATAAGGCTGATCATAAGGTGGGCCACAGGATAATACTTGTCATAAGATCCACATAGGATAAGACTTGTCATGAGGGGAGCCACATAGGATAAGGCTTGTCATAAGGGGAGCCACATAGGATAAGACTTGTCATAAGGTTGGCCACATAGGATAAGGCTTGTCATACGGGCCACATAGGATAAGGCTTTTCATAAGGTTGGCTACAGGATAAGGCTTGTCATAAGGTTGGCCACATATGATAAGGCTTGACATAAGGGGAGCCTCATAGGATAAGGCTTGTCATAAGGTTGGCCACATAGGATAAGGCTTGTCATAAGAGGAGCCAGATAGGATAGGGCTTGTCATACGGGCCACATAGGATACGGCTTGTCATAAGAGCCACACAGGATAAGGCTTGTCATAAGGTGATCCACATAGGAAAAGGCTTGTCCTAAGGTGGGCCACATAGAATAAGGCTTGTCATAAGCTGAGCCACATAGTATAATGCTTGTCATAAGGGCCACATAGAATAAGGCGTGTCATAAGGTTGACCACATAGGATAAGGCTTGTCATAAAGTTGGCCACAGAGGATAAGTTTCGTCATAAGGTTTGCGTCAAAGAATAATGCTTGTCATAATGGGATCCACATAGGATAAGGCTTGTCATAATGTGGGCCACATAGGATAAGGCTTGTCATAATGTGGGCCACATAGGATAAGGCTTGTCATAAGGTGAGCCACATAGTATTAGGCTTGTCATAAGGTGATCCACATACGATAAGGCTTGTTATGAGGGTCACATAGGATAAGGCTTGTCATAAGGTGAGCCACATAGGATAAAGCTTGTCATAAGGTGAGCCATATACGACAAGGCTTGTCATAAGGTGAGCCACATAGGTTAAGGCTTGTCATAAGGTTGGCCACATAGGATAAGGCTTGTCATAAGGGCCACATAGGATAAGGCTTGTCATAAGGAGAGCCATATAGGATAAGGCTTCTCATAAGGGGAGCCACATAGGATAAGGCTTGTCATAACGTTGGCAACATAGTATAAGGCTTGTCATAAGATGGGCCACATAGGATAAGGCTTGTCATAAGGGAAGCCACCTAGGATAAAGCTTGTCATAATGTTAGCCACATAGGATAAGGCTTGTCACAAGGTGAGCCACATAGGATAAGGCTTGTTATAAGGTTGGCCACATAGGATAAGGCTTGTCATAAAGTGAGCCACTTAGGATAAGGCTTGTCATAAGGGCAGCGTCATAGGATAAGGCTTGTCATAAGGTTGACCACATAGGATAAGGCTCGTCATGACGGGAGCCACATAGGATAAGGCTTGTCATAAGAGCCACATATGTTAAGGTTTGTCATAAGGTGAGCCACATAGGATAAGGCTTGTTATAAGGTGATCCACATTTGAAATGGCTTGTTATAAGATGGGCCACATAGGATAAGGCTTGTCATAAGGGCCACATAAAATAAGGCTTGTCATAAGATTGAGCACATAGGATAAGACTTGTCATAAGATTGGCCACAGAGGATAAGGCATGTCATATGTTTGGTCTCCAAGAATAAGGCTTGTGATAAGGTTGGCCATATAGGATAAGGCTTGTCATAAGGGCCACATAGGATAAGGCTTGTCATCAGGTGAGCCACATAGGATAAGGCTTGTCATAAGGTGGGCCACATAGTATAATGCTTGTCATAAGGGCCAAATAGGTTAAGGCGTGTCATAAGGTTAGCCACATAGGATAAGGCTTGTCACAAGGTGAGCCACATAGGATAAGGCTTGTCATAAGGTTGGCCACATAGGATAAGGCTTGTCATAAGGTTGGCCAAATAGGATAAGGCTTGTCATAAGGGGAGCCACATAGGATAAGGCTTGTCATAAGGTTGGCCACATAGGATAAGGCTTGTCATAAGTTGGGCCACATAGGATAAGGCTTGTGATAAGGGGAGCCTCATACGATAAGGATTGTCATAAGTGAGCCACATAGGATAAGGCTTGCATAAGGTTGGCCACATAGGATAAGGCTTGTCATAAGGTTGGCCACATAGCATAAGACTTGTCATAAGGTGGGCCACATAGGGTAAGGCTTGTCATTACGGGAGCCACATAGGATAAGGCTTGTCATAAGGGCCACATATGATAAGGCTTGTCATAAGGTGGGCCACATAGGATAAGGCTTGTCATAAGGTAGCCCACATAGGATAATGCTTGTCTTAAGGGCCACATAAAATAAGGCTTGTCATAAGATTGACCACGTAGGATAAGACTTGTCATAAGATTGGCCACAGAGGATAAGGCATGTCATATGTTTGGTCTCCAAGAATAAGGCTTGTCATAAGCGGAGCCACATAGGATAAGGCTTGTCATACGGTGGGCCACATAGGATAAGGCTTATCATAAGGTGGGCCACATAGGATAAGGCTTGTCATAAGGGAAGCCACATAGGTTAAGGCTTGTCATAAGGTGGGCCACATAGGATAAGGCTGATCATAAGGTGGGCCACAGGATAATACTTGTCATAAGAGCCACATAGGATAAGACTTGTCATAAGGGGAGCCACATAGGATAAGGCTTGTCATAAGGGGAGCCACATAGGATAAGACTTGTCAAAAGTTTGGCCACATAGTATAAGGCTTGTAATAAGGGTGGCCACAGAGGATAAGGCTTGTCATAAGGTTGACCACATAGGATAAGGCTCGTCATGACGGGAGCCACATAGGATAAGGCTTGTCATAAGAGTCACATATGTTAAGGTTTGTCATAAGGTGAGCCACATAGGATTAGGCTTGTTATAAGGTGATCCACATTTGAAATGGCTTGTCATAAGATGGGCCACATAGGATAAGGCTTGTGATAAGGGGAGCCTCATACGATAAGGATTGTCATAAGTGAGCCACATAGGATAAGGCTTGCATAAGGTTGGCCACATAGCATAAGGCTTGTCATAAGGTGGGCCACTTAGGATAAGGCTTGTCATAAGGGCAGCGTCATAGGATAAGGCTTGTCATAAGGTTGACCACATAGGGTAAGGCTTGTCATTACGGGAGCCACATAGGATAAGGCTTGTCATAAGGGCCACATATGATAAGGCTTGTCATAAGGTGAGCCACATAGGATAAGGCTTGTTATAAGGTGATCCACATATGAAAAGGCTTGTAATAAGGTGGGCCACATAGGATAAGGCTTGTCATAAGGTAGCCCACATAGGATAATGCTTGTCATACGGGCCACATAGGATAAGGCTTTTCATAAGGTTGGCCACATGATAAGGCTTGTCATAAGGTTGGCCACATATGATAAGGCTTGTCATAAGGGGAGCCTCATAGGATAAGGCTTGTCATAAGGTTGGCCACATAGGATAAGGCTTGTCATAAGAGGAGCCAGATAGGATAGGGCTTGTCATACGGGCCACATAGGATACGGCTTGTCATAAGAGCCACACAGGATAAGGCTTGTCATAAGGTGATCCACATAGGAAAAGGCTTGTCATAAGGTGGGCCACATAGAATAAGGCTTGTCATAAGCTGAGCCACATAGTATAATGCTTTTCATAAGGGCCACATAGAATAAGGCGTGTCATAAGGTTGACCACATAGGATAAGGCTTGTCATAAAGTTGGCCACAGAGAATAAGTTTCGTCATAAGGTTTGCGTGAAAGAATAATGCTTGTCATAAAGGGATCCACATAGGATAAGGCTTGTCATAAGGTGGGCCACATAGGATAAGGCTTGTCATAAGGTGGGCCACATAGGCTAAGGCTTGTCATAAGGTGAGCCACATAGTATAAGGCTTGTCATTAGGTGAGCCACATACGATAAGGCTTGTTATGAGGGTCACATAGGATAAGGCTTGTCATAAGGTGAGCCACATAGGATAAAGCTTGTCATAAGTTGAGCCATATACGACAAGGCTTGTCATAAGGTGAGCCACATAGGTTAAGGCTTGTCATAAGGTTGGCCACATAGGATAAGGCTTGTCATAAGGGCCACATAGGATAAGGTTTGTCATAAGGAGAGCCACATAGGATAAGGCTTCTCATAAGGGGAGTCACATAGGATAAGGCTTGTCATAATGTGAGCCACATAGGATAAGGATTGCATAAGGTTGGCCACATAGGATAAGGCTTGTCATAAGGTTGACCACATAGGATTAGTCTTGTCATGACGGGAGCCACATAGGATAAGGCTTGTCATAAGGGCCACATATGTTAAGGCTTGTCATAAGGTGAGCCACATAGGATAAGGCTTGTTATAAGGTGATCCACATTTGAAATGGCTTGTCATAAGGTGGGCCACATAGGATAAGGCTTGTCATAAGGTAGCCCACATAGGATAATGCTTGTCATAAAGGCCACATAAAATAAGGCTTGTCATAAGATTGACCTCATAGGATAAGACTTGTCATAAGATTGGCCACAGAGGATAAGGCATGTCATATGTTTGGTCTCCAAGAATAAGGCTTGTCATAAGCGGAGCCACATAGGATAAGGCTTATCATAAGGTGGGCCACATAGGAAAAGGCTTGTCATAAGGGAAGCCACATAGGTTAAGGCTTGTCATAAGGTGGGCCACATAGGATAAGGCTGATCATAAGGTGGGCCACAGGATAATACTTGTCATAAGAGCCACATAGGATAAGACTTGTCATAAGGGGAGCCACATAGGATAAGGCTTGTCATAAGGGGAGCCACATAGGATAAGACTTGTCAAAAGTTTGGCCACATAGGATAAGGCTTGTAATAAGGTTGGCCACATAGGATAAGGCTTGTAATAAGGTTGGCCACATAGGATAAGGCTTGTCATAAGGTTGGCCACATATGATAAGGCTTGTCATAATGGGAGCCTCATAGGATAAGGCTTGTCATAAAGGGAGCCTCATAAAATAAGGCTTGTATAAAGGGCCACATATGATAAGGCTTGTCATACGGTGAGCCACATAGGATAAGGCTTGTTATAAGGTGATCCACATAGGAAAAGGCTTGTCATAAGGGGGGGCACATAGGATAAGCCTTGTCATAAGGTGGGCCTAATAGGATAATGCTTGTCATAAGGGCCACATAAAATAAGGCTTGTCATAAGGTTGACCACATAGGATAAGGCTTGTGATAAGGGGAGCCCCATAGGATAAGGCTTGTCATAAGGTTGGCCACATAGGATAAGGCTTATCATAAGTTGGGCCACATAGGATAAGGCTTGTCATAAGGGGGGCCTCATAGGATAAGGCTTGTCATAAGGGGAGCCACCTAAAATAAGGCTTGTCATAAGGTTGGCTACATAGGATAAGGCTTTCTTAAGGGCCACATAGGATAAGGCTTGTGATAAGGGGAGCCACATAGGATAGTGCTTGCATAAGGTTGGCCGCATAGGATAAGGCTTGTCATAAGGGCAACATAGGATAAGGCTTGTCATAAGATTGGCCACTTAGGATAAGGCTTGTCATAAGGGCAGCGTTATAGGATATGTCTTGTCATAAGGTTGGCCACATAGGATAAGGCTTGTCATAAGGGGAACCACATAGGATAAGGCTTGTCATATGGTCCACATAGGATAAGGCTTGTCATAAGGGCCACATATGATAGGGCTTGTCATAAGGTGAGCCACATAGGATAAGGCTTGATATGAGGTGATCCACATAGGAAAAGGCTTGTCATGAAGTGGGCCACATAGGATAAGGCTTGTCATAAGGTGGGCCACAGGATAATACTTGTCATAAGAGCCACATAAAATAAGGCTTATCATAAGGTGAGCCACATAGGATAAGGCTTGTCATAAGGTTGGCCACATAGGATAAGGCTTGTCATAAGGTGAGCCACATAAGATAAGGCGTGTCGTAAGGTTGGCCACATAGGATAAGGCTTGTTATAAGGTTGGCCACATAGGATAAGGCTTGTCATACGGGGAGCCTCATAGGATAAGGCTTGTCATAAGGTGAGCCACATAGGATAAGGCTTGTCATAAGGTTGGCCACATAGGATAAGGCTTGTCATAAAGTTGGCCACATAGGATACGGCTTGTCATAAGGGGAGCCTCATAGGATAAGGCTTGTCATACGGTTGGCCACATAGGATGAGGCTTGTCATAAGTGGATCCACATAGGATAGGGCTTGTCATACGTGCACATAGGATAAGGCTTGTTATAGAGTGATCCACATAGGAAAAGGGTTGTCATAAGGTGGGTCACATAGGATAAGGCTTGTCATAAGTTTGGCACATAGGATAAGGCTTGTCATAAGGTTGGCCACATAGAATAAGGCTTGTCATTAGGTTGGCCACATAGGATAAAGCTTGTCATGAGGTGAGCCACATAGGATAAGGCTTGTCATAAGGTGGGCCACATAGGATAAGGCTTGTCATAATGGGAGCCTCATAGGATAAGGCTTGTCATAAGGGGAGCCTCATAAAATAAGGCTCATCATAAGGGCCACATAGGATAAGGCTTGTGATAAGGGGAGCTTCGGAGGATAAAGCTTGTCATAAGGTGGGCCACATAGGAAAATGCTTGTCATAAGGGCCACATAGAATAAGACGTATCATAAGGTTGACCACATAGGATAAAACTTGTGAAAAGGTTGGCCACAGAGGATATGTTTTGCATAAGGTTGGCCTCAAAGAATAAGGCTTGTCATTAGGGGATCCACATATGATAAGGCTGGTCATAAGGTGGGCCACATAGGATAAGGCTTGTCATAAGCTGGGCTACATAGGATAAGGCTTGTCATAAGGGGAGCCACATAGGATAAGGCTTGTCATAAGGTTGGCCACGTAGAATAAGTCTTGACATAAGGTTGGCCACATAGGATAAGACATGTCAAAAGGTTGGCCACAGAGGATATGTTTTGCATAAGGTTGGCCTCAAAGAATAAGGCTTGTCATAAGGGGATCCACATAGGATAAGGCTGGTCATAAGGTGGGCCACATCGGATAAGGCTTGTAATAAGGTTGGCCATATAGGATAAGGCTTGTCATAAGAGCCACATAGGATAAGGCTTGTCATCAGGTGAGCCACATAGGATAAGGCTTGTCATAAGGTTTGTCACATAGGATAAGGCTTGTCATAAGGTTGGCCACATAGGATAAGTCTTATCATAAGGTGAGCCACATAGGATAAGGCTTGTCATAAGGTTTGCTACATAGGATAAGGCTTGTAATAAGGTTGGCCACATAGGATAAGGCTTGTAATAAGGTTGGCCACATAGGATAAGGCTTGTAATAAGGTCGGCCACATAGGATAAGGCTTGTCATAAGGTTGGCCACATAGGATAAGGCTTGTCATACGGGCCACATAGGATAAGGCTTTTCATAAGGTTGGCCACAGGATAAGGCTTGTCATACGGTGAGCTACATAGGATAAGGCTTGTTATAAGGTGATCCACATAGGAAAAGGCTTGTCATAAGGGGGGCCACATAGGATAAGCCTTGTCATAAGGTGGGCCTAATAGGATAATGCTTGTCATAAGGGCCACATAAAATAAGGCTTGTCATAAGGTTGACCACATAGGATAAGGCTTGTGATAAGGGGAGCCCCATAGGATAAGACTTGTCATAAGGTTGGCCACATAGGATAAGGCTTGTCATAAGGTGGGCCACAGGATAATACTTGTCATAAGAGCCACATAAAATAAGGCTTATCATAAGGTGAGCCACATAGGATAAGCCTTGTCATAAGGTTGGCCACATAGGATAAGGCTTGTCATAAGGTGAGCCACATAAGATAAGGCTTGTCGTAAGGTTGGCCACATAGGATAAGGCTTGTCATAAGGTTGGCCACATAGGATAAGGCTTGTCATAAGGGGAGCCTCATAGGATAAGGCTTGTCATAAGGTGACCCACATAGGATAAGGCTTGTCATAAGGTTGGCCACATAGGATAAGGCTTGTCATAAGTGCCACATAGGATAAGGCTTGTCATAAGGTTGGCCACATAGGATAAGTCTTGTCATAAAGTTGGCCACATAGGATACGGCTTGTCATAAGGGGAGCCTCATAGGATAAGGCTTGTCATACGGTTGGCCACATAGGATAAGGCTTGTCATAATTGGATCCACATAGGATAGGGCTTGTCATACGTGCACATAGGATAAGGCTTGTCATAAGGGCCACATTGGATAAGGCTTGTCATAAGGTGAGCCACATAGGATAAGCCTTGTTATAGGGTGATCCACATAGAAAAAGGGTTGTCATAAGGTGGGTCACATAGGATAAGGCTTGTCATAAGTTTGGCACATAGGATAAGGCTTGTCATAAGGTTGGCCACATAGAATAAGGCTTGTCATTAGGTTGGCCACATAGGATAAAGCTTGTCATAAGGTGAGCCGTATACGATAAGGCTTGAGATAAGGTGAGCCACATAGGATAAGGCTTGTCATAAGGTTGCCCACATAGGATAAGGCTTGTGATAAGGGGAGCTTCGGAGGATAAGGCTTGTCATAAGGTGGGCCACATAGGAAAATGCTTGTCATAAGGGCCACATAGAATAAGCCGTGTCAAAAGGTTGACCACATAGGATAAGACTTGTCAAAAGGTTGGCCACAGAGGATATGTTTTGCATAAGGTTGGCCTCAAAGAATAAGGCTTGTCATTAGGGGATCCACATAGGATAAGGCTGGTCATAAGGTGGGCTACATAGGATAAGGCTTGTCATAAGGGGAGCCACATCGGATAAGGCTTGTCATAAGGGCAGCCATATTGGATAAGGCTTGTCATAAGGTTGGCCACATAGAATAAGTCTTGACATAAGGTTGGCCACATAGGATAAGGCTGGTCATAAGGTGGGCCACATCGGATAAGGCTTGTAATAAGGTTGGCCATATAGGATAAGGCTTGTCATAAGAGCCACATAGGATAAGGCTTGTCATCAGGTGAGCCACATAGGATAAGGCTTGTCATAAGGTTTGTCACATAGGATAAGGCTTGTCATAAGTTTGGCCACATACAATAAGTTTTGTCATAAGGTGAGCCACATAGGATAAGGCTTGTCATAAGGTGAGCCATATACGATAAGGCTTGTCACATGGTGGGCCACATAGGATAAGGCTTGTTATAAGGTGAACAACATAGGATAAGGCTTGTTATAAGGTGAGACACATAGGAGAAGGCTTGTCATAAGGTGAGCCATATACGACAAGGCTTGTCATAAAGGCCACATAGGATAAATCTTGTCATAAGTTGAGCCACATAGGAAAAGGTATGTCCTAAGGTGTGCCACATAGGATAAGGCTTGTCATAAGGTGGGCCACATAGGATAATGCTTGTCATAAGGGCCATATAAAATAAGGCTTGTCATAAGGTTGACCACATAGGATAAGACTTGTCATAAGGTTGGCCACAGAGGATAACGCATGTAATAAGGTTGGCCTCCAAGAATAAGGCTTGTCATAAGCGGAGCCACATAGGATAAGGCTTGTCATAAGGTGGGTCATATAGGATAAGGCTTGTCATAAGGTGGGCCACATAGGATAAGGCTTGTCATAAGGTGGGCCACAGGATAATACTTGTCATAAGCGCCACATAGGATAAGTCTTATCACAAGGTGAGCCACATAGGATAAGGCTTCTCATAAGGTTGGCCACATAGGATAAGGCTTGTCATAAGGGCCACCTAGGATAAGGCTTGTCATAAGGTGAGCGACATAAGATAAGGCTTGTCATAAGGTTGGCTACATAGGATAAGGCTTGTCATAAGGTTGGCCACATAGGATAAGGCTTGTCATAAGGGGAGCCTCATAGGATAAGTCTTGTCATAAGGGAAGCCACATAGGATAAGGCTTGTCATAAGGTTGGCCACATAGGATAAGGCTTGTCATAAGGGCCACATAGGATAAGGCTTTTCATAAGGTTGGCCACATAGGATAAGGCTTGTCATAAGGAGAGCCTCATAGGATAAGACTTGTCATACGGTTGGCCACATAGGATAAGGGTTGTCATAAAAGGAGCCACATAGGATAGGGCTTGTCATACGGGCCACATAGGATAAGGCTTGTCATAAGGGCCACATAGGATAAGGCTTGTCATAAGGTGAGCCACATAGGATAAGGCTTGTTATAAGGTGATCCACATAGGATAAGGCTTGTCATAAGGTGGGCCACATAGAATAAGACTTGTCATAAGCTGAGCCACATAGTAAAATGCTTGTCATAAGGGCCACATAGAATAAGGCGTGTCATAAGGTTGACCAGAGAGGATGTTTTGCATAAGATCGGCGTCAAAGAATAAGGCTTGTCATAAGGGGATCCACATAGGATGAGGATTGTCATAAGGTGGGCCACATAGGATAAGTCTTGTCATAAGGGGAGCCACATAGGATAAGGCTTGTTTTAAGTGCAGCCACATAGGATAAGGCTTGTCATAAGGTTGGCCACATCGGATAAGGCTTGTCATAAGGTGAGCCATATACGATAAGGCTTGTCATAAGGTGAGCCACATAGGATAGGGCTTGTAATAAGGGTCACATAGGATAAGGCTTGGCATAAGGTTGGCCACATAGGATAAGGCTTGTCATAAGGTGAGCCACATAGAATAAGGCTTGTCATAAGGTGAGCCCTATACGATAAGGCTTGTCATAAGGTGAGCCACATAGGATAAGGCTTGTGTTAAGGTGAGCCACATAGGATAAGGCTTGTCATAAGGTTGGCCACATAGGATAAGGCTTGTCATAAGGGGAGCCACATAGGATAAGGCTTGTCATAAGGTGGGCCACAAAGGATAAGGCTTGTCATAATAGGAGCCTCATAGGATAAGGCTTGTCATAAGGGGAGCCTCATAAATTAAGGCTTGTCATAAGGGCCACATAGGATAAGGCTTGTGATAATGGGAGCTCCATAGGATAAGGCTTGTCATAAAGTGGGCCACATAGGAAAATGTTTGTCATAAGGGCCACATAGAATAAGACGTATCATAAGGTTGACCACATAGGATAAGACTTGTCAAAAGGTTGGGCACAGAGGATATGTTTTGCATAAGGTTGGCCTCAAAGAATAAGGCTTGTCATTAGGGGATCCACATAGGATAAGGCTGGTCATAAGGTGGGCCACATAGGAAAAGGCTTGTCATAAGTTGGGCCACATAGAATAAGGCTTGTCATAAGGGGAGCCACATAGGATAAGCTTGTCATTAGCGCAGCCATATTGGATAAGGCTTGTCATAAGGCTGGCCACATCGGATAAGGCTTGTAATAAGGTTGGCCATATAGGATAAGGCTTGTCATAAGAGCTACATAGTATAAGGCTTGTCATCAGGTGAGCCACATAGGATAAGGCTTGTTATAAGGTTGGCCACATAGAATAAGGCTTGTCATGAGGTTGGCCACATAGGATAAGGCTTGTCATAAGGTAAGCCACATAGGATAAGGCTTGTCATAAGGTGAGCCATATACGACACGGCATGTCATAAAGGACACATAGGATAAGGCTTGTGATAAGGTGAGCCACATAGGAAAAGGTATGTCATAAGGTGTGCCACATAGGATAAAGCTTGTCATAAGGTGGGCCACATAGGATAATGCTTGTCATAAGGGCCACATAAATTAAGGCTTGTCATAAGGTTGACCATATAGGATAAGACTTGTCATAAGGTTGGCCACAGAGGATAAGGCATGTCATAAGGTTGGCCTCCAAGAATAAGGCTTGTCATAAGCAAAGCCACATAGGATAAGGCTTGTCATAAGGTTTGCCACATAGGATAAGGCTTGTAATAAGGTTGGCCACATAGGGTAAGGCTTGTCATAAGGGCCACATAGGATAAGGCTTGTCATAAGGTGAACCACATAAGATAAGGCTTGTCATAAGGTGAGCCACATAGGATAAGGCTTGTCATAAGGTGAGCCATATACGATAAGGGTTGTCAAAAGGTGAGCCACATAGAATAAGGCTTGTAATATGGGCCACATAGTATAAGGCTTGTCATAAGGTGAGCCACATAGGATAAGGCTTGTTATAAGGGTCACATAGGATAAGGCTTGTCATAAGGTGAGCCATATACGATAAGGCTTGTCATAAGGGCCATATAGGATAAGGCTTGTCATAAGGTGAGCCACATAGGATAAGGCTTGTCATACCTGGTTGTGTCAGTACCTTAGCCTCACCCAACTAAGGTGTCAGGTGAGGTTACCTGGTTGTGTCAGTACCTTAGCCTCACCCTACTAAGGTGTCAGGTGAGGTTACCTGGTTGTGTCAGTACCTTAGCCTCACCCTACTGAGGTGTCAGGTGAGGTTACCTGGTTGTGTCAGCACCTTAGCCTCACCTTACTGAGGTGTCAGATGAGGGTACCTGTTTGTGTCAGCACCTTAGCCTCACCTTACTGAGGTGTCGGGTGAGGTTACCTGGTTGTGTCAGCACCTTAGCCTCACCCTACTAAGGTGTCAGGTGAGGTTATCTGGTTGTGTCAGAACCTTAGCCTCACCCTACTAAGGTGTCAGGTGAGGTTACCTGGTTGTGTCAGCACCTTAGCCTCACCTTACTTAGGTGTCAGATGAGGTTACCTGGTTGTGTCAGCACCTTAGCCTCGCCTTACTGGGGTGTCAGGTGAGGTGACCAGGTTGTGTCAGCACCTTAGCCTCACCTTACTAAGGTGTCAGGTGAGGTTACCTGGTTGCGATAGCACCTTATTCTCACCCTACTAAGGTGTCAGGTGAGGTTATCTGGTTGTGTCAGAACCTTAGCCTCACCCTACTAAGGTGTCAGGTGAGGTTACCTGGTTGTGTCAGTACCTTAGCCTCACCTTACTCAGGTGTCAGGTGATGTTACCTGGTTGTGTCAGTACCTTAGCCTCACCCTACTGAGGTGTCAGGTGAGATTACCTGGTTGTGTCAGTACCTTAGCCTCACCCTACTGAGGTGTCAGGTGAGGGTGCCTGGTTGTCTCAGCACCTTAGCCTCACGTTACTGAGGTGTCAGATGATGTTACCTGGTTGTGTCAGCACCTTAGCCTCACCTTAACAAGGTGTCAGGTGAGGTTACATGGTTGTGTCAGAACCTTAGCCTCACCTTACTGAGGTGTCAGGTGAGGTTACCTGGTTGTGTCAGCACCTTAGCCTCACTTTACTAAGGTGTCAGGTGATGTTACCTGGTTGTATCAGCACCTTAGCCTCACCTTACCGAGGTGTCAGGTGAGGTTACCTGGTTGTGTCAGCACCTTAGCCTCACCTTGCTGAGGTGTCAGGTAAGGTTACCTGGTTGTGTCAGCACCTTAGCCTCACGTTAATGAGGTGTAAGGTGAGGTTACCTGGTTGTGTCAGCACCTTAGCCTCACCCTACTAAGGTGTCAGGTGAGGTTATCTGGTTGTGTCTGCACCTTAGACTCACCTTACTGAGGTGTCAGATAATGTTACCTGGTTGTGTCAGCACCTTAGCCTCACCCTACTCAGGTGTCGGGTTAGGTTACCTGGTTGTGTCAGCAGCTTAGCCTCACTTTACTAAGGTGTCAGTTGAGATTACATGGTTGTGTCAGCACCTTAGCCTCACCTTACTGTCTTGTCAGATGAGGTTACATGGTTGTGTCAGCATCTTAGCCTCACCTTACTGAGGTGTCAGGTGAGGGTACCTGGTTGTGTCACCTTAGCCTCACCTTACTGAGGTGTCAGGTGAGGTTACCTGGTTGTGTCAGCACCTTAGCCTCACCCTACTAAGGTGTCAGGTGAGGTTATCTGGTTGTGTCAGAACCTTAGCCTCACCCTACTAAGGTGTCAGGTGAGGTTACCTGGTTGTGTCAGCACCTTAGCCTCACCTTACTGAGGTATCAGATGATGTTACCTGGTTGTGTCAGCACCTTAGCCTCGCCTTACTGGGGTGTCAGGTGAGGGTACCTGGTTGTGTCAGCACCTTAGCCTCACCCTACTGAGGTGTCAGGTGAGGTTACCTGGTTGTGTCAACACCTTTGCCTAACCCTACTAAGGTGTCAGGTGAGGTTACCTGGTTGTGTCAGCATCTTAGCTTCACCTTACTGGTGTGTCAGGTGAGGTTACCTTGTTGTATCAGCACATTAGCCTCACCTTACTTAGGTGTCAGGTGAGGTTACCTGATTGTGGCAGCACCTTAGCCTCACCTTACTGAGGTGTGAAATGAGGGTTCCTGGTTGTGTCAGCACCTTAGCTTCACCTTACTGAGATGTCATGTGAGGTTACCTGGTTGTGTCAGCACCTTAGCCTCACCTTACTGAGGTGTCAGATGAGGTTACATGGTTGTGTCAGCACCTTAGCCTCACCTTACTGAGGTGTCAGGTCAGGTTACCTGGTTGTGTCACCTTAGCCTCACCTTACTAAGGTGTCAGGTGAGATTACCTGGTTGTGTCAGCACCTTAACCTCACCTTACTTAGGTGTCAGGTGAGGTTACCTGGTTGTGTCAGCACCTTAGCCTCACCCTACTAAGGTGTCAGATGAGGTTACCTGGTTGTGTCAGCACCTTAGCCTCACCTTACTGAGGTGTCAGGTGAGGTTACCTGGTTGTGTCAGCACCTTAGCCTTAACTTACTGTCGTGTCAGGTGAGGTTACCTGGTTGTGTCAGCACCTTAGCCTCACCTACTGAGGTGTCAGGTGAGGTTACCTGGTTGTGTCAGCACATTAGCTTCACCTCACTTAGGTGTCAGGTTAGGTTACCTGGTTGTGTCAGCACCTTAGCCTCACCTTACTGAGGTGTCAGGTGAGGTTACCTGGTTGTGTCAGCAGCTTAGCCTCACTTTACTAAGGTGTCAGATGAGGTTACCTGGTTGTGTCAGCACCTTAGCCTCACCTTACTGAGGTGTCAGATGAGGTTACCTGGTTGTGTCTGCACCTTAGCCTTACCTTAATGAGGTGTCAGATGAGGTTACCTGGTTGTGTCAGCATCTTAGCTTCACCTTACTGGTGTGTCAGGTGAGGTTACCTGGTTGTATCAGCACCTTAGCCTCACCTTACTGAGGTTGTCAGGTGAGGTTACCTGGTTGTGTCATCACCTTAGCCTTACCTTACTGAGGTGTCAGATGAGGTTATCTGGTTGTGTCAGCACCTTAGATTCACCTTACTGAGGTGTCAGGTTAGGTTACCTGGTTGTGTCAGCACCTTAGCCTCACCTTACTGAGGAGTCAGATGAGATTACCTGGTTGTGCAGCACCATAGCCTCGCCTTACTGGGGTGTCAGGTGAGGTTACCTGGTTGTGTCAGCACCTTAGCCTCACCTTACTGAGGTGTCAGGTGAGGTTACCTGGTTGTGTCAGCACCTTAGCCTCACCTTACTAAGGTGTCAGGTCAGGTTACCTGTTTGTGTCAGCACCTTAGCCTCACCCTACTGAGGTGTCAGGTCAGGGTGCCTGGTTGTCTCAGCACCTTAGACTCACCTTACTGAGGTGTCAGATGATGTTACCTGGTTGTGTCAGCAACTTAGCCTCACTTTGCTGATGTGTATGGTGAGGTTACCTGGTTGTGTCAGCAGCTTAGCCTCACTTTACTGAGGTGTCAGGTGAGGTTACCTGGTTGTGTAAGAAACCTTAGCCTCACCTTCCTGTCTTGTCAGATGAGGTTACATGGTTGTGTCAGCACCTTAGCCTCACCTTACTGAGGTGTCAGGTGAGGGTACCTGATTGTGTCACCTTAGCCTCACCCTACTAAGGTGTCAGGTGAGGTTACCTGGTTGTGTCAGCACCATAGCCTCACCTTACTGAGGTGTATGTGGGGTTACCTGGTTGTGTCAGCACCTTAGCCTCACTTTACTAGAGTGTTAGGTGAGGTTACCTGGTTGTGTCAGCACCTTAGCCTCGCCTTACTGAGGTGTCAGGTGAGGTTACCTGGTTGTGTCAGCACCTTAGCCTCGCCTTACTGAGGTGTCAGGTGAGGTTACCTGGTTGTGTCAGCACCTTAGCCTCGCCTTACTAAGGTGTCAGATGAGGTTACCTGGTTGTGTCAGCACCTTAGCCTCACCTTACTGAGTTGTCAGATGATGTTACCTGGTTGTGTCAGCACCTTAGCCTCGCCTTACTGAGGTGTCAGATGAGGTTACCTGGTTGTGTCAGCACCTTAGCCTCACCCTACTGAGGTGTCAGGTGAGGTTACCTGGTTGTGTCAGCACCTTAGCCTCGCCTTACTAAGGTGTCAGGTGAGGTTACCTGGTTGTGTCACCTTAGCCTCACCTTACTAAGGTGTCAGATGAGGTTACCTGGTTGTGTCAGCACCTTAGCCTCACCTTACTGAGTTGTCAGATGATGTTACCTGGTTGTGTCAGCACCTTAGCCTCGCCTTACTGAGGTGTCAGGTGAGGTTACCTGGTTGTGTCAGCACCTTAGCCTCACCCTACTGGGGTGTCAGGTGAGGTTACCTGGTTGTGTCAGCACATTAGAATCACCCTATTGAGGTGTCAGGTGAGGTTACCTGGTTGTCTCAGCAACTTAGCCTAACCCTACTAAGGTGTCAGGTGAGGTTACCTGGTTGTGTCAGCACCTTAGCCTCACCTTAATGAGGTGTAAGGTGAAGTTACCTGGTTGTGTCAGCACCTTAGCCTCACCCTACTAAGGTGTCAGGTGAGGTTATCTGGTTGTGTCTGCACCTTAGCCTCACTCTACTAAGGTGTCAGTTGAGGTTACCTGGTTGTGTCAGCAACTTAGCCTCACCTTACTGAGGTGTCAGCTGAGGTTACCTGGTTGTGTCAGCACCTGAGCCTCACCTTAATGAGGTGTAAGGTGAGGTTACCTGGTTGTGTCAGCACCTTAGCCTCACCCTACTAAGGTGTCAGGTGAGGTTATCTGGTTGTATCTGCACCTTAGACTCACCTTACTGAGGTGTCAGGTGAGGTTACCTGGTTGTGTCAGCACCTTAGCCTCACCCTACTAAGGTGTCAGATGAGGTTACATGGTTGTATCAGCATCTTAGCCTCATCTTACTGAGGTGTCAGGTGAGGGTACCTGGTTGTGTCACCTTAGCCTCACCTTACTAAGGTGTCAGGTGAGGTTATCTGGTTGTGTCAGAATCTTAGCCTCACCCGACTAAGGTGTCAGGTGAGGTTACCTGGTTGTGTCAGTACCTTAGCCTCACCTTACAGAGGTGTCAGATGATGTTACATGGTTATGTCAGCACCTTAGCCTCGCCTTACTGGGGTGTCAGGTGAGGTTACCTGGTTGTGTCAGCACCTTAGCCTCACCTTACTGAGGTGTATGTGGTGTTACCTGGTTGTGTCAGCACATTAGCCTCACTATACTAAGGTGTCAGGTGAGGTTACTTGGTTGTGTCAGCACCTTAGCCTCACCTTACTGAGGTGTCAGATGAGGTTACCTGGTTGTGTCAGCACATTAGCCTCAACTTAATGAGGTGTCAGGTGAGGTTACCTGATGTGTCAGCACCTTAGCCTCACCCTACTGAGGTGACATGTGAGGTTACCTGGTTGTGAAGCACCTTAGCCTCACCTTACTTAGGTGTCAGGTGAGGTTACCTGGTTGTGTCAGCACATTAGCCTCACTATACTAAGGTGTCAGGTGAGGTTACTTGGTTGTGTCAACACCTTAGCCTCACCTTACTGAGGTGTCAGATGAGGTTACCTGGTTGTGTCAGCACCTTAGACTCACCCTACTAAGGTGTCAGATGAGGTTACCTGGTTGTGTCAGCACCTTAGACTCACCCTATTGAGGTGTCAGCTGAGGTTACCTGGTTGTCTCAGCACCTTAGCCTAACCCTACTAAGGTGTCAGGCGAGGTTACCTGGTTGTATCAGCACCTTAGCCTCACCTTACTGAGGTGTCAGATGAGGTAACCTGGTTGTGACAGCACCTTAGCCTCACCTTACTGAGGTGTCTCATGAGGTTACATGGTTGTGTCAGCACCTTTGCCTCACCTTACTGAGGTGTGAAATGAGGGTTCCTGGTTGTGTCAGCACCTCAGCCTCACCTTACTGAGATGTCAGGTGAGGTTACCTGGTTGTGTCAGCACCTTAGCCTCACCCTACTAAGGTGTCAGATTAGGTTACCTGGTTGTGTCAGCACCTTAGCCTCACCTTACTGAGGTGTCAGGTGAGGTTACCTGGTTGTGTCAGCACCTTAGCCTTAACGTACTGACGTGTCAGGTGAGGTTACCTGGTTGTGTCAGCACCTTAGCCTCACCTACTGAGGTGTCAGGTGAGGTTACCTGGTTGTGTCAGCACATTAGCTTCATCTCACTTAGGTATCAGGTGAGGTTACCTGGTTCTGTCAGCACCTTAGCCTCACCTTACTAAGGTGTCAGGTGAGGTGACCTGGTTGTGTCAGCACCTTAGCCTCACCTTACTGAGGTGTCAGATGATGTTACCTGGTTGTGTCAGCGCCTTAGCCTCACCTTACTAAGGTGTCAGGTGAGGTTACCTGGTTGTGTCAGCAGCTTAGTCTCACCTTACTGAGGTGTCAGATGAGGTTACCTGGTTGTGTCAGCAGTTTAGCCTCACCTTACTGAGGTGTCAGATGAGGTTACCTGGTTGTGTCAGCACCTTAGCCTCACCTTACTGAGGTGTCAGATGAGGTTACCTGGTTGTGTCAGCAGCTTAGCCTCACCTTACTGAGGTGTCAGATGAGGTTTCCTGGTTGTGTCAGCACCTTAGCCTTAACTTAATTAGGTGTCAGGTTAGGTTACCTGGTTGTGTCAGCACCTTAGCCTCACCTTACTGAGGAGTCAGATGAGATTACATGGTTGTGCAGCACCATAGCCTCGCCTTACTGGGGTGTCAGGTGAAGTTAGCTGGTTGTGTCAGCCCCTTAGCCTCACCTTACTAAGGTGTCAGGTGAAGTTACCTGGTTGTTTCAGCACCTTAGCTTCACCTTACTGAGGTGTCAGATCAGGTTACCTGGTTATGTCAGCACCTTAGCTTCACCTTACTGAGGTGTCAGGTGAGGTTACCTGGTTGTGTCAGTACCTTAGCCTCACCTTACTCAGGTGTCAGCTGATGTTACCTGGTTGTTTCAGTACCTTAGCCTCACCCTAGAGAGGTGTGAGGTGAGGTTGCCTGGTTGTGTCAGCACCTTAGCCTCACCTTACGTAGGTGTCAGGTGATGTTAACTGGTTGTGTCAGTACCTTAGTCTCACCCTACTGAGGTGTCAGGTGAGGTTACCTGGTTGTGTCAGCACTTTTGCCTCACCTTACTAAGGTTGGCCACATAGGATAAGGCTTGTCATAAGGAGAGCCTCATAGGATAAGACTTGTCATACGGTTGGCCACATAGGATAAGGGTTGTCATAAAAGGAGCCACATAGGATAGGGCTTGTCATACGGGCCACATAGGATAAGGCTTGTCATAAGGGCCACATAGGATAAGGCTTGTCATAAGGTGAGCCACATAGGATAAGGCTTGTTATAAGGTGATCCACATAGGATAAGGCTTGTCATAAGGTGGGCCACATAGAATAAGACTTGTCATAAGCTGAGCCACATAGTAAAATGCTTGTCATAAGGGCCACATAGAATAAGGCGTGTCATAAGGTTGACCAGAGAGGATGTTTTGCATAAGATCGGCGTCAAAGAATAAGGCTTGTCATAAGGGGATCCACATAGGATGAGGCTTGTCATAAGGTGGGCCACATAGGATAAGTCTTGTCATAAGGGGAGCCACATAGGATAAGGCTTGTTTTAAGTGCAGCCACATAGGATAAGGCTTGTCATAAGGTTGGCCACATCGGATAAGGCTTGTCATAAGGTGAGCCATATACGATAAGGCTTGTCATAAGGTGAGCCACATAGGATAGAGCTTGTAATAAGGGTCACATAGGATAAGGCTTGGCATAAGGTTGGCCACATAGGATAAGGCTTGTCATAAGGTGAGCCACATAGAATAAGGCTTGTCATAAGGTGAGCCCTATACGATAAGGCTTGTCATAAGGTGAGCCACATAGGATAAGGCTTGTGTTAAGGTGAGCCACATAGGATAAGGCTTGTCATAAGGTTGGCCACATAGGATAAGGCTTATCATAAGGGGAGCCACATAGGATAAGGCTTGTCATAAGGTGGGCCACAAAGGATAAGGCTTGTCATAATAGGAGCCTCATAGGATAAGGCTTGTCATAAGGGGAGCCTCATAAATTAAGGCTTGTCATAAGGGCCACATAGGATAAGGCTTGTGATAATGGGAGCTCCATAGGATAAGGCTTGTCATAAAGTGGGCCACATAGGAAAATGTTTGTCATAAGGGCCACATAGAATAAGACGTATCATAAGGTTGACCACATAGGATAAGACTTGTCAAAAGGTTGGGCACAGAGGATATGTTTTGCATAAGGTTGGCCTCAAAGAATAAGGCTTGTCATTAGGGGATCCACATAGGATAAGGCTGGTCATAAGGTGGGCCACATAGGAAAAGGCTTGTCATAAGTTGGGCCACATAGAATAAGGCTTGTCATAAGGGGAGCCACATAGGATAAGCTTGTCATTAGCGCAGCCATATTGGATAAGGCTTGTCATAAGGTTGGCCACATCGGATAAGGCTTGTAATAAGGTTGGCCATATAGGATAAGGCTTGTCATAAGAGCTACATAGTATAAGGCTTGTCATCAGGTGAGCCACATAGGATAAGGCTTGTTATAAGATTGGCCACATAGAATAAGGCTTGTCATGAGGTTGGCCACATAGGATAAGGCTTGTCATAAGGTAAGCCACATAGGATAAGGCTTGTCATAAGGTGAGCCATATACGACACGGCATGTCATAAAGGCCACATAGGATAAGGCTTGTGATAAGGTGAGCCACATAGGAAAAGGTATGTCATAAGGTGTGCCACATAGGATAAAGCTTGTCATAAGGTGGGCCACATAGGATAATGCTTGTCATAAGGGCCACATAAATTAAGGCTTGTCATAAGGTTGACCATATAGGATAAGACTTGTCATAAGGTTGGCCACAGAGGATAAGGCATGTCATAAGGTTGGCCTCCAAGAATAAGGCTTGTCATAAGCAAAGCCACATAGGATAAGGCTTGTCATAAGGTTTGCCACATAGGATAAGGCTTGTAATAAGGTTGGCCACATAGGATAAGGCTTGTCATAAGGGCCACATAGGATAAGGCTTGTCATAAGGTGAACCACATAAGATAAGGCTTGTCATAAGGTGAGCCACATAGGATAAGGCTTGTCATAAGGTGAGCCATATACGATAAGGGTTGTCAAAAGGTGAGCCACATAGAATAAGGCTTGTAATATGGGCCACATAGTATAAGGCTTGTCATAAGGTGAGCCACATAGGATAAGGCTTGTTATAAGGGTCACATAGGATAAGGCTTGTCATAAGGTGAGCCATATACGATAAGGCTTGTCATAAGGGCCATATAGGATAAGGCTTGTCATAAGGTGAGCCACATAGGATAAGGCTTGTCATACCTGGTTGTGTCAGTACCTTAGCCTCACCCAACTAAGGTGTCAGGTGAGGTTACCTGGTTGTGTCAGTACCTTAGCCTCACCCTACTAAGGTGTCAGGTGAGGTTACCTGGTTGTGTCAGTACCTTAGCCTCACCCTACTGAGGTGTCAGGTGAGGTTACCTGGTTGTGTCAGCACCTTAGCCTCACCTTACTGAGGTGTCAGATGAGGGTACCTGTTTGTGTCAGCACCTTAGCCTCACCTTACTGAGGTGTCGGGTGAGGTTACCTGGTTGTGTCAGCACCTTAGCCTCACCCTACTAAGGTGTCAGGTGAGGTTATCTGGTTGTGTCAGAACCTTAGCCTCACCCTACTAAGGTGTCAGGTGAGGTTACCTGGTTGTGTCAGCACCTTAGCCTCACCTTACTTAGGTGTCAGATGAGGTTACCTGGTTGTGTCAGCACCTTAGCCTCGCCTTACTGGGGTGTCAGGTGAGGTGACCAGGTTGTGTCAGCAACTTAGCCTCACCTTACTAAGGTGTCAGGTGAGGTTACCTGGTTGCGATAGCACATTATTCTCACCCTACTAAGGTGTCAGGTGAAGTTATCTGGTTGTGTCAGAACCTTAGCCTCACCCTACAAAGGTGTCAGGTGAGGTTACCTGGTTGTGTCAGTACCTTAGCCTCACCTTACTCAGGTGTCAGGTGATGTTACCTGGTTGTGTCAGTACCTTAGCCTCACCCTACTGAGGTGTCAGGTGAGATTACCTGATTGTGTCAGTACCTTAGCCTCACCCTACTGAGGTGTCAGGTGAGGTTACCTGGTTGTCTCAGCACCTTAGCCTCACGTTACTGAGGTGTCAGATGATGTTACCTGGTTGTGTCAGCACCTTAGCCTCACCTTAACAAGGTGTCAGGTGAGGTTACCTGGTTGTGTCAGAACCTTAGCCTCACCTTACTGAGGTGTCAGATGAGGTTACCTGGTTGTGTCAGCACCTTAGCCTCACTTTACTAAGGTGTCAGGTGATGTTACCTGGTTGTATCAGCACCTTAGCCTCACCTTACCGAGGTGTCAGGTGAGGTTACCTGGTTGTGTCAGCACCTTAGTCTCACCTTGCTGAGGTGTCAGGTAAGGTTACCTGGTTGTGTCAGCACCTTAGCCTCACGTTAATGAGGTGTAAGGTGAGGTTACCTGGTTGTGTCAGCACCTTAGCCTCACCCTACTCAGGTGTCAGGTGAGGTTATCTGGTTGTGTCTGCACCTTAGACTCACCTTACTGAGGTGTCAGATAATGTTACATGGTTGTGTCAGCACCTTAGCCTCACCTTACTGTCTTGTCAGATGAGGTTACATGGTTGTGTCAGCATCTTAGCCTCACCTTACTGAGGTGTCAGGTGAGGTTACCTGGTTGTGTCAGCACCTTAGCCTCACCCTACTAAGGTGTCAGGTGAGGTTATCTGGTTGTGTCAGAACCTTAGCCTCACCCTACTAAGGTGTCAGGTGAGGTTACCTGGTTGTGTCAGCACCTTAGCCTCACCTTACTGAGGTGTCAGATGATGTTACCTGGTTGTGTCAGCACCTTAGCCTCGCCTTACTGGGGTGTCAGGTGAGGGTACCTGGTTGTGTCAGCACCTTAGCCTCACCCTACTGAGGTGTCAGGTGAGGTTACCTGGTTGTGTCAACACCTTTGCCTAACCCTACTAAGGTGTCAGGTGAGGTTACCTGGTTGTGTCAGCATCTTAGCTTCACCTTACTGGTGTGTCAGGTGAGGTTACCTTGTTGTATCAGCACCTTAGCCTCACCTTACTTAGGTGTCAGGTGAGGTTAGCTGATTGTGGCAGCACCTTAGCCTCACCTTACTGAGGTGTGAAATGAGGGTTCCTGGTTGTGTCAGCACCTTAGCTTCACCTTACTGAGATGTCAGGTGAGGTTACCTGGTTGTGTCAGCACCTTAGCCTCACCTTACTGAGGTGTCAGATGAGGTTACATGGTTGTGTCAGCACCTTAGCCTCACCTTACTGAGGTGTCGGGTCAGGTTACCTGGTTGTGTCACCTTAGCCTCACCTTACTAAGGTGTCAGGTGAGATTACCTGGTTGTGTCAGCACCTTAGCCTCACCTTACTTAGGTGTCAGGTGAGGTTACCTGGTTGTGTCAGCACCTTAGCCTCACCCTACTAAGGTGTCAGATGAGGTTACCTGGTTGTGTCAGCACCTTAGCCTCACCTTACTGAGGTGTCAGGTGAGGTTACCTGGTTGTGTCAGCACCTTAGCCTTAACTTACTGTCGTGTCAGGTGAGGTTACCTGGTTGTGTCAGCACCTTAGCCTCACCTACTGAGGTGTCAGGTGAGGTTACCTGGTTGTGTCAGCACATTAGCTTCACCTCACTTAGGTGTCAGGTTAGGTTACCTGGTTGTGTCAGCACCTTAGCCTCACCTTACTGAGGTGTCAGATGAGGTTACCTGGTTGTGTCATCACCTTAGCCTTACCTTACTGAGGTGTCAGATGAGGTTATCTGGTTGTGTCAGCACCTTAGATTCACCTTACTGAGGTGTCAGGTTAGGTTACCTGGTTGTGTCAGCACCTTAGCCTCACCTTACTGAGGAGTCAGATGAGATTACCTGGTTGTGCAGCACCATAGCCTCGCCTTACTGGGGTGTCAGGTGAGGTTACCTGGTTGTGTCAGCACCTTAGCCTCACCTTACTGAGGTGTCAGGTGAGGTTACCTGGTTGTGTCAGCACCTTAGCCTCACCTTACTAAGGTGTCAGGTCAGGTTACCTGTTTGTGTCAGCACCTTAGCCTCACCCTACTGAGGTGTCAGGTCAGGGTGCCTGGTTGTCTCAGCACCTTAGACTCACCTTACTGAGGTGTCAGATGATGTTACCTGGTTGTGTCAGCAACTTAGCCTCACTTTGCTGATGTGTATGGTGAGGTTACCTGGTTGTGTCAGCAGCTTAGCCTCACTTTACTGAGGTGTCAGGTGAGGTTACCTGGTTGTGTAAGAAACCTTAGCCTCACCTTCCTGTCTTGTCAGATGAGGTTACATGGTTGTGTCAGCACCTTAGCCTCACCTTACTGAGGTGTCAGGTGAGGGTACCTGATTGTGTCACCTTAGCCTCACCCTACTAAGGTGTCAGGTGAGGTTACCTGGTTGTGTCAGCACCTTAGCCTCACCTTACTGAGGTGTATGTGGGGTTACCTGGTTGTGTCAGCACCTTAGCCTCACTTTACTAGAGTGTTAGGTGAGGTACCTGGTTGTGTCAGCACCTTAGCCTCGCCTTACTGAGGTGTCAGGTGAGGTTACCTGGTTGTGTCAGCACCTTAGCCTCGCCTTACTAAGGTGTCAGGTGAGGTTACCTGGTTGTGTCACCTTAGCCTCACCTTACTAAGGTGTCAGATGAGGTTACCTGGTTGTGTCAGCACCTTAGCCTCACCTTACTGAGTTGTCAGATGATGTTACCTGGTTGTGTCAGCACCTTAGCCTCGCCTTACTGAGGTGTCAGGTGAGGTTACCTGGTTGTGTCAGCACCTTAGCCTCACCCTACTGAGGTGTCAGGTGAGGTTACCTGGTTGTGTCAGGACCTTAGCCTCGCCTTACTGGGGTGTCAGGTGAGGTTACCTGGTTGTGTCAGCACCTTAGACTCACCCTATTGAGGTGTCAGGTGAGGTTACCTGGTTGTCTCAGCAACTTAGCCTAACCCTACTAAGGTGTCAGGTGAGGTTACCTGGTTGTGTCAGCACCTTAGCCTCACCTTAATGAGGTGTAAGGTGAAGTTACCTGGTTGTCTCAGCACCTTAGCCTCACCCTACTAAGGTGTCAGGTGAGGTTATCTGGTTGTGTCTGCACCTTAGCCTCACTCTACTAAGGTGTCAGTTGAGGTTACCTGGTTGTGTCAGCAACTTAGCCTCACCTTACTGAGGTGTCAGCTGAGGTTACCTGGTTGTGTCAGCACCTGAGCCTCACCTTAATGAGGTGTAAGGTGAGGTTACCTGGTTGTGTCAGCACCTTAGCCTCACCCTACTAAGGTGTCAGGTGAGGTTATCTGGTTGTATCTGCACCTTAGACTCACCTTACTGAGGTGTCAGGTGAGGTTACCTGGTTGTGTCAGCACCTTAGCCTCACCCCTACTGAGGTGTCAGATGAGGTTACATGGTTGTATCAGCATCTTAGCCTCATCTTACTGAGGTGTCAGGTGAGGGTACCTGGTTGTGTCACCTTAGCCTCACCTTACTAAGGTGTCAGGTGAGGTTATCTGGTTGTGTCAGAATCTTAGCCTCACCCGACTAAGGTGTCAGGTGAGGTTACCTGGTTGTGTCAGTACCTTAGCCTCACCTTACAGAGGTGTCAGATGATGTTACCTGGTTGTGTCAGCACCTTAGCCTCGCCTTACTGGGGTGTCAGGTGAGGTTACCTGGTTGTGTCAGCACCTTAGCCTCACCTTACTGAGGTGTATGTGGTGTTACCTGGTTGTGTCAGCACCTTAGCCTCACTATACTAAGGTGTCAGGTGAGGTTACTTGGTTGTGTCAACACCTTAGCCTCACCTTACTGAGGTGTCAGATGAGGTTACCTGGTTGTGTCAGCACCTTAGACTCACCCTACTAAGGTGTCAGATGAGGTTACCTGGTTGTGTCAGTACCTTAGACTCACCCTATTGAGGTGTCAGGTGAGGTTACCTGGTTGTCTCAGCACCTTAGCCTAACCCTACTAAGGTGTCAGGCGAGGTTACCTGGTTGTATCATCACCTTAGCCTCACCTTACTGAGGTGTCAGGTGAGGTTACCTGGTTGTGTCAGCACCTTAGCCTCACCTTACTGATATGTCAGATGAGGTAACCTGGTTGTGACAGCACCTTAGCCTCACCTTACTGAGGTGTCTCATGAGGTTACATGGTTGTGTCAGCACCTTAGCCTCACCTTACTGAGGTGTGAAATGAGGGTTCCTGGTTGTGTCAGCACCTCAGCCTCAGTTTACTGAGATGTCAGGTGAGGTTACCTGGTTGTGTCAGCACCTTAGCCTCACCTTACTGAGGTGTCAGGTGAGGTTACATGGTTGTGTCAGCACCTTAGCCTCACCTTACTGAGGTGTCAGGTGAGGTTACCTGGTTGTGTCACCTTAGCCTCACCTTACTAAGGTGTCAGGTGAGGTTACCTGGTTGTGTCAGCACCTTCGCCTCACCCTACTAAGGTGTCAGATTAGGTTACCTGGTTGTGTCAGCACCTTAGCCTCACCTTACTGAGGTGTCAGGTGAGGTTACCTGGTTGTGTCAGCACCTTAGCCTTAACGTACTGACGTGTCAGGTGAGGTTACCTGGTTGTGTCAGCACCTTAGCCTCACCTACTGAGGTGTCAGGTGAGGTTACCTGGTTGTGTCAGCACATTAGCTTCACCTCACTTAGGTATCAGGTGAGGTTACCTGGTTCTGTCAGCACCTTAGCCTCACCTTACTAAGGTGACAGGTGAGGTGACCTGGTTGTGTCAGCACCTTAGCCTCACCTTACTGAGGTGTCAGATGATGTTACCTGGTTGTGTCAGCGCCTTAGCCTTACCTTACTAAGGTGTCAGGTGAGGTTACCTGGTTGTGTCAGCAGCTTAGTCTCACCTTACTGAGGTGTCAGATGAGGTTACCTGGTTGTGTCAGCACCTTAGCCTCACCTTACTTAGGTGTCAGGTGAGGTTACCTGGTTGTGTCAGCACCTTAGCCTCACCCTACTAAGGTGTCAGATGAGGTTACCTGGTTGTGTCAGCACCTTAGCCTCACCTTACTGAGGTGTCAGGTGAGGTTACCTGGTTGTGTCAGCACCTTAGCCTCACCTTACTGAGGTTGTCAGGTGAGGTTACCTGGTTGTGTCATCACCTTAGCCTTACCTTACTGAGGTGTCAGATGAGGTTATCTGGTTGTGTCAGCACCTTAGCCTCACCTACTGAGGTGTCAGGTGAGGTTACCTGGTTGTGTCAGCACCTTAGCCTCACCTTACTGAGGTTGTCAGGTGAGGTTACCTGGTTGTGTCATCACCTTAGCCTTAACTTACTGTCGTGTCAGGTGAGGTTACCTGGTTGTGTCAGCACCTTAGCCTCACCTACTGAGGTGTCAGGTGAGGTTACCTGGTTGTGTCAGCACATTAGCTTCACCTCACTTAGGTGTCAGGTTAGGTTACCTGGTTGTGTCAGCACCTTAGCCTAACCTTACTGAGGTGTCAGCACCTTAGCCTTAACTTACTGTCGTGTCAGGTGAGGTTACCTGGTTGTGTCAGCACCTTAGCCTCACCTACTGAGGTGTCAGGTGAGGTTACCTGGTTGTGTCAGCACATTAGCTTCACCTCACTTAGGTGTCAGGTGAGGTTACCTGGTTGTGTCAGCACCTTAGCCTCACCTTACTAAGGTGTCAGGTGATGTTACCTGGTTGTATCAGCACCTTAGCCTCACCTTACTGAGGTGTCAGGTGATGTTACCTGGTTGTGTCAGCACCTTAGCCTCACCTTACTAAGGTGTCAGATGAGGTTACCTGGTTGTGTCAGCATCTTAGCCTTACCTTAGTAAGGTGTCAGGTGAGGTTACCTGGTTGTGTCAGCACCTTAGCCTTACCTTAATGAGGTGTCAGATGAGGTTATCTGGTTGTGTCAGCACCTTAGATTCACCCTACTGAGGTGTCAGGTTAGGTTACCTGGTTGTGTCAGCACCTTAGCCTCACCTTACTGAGGTTGTCAGGTGAGGTTACCTGGTTGTGTCAGCACCTTAGCCTCACCCTACTGAGGTGTCAGGTTAGGTTACCTGGTTGTGTCAGCACCTTAGCCTCACCTTACTAAGGTGTCAGGTGAGGTTACCTGGTTGTGTCAGCACCTTAGCCTCACCCTACTGAGGTGTCAGGTTAGGTTACCTGGTTGTGTCAGCACCTTAGCCTCACCCTACTGAGGTGTCAGGTGAGGTTACCTGGTTGTGTCAGCACCTTAGCCTCACCTTACTAAGGTGTCAGGTGAGGTGACCTGGTTGTGTCACCTCATCCTCATCTTACTAAGGTGTCAGGTCAGGTTACCTGGTTGTGTCAGCACCTTAGCTTCACCTTACTGAGGTGTCAGGTGAGGTTACCTGGTTGTGTCAGTACCTTAGCCTCACCCTAGAGAGGTGTCAGGTGAGGTTACCTGGTTGTGTCAGCACCTTAGTCTCACCTTAATGAGGTGTAAGGTGAGGTTACCTGGTTGTGTCAGCACCTTAGCCTCACCTTACTGAGGTGTCAGGTGAGGTTACCTGGTTGTGTCAGCACCTTAGCCTCACCTTACTAAGGTGTCAGGTCAGGTTACCTGTTTGTGTCAGCACCTTAGCCTCACCCTACTGAGGTGTCAGGTCAGGGTGCCTGGTTGTCTCAGCACCTTAGACTCACCTTACTGAGGTGTCAGATGATGTTACTTGGTTGTGTCAGCAACTTAGCCTCACTTTGCTGATGTGTATGGTGAGGTTACCTGGTTGTGTCAGCACCTTAGACTCACCCTATTGAGGTGTCAGGTGAGGTTACCTGGTTGTCTCAGCACCTTAGCCTAACCCTACTAAGGTGTCAGGTGAGGTTACCTGGTTGTATCAGCACCTTAGCCTCACCTTACTGAGGTGTCAGGTGAGGTTAACTGATTGTGTCAGCACCTTAGCCTCACCTTACTGAGGTGTCAGGTGTGGTTACCTGGTTGTGTCAGCACCTTAGCCTCACCTTACTGATATGTCAGATGAGCTTACCTGGTTGTGTCAGGACCTTAGCCTCACCTTACTGAGGTGTCAGGTGAGGTTACCTGGTTGTGTCAGCACCTTATCCTCACTTTACTAAGGTGTCAGGTGATGTTACCTGGTTGTGTCAGCACCTTAGCCTCACCTTACTGTGGTGTCAGATGAGGTTACCTGGTTGTGACAACACCTTAGCCTCACCTTACTGAGGTGTCGGGTTAGGTTACCTGGTTGTGTCAGCACCTTAGCCTCACCTTACTAAGGTGTCAGGTGAGGTTACCTGGTTGCGATAGCACCTTATTCTCACCCTACTAAGGTGTCAGGTGAGGTTATCTGGTTGTGTCAGAACCATAGCCTCACCCTACTAAGGTGTCAGGTGAGGTTACCTGGTTGTGTCAGGACCTTAGCCTCACCTTACTCAGGTGTCAGGTGAACGTTACCTGGTTGTGTCAGTACCTTAGCCTCACCCTACTGAGGTGTCAGGTGAGGTTACCTGGTTGTGTCAGCACCTTAGCCTCACCTTAATGAGGTGTAAGGTGAGGTTACCTGGTTGTGTCAGCACCTTAGCCTCACCCTACTAAGGTGTCAGGTGAGGTTATCTGGTTGTGTCTGCACCTTAGCCTCACTCTACTAAGGTGTCAGGTGAGGTTACCTGGTTGTGTCAGCAACTTAGCCTCACCTTACTGAGGTGTCAGCTGAGGTTACCTGGTTGTGACAGCACCTTAGCCTCACCTTAATGAGGTGTAAGGTGAGGTTAACTGGTTGTGTCAGCACCTTAGCCTCACCCTACTAAGGTGTCAGGTGAGGTTATCTGGTTGTATCTGCACCTTAGACTCACCTTACTGAGGTGTCAGATAATGTTACCTGGTTGTGTCAGCAACTTAGCCTCACTTTGCTGATGTGTCAGGTGAGGTTACCTGGTTGTGTCAGCACCTTAGCCTCACCTTACTCAGGTGTCGGTTTAGGTTACCTGGTTGTGTCAGCAGCTTAGCCTCACTTTACTAAGGTGTCAGGTGAGATTACATGGTTGTGTCAGTACATTAGCCTCACCCTACTGAGGTGTCAGGTGAGGTTACCTGGTTGTGTCAGCACCTTAGCCTCACCCTACTAAGGTGTCAGGTGAGGTTACCTGGTTGTGTCAGTACCTTAATCTCACCCTACTGAGGTGTCAGGTGAGGTTACCTGGTTGTGTCAGCACCTTAGACTCACCTTACTGTCTTGTCAGATGAGGTTACATGGTTGTGTCAGCATCTTAGCCTCACCTTACTGGGGTGTCAGGTGAGGGTACCTGGTTGTGTCACCTTAGCCTCACCTTACTGAGGTGTCAGGTGAGGTTACCTGGTTGTGTCAGGTCAGCACCTTAGCCTCACCCTACTAAGGTGTCAGGTGAGGTTATCTGGTTGTGTCAGAATCTTAGCCTCACCCGACTAAGGTGTCAGGTGAGGTTACCTGGTTGTGTCAGCACCTTAGCCTCGCCTTACTGGGGTGTCAGGTGAGGTTACCTGGTTGTGTCAGCACCTTAGCCTCACCTTAATGAGGTGTATGTGGTGTTACCTGGTTGTGTCAGCACATTAGCCTCACTATACTAAGGTGTCAGGTGAGGTTACTTGGTTGTGTCAACACCTTAGCTTCACCTTACTGAGGTGTCAGATGAGGTTACCTGGTTGTGTCAGCACCTTAGATTCACCGTACTGAGGTGTCAGGTGAGGTTACCTGGTTGTCTCAGCACCTTAGCCTAACCCTACTAAGGTGTCAGGTGAGGTTACCTGGTTGTCTCAGCACCTTAGCCTCACCTTACTGAGGTGTCAGGTGAGGTTACCTGGTTGTGTCAGCACCTTAGCCTCACCCTACTGAGGTGTCAGGTGATGGTGCCTGGTTGTCTCAGCACCTTAGCCTCACCTTACTGAGGTGTCAGATGAGGTTACCTGGTTGTGTCAGCACCTTAGCCTCACCTTAATGAGGTGTCAGGTGAGGTTACCTGGTTGTGTCAGCACCTTAGCCTCACCCTACTAAGGTGTCAGATGAGGTTATCTGGTTGTGTCAGCACCTTAGCCTCACCCTACTAAGATGTCAGGTGAGGTTACCTGGTTGTGTCAGCACCTTAGCCTCACCTTACTGAGGTGTCAGGTGAGGTTGCCTGGTTGTGTCAGCACCTTAGCCTCACCTTACTGGGGTGTCAGGTGATGTTACCTGGTTGTCTCAGCACCTTAGCCTCACCTTACTGAGGTGTCAGGTGAGGTTACCTGGTTGTGTCAGGACCTTAGCCTCACCTTACTGAGGTGTCAGGTGAGGTTACCTGGTTGTGTCAGCACCTTAGCCTCACCTTACTGAGGTGTCAGGTGAGGTTACCTGGTTGTGTCAGCACCTTAGCCTCACCTTACTAAGGTGTCAGGTCAGGTTACCTGTTTGTGTCAGCACCTTAGCCTCACCCTACTGAGGTGTCAGGTCAGGGTGCCTGGTTGTCTCAGCACCTTAGACTCACCTTACTGAGGTGTCAGATGATGTTACCTGGTTGTGTCAGCAGCTTAGCCTCACTTTACTGAGGTGTCAGGTGAGGTTACCTGGTTGTGTAAGAAACCTTAGCCTCACCTTCCTGTCTTGTCAGATGAGGTTACATGGTTGTGTCAGCACCTTAGCCTCACCTTACTGAGGTGTCAGGTGAGGGTACCTGGTTGTGTCACCTTAGCCTCACCCTACTAAGGTGTCAGGTGAGGTTACCTGGTTGTGTCAGCACCTTAGCCTCACCTTACTGAGGTGTATGTGGGGTTACCTGGTTGTGTCAGCACCTTAGCCTCACTTTACTAGAGTGTTAGGTGAGGTTACCTGGTTGTGTCAGCACCTTAGCCTCGCCTTACTGAGGTGTCAGGTGAGGTTACCTGGTTGTGTCAGCACCTTAGCCTCGCCTTACTAAGGTGTCAGGTGAGGTTACCTGGTTGTGTCACCTTAGCCTCACCTTACTAAGGTGTCAGATGAGGTTACCTGGTTGTGTCAGCACCTTAGCCTCACCTTACTGAGTTGTCACATGATGTTACCTGGTTGTGTCAGCACCTTAGCCTCGCCTTACTGAGGTGTCAGTTGAGGTTACCCTGTTGTGTCAGCACCTTAGTCTCACCCTACTGAGGTGTCAGGTGAGGTTACCTGGTTCTGTCAGCACCTTAGCCTCGCCTTACTGGGGTGTCAGGTGAGGTTACCTGGTTGTGTCAGCACCTTAGCCTCGCCTTACTGGGGTGTCAGGTGAGGTTACCTGGTTGTGTCAGCACATTAGACTCACCCTATTGAGGTGTGAGGTGAGGTTACCTGGTTGTCTCAGCAACTTAGCCTAACCCTACTAAGGTGTCAGGTGATGTTACCTGGTTGTGTCAGCACCTTAGACTCACCCTACTAAGGTGTCAGGTGAGGTTATCTGGTTGTGTCTGCACCTTAGCCTCACTCTACTAAGGTGTCAGTTGAGGTTACCTGGTTGTGTCAGCAACTTAGCCTCACCTTACTGAGGTGTCAGCTGAGGTTACCTGGTTGTGTCAGCACCTTAGCCTCACCTTAATGAGGTGTAAGGTGAGGTTACCTGGTTGTGTCAGCACCTTAGCCTCACCCTACTAAGGTGTCAGGTGAGGTTATCTGGTTGTATCTGCACCTTAGACTCACCTTACTGAGGTGTCAGGTGAGGTTACCTGGTTGTGTCAGCACCTTAGCCTCACCCTACTCAGGTGTCAGATGAGGTTACATGGTTGTATCAGCATCTTAGCCTCACCCGACTAAGGTGTCAGGTGAGGTTTCCTGGTTGTGTCAGTACCTTAGCCTCACCTTACAGATGTGTCAGATGATGTTACCTGGTTGTGTCAGCACCTTAGCCTCGCCTTACTGGGGTGTCAGGTGAGGTTACCTGGTTGTGTCAGCACCTTAGCCTCACCTTACTGAGGTGTCAGGTGAGGTTACCTGGTTGTGTCACCTTAGCCTCACCTTACTAAGGTGTCAGGTGAGGTTACCTGGTTGTGTCAGCACCTTAGCCTCACCTTACTAAGGTGTCAGGTGAGGTTATCTGGTTGTGTCAGCACCTTAGACTCACCCTAATAAGGTGTCAGGTGAGGTTATCTGGTTGTGTCTGCACCTTAGCCTCACTCTACTAAGGTGTCAGTTGAGGTTACCTGGTTGTGTCAGCAACTTAGCCTCACCTTACTGAGGTGTCAGCTGAGGTTACCTGGTTGTGTCAGCACCTTAGCCTCACCTTAATGAGGTGTATGTGGTGTTACCTGGTTGTGTCAGCACATTAGCCTCACCTTAATGAGGTGTCAGGTGAGGTTACCTGATGTGTCAGCACCTTAGCCTCACCCTACTGAGGTGACATGTGAGGTTACCTGGTTGTGTCAGGTCAGCACCTTAGCCTCACCCTACTAAGGTGTCAGGTGAGGTTATCTGGTTGTGTCAGAATCTTAGCCTCACCCGACTAAGGTGTCAGGTGAGGTTACCTGGTTGTGTCAGCACCTTAGCCTCACCTTACTGAGGTGTATGTGGTGTTACCTGGTTGTGTCAGCACATTAGCCTCACCTTAATGAGGTGTCAGGTGAGGTTACCTGATGTGTCAGCACCTTAGCCTCACCCTACTGAGGTGACATGTGAGGTTACCTGGTTGTGTCAGCACATTAGCCTCACTATACTAAGGTGTCAGGTGAGGTTACTTGGTTGTGTCAACACCTTAGCCTCACCTTACGGAGGTGTCAGATGAGGTTACCTGGTTGTGTCAGCACCTTAGACTCACCCTACTAAGGTGTCAGATGAGGTTACCTGGTTGTATCAGCACCTTAGACTCACCCTATTGAGGTGTCAGGTGAGGTTACCTGGTTGTCTCAGCACCTTAGCCTAACCCTACTAAGGTGTCAGGTGAGGTTACCTGGCTGTATCAGCACCTTAGCCTCACCTTACTGAGGTGTCAGGTGAGGTTACCTGGTTGTGTCAGCACCTTAGCCTCACCTTACTGATATGTCAGATGAGGTTACCTGGTTGTGACAGCACCTTAGCCTCACCTTACTGAGGTGTCTCATGAGGTTACCTGGTTGTGTCAGGACCTTAGCCTCACCTTACTGAGGTGTCAGGTGAGGTTACCTGGTTGTGTCAGCACCTTAGCCTCACCTTGCTGAGGTGTCAGGTGAGGTTACCTGGTTGTGTCAGCACCTTAGCCTCACCTTACTGAGGTGTCAGGTGAGGTTACCTGGTTGTGTCAGCACCTTAGCCTCACCTTACTGAGGTGTCAGGTGAGGTTACCTGGTTGTCTCAGCACCTTAGCCTAACCCTACTAAGGTGTCAGGTGAGGTTACCTGGTTGTCTCAGCACCTTAGCCTCACCTTACTGAGGTGTCAGGTGAGGTTACCTGGTTGTGTCAGCACCTTAGCCTCACCCTACTGAGGTGTCAGGTGATGGTGCCTGGTTGTCTCAGCACCTTAGCCTCACCTTACTGAGGTGTCAGATGAGGTTACCTGGTTGTGTCAGCACCTTAGCCTCACCTTAATGAGGTGTCAGGTGAGGTTACCTGGTTGTGTCAGCACCTTAGCCTCACCCTACTAAGGTGTCAGATGAGGTTATCTGGTTGTGTCAGCACCTTAGCCTCACCCTACTAAGATGTCAGGTGAGGTTACCTGGTTGTGTCAGCACCTTAGCCTCACCTTACTGAGGTGTCAGGTGAGGTTGCCTGGTTGTGTCAGCACCTTAGCCTCACCTTACTGGGGTGTCAGGTGATGTTACCTGGTTGTCTCAGCACCTTAGCCTCACCTTACTGAGGTGTCAGGTGAGGTTACCTGGTTGTGTCAGGACCTTAGCCTCACCTTACTGAGGTGTCAGGTGAGGTTACCTGGTTGTGTCAGCACCTTAGCCTCACCTTACTGAGGTGTCAGGTGAGGTTACCTGGTTGTGTCAGCACCTTAGCCTCACCTTACTAAGGTGTCAGGTCAGGTTACCTGTTTGTGTCAGCACCTTAGCCTCACCCTACTGAGGTGTCAGGTCAGGGTGCCTGGTTGTCTCAGCACCTTAGACTCACCTTACTGAGGTGTCAGATGATGTTACCTGGTTGTGTCAGCAACTTAGCCTCACTTTGCTGATGTGTATGGTGAGGATACCTGGTTGTGTCAGCAGCTTAGCCTCACTTTACTGAGGTGTCAGGTGAGGTTACCTGGTTGTGTAAGAAACCTTAGCCTCACCTTCCTGTCTTGTCAGATGAGGTTACATGGTTGTGTCAGCACCTTAGCCTCACCTTACTGAGGTGTCAGGTGAGGGTACCTGGTTGTGTCACCTTAGCCTCACCCTACTAAGGTGTCAGGTGAGGTTACCTGGTTGTGTCAGCACCTTAGCCTCACCTTACTGAGGTGTATGTGGGGTTACCTGGTTGTGTCAGCACCTTAGCCTCACTTTACTAGAGTGTTAGGTGAGGTTACCTGGTTGTGTCAGCACCTTAGCCTCGCCTTACTGAGGTGTCAGGTGAGGTTACCTGGTTGTGTCAGCACCTTAGCCTCGCCTTACTAAGGTGTCAGGTGAGGTTACCTGGTTGTGTCACCTTAGCCTCACCTTACTAAGGTGTCAGATGAGGTTACCTGGTTGTGTCAGAACCTTAGCCTCACCTTACTGAGTTGTCACATGATGTTACCTGGTTGTGTCAGCACCTTAGCCTCGCCTTACTGAGGTGTCAGTTGAGGTTACCCTGTTGTGTCAGCACCTTAGTCTCACCCTACTGAGGTGTCAGGTGAGGTTACCTGGTTCTGTCAGCACCTTAGCCTCGCCTTACTGGGGTGTCAGGTGAGGTTACCTGGTTGTGTCAGCACCTTAGCCTCGCCTTACTGGGGTGTCAGGTGAGGTTACCTGGTTGTGTCAGCACATTAGACTCACCCTATTGAGGTGTGAGGTGAGGTTACCTGGTTGTCTCAGCAACTTAGCCTAACCCTACTAAGGTGTCAGGTGATGTTACCTGGTTGTGTCAGCACCTTAGACTCACCCTACTAAGGTGTCAGGTGAGGTTATCTGGTTGTGTCTGCACCTTAGCCTCACTCTACTAAGGTGTCAGTTGAGGTTACCTGGTTGTGTCAGCAACTTAGCCTCACCTTACTGAGGTGTCAGCTGAGGTTACCTGGTTGTGTCAGCACCTTAGCCTCACCTTAATGAGGTGTAAGGTGAGGTTACCTGTTTGTGTCAGCACCTTAGCCTCACCCTACTAAGGTGTCAGGTGAGGTTATCTGGTTGTATCTGCACCTTAGACTCACCTTACTGAGGTGTCAGGTGAGGTTACCTGGTTGTGTCAGCACCTTAGCCTCACCCTACTCAGGTGTCAGATGAGGTTACATGGTTGTATCAGCATCTTAGCCTCACCCGACTAAGGTGTCAGGTGAGGTTACCTAGTTGTGTCAGTACCTTAGCCTCACCTTACAGATGTGTCAGATGATGTTACCTGGTTGTGTCAGCACCTTAGCCTCGCCTTACTGGGGTGTCAGGTGAGGTTACCTGGTTGTGTCAGCACCTTAGCCTCACCTTACTGAGGTGTCAGGTGAGGTTACCTGGTTGTGTCACCTTAGCCTCACCTTACTAAGGTGTCAGGTGAGGTTACCTGGTTGTGTCAGCACCTTAGCCTCACCTTACTAAGGTGTCAGGTGAGGTTATCTGGTTGTGTCAGCACCTTAGACTCACCCTAATAAGGTGTCAGGTGAGGTTATCTGGTTGTGTCTGCACCTTAGCCTCACTCTACTAAGGTGTCAGTTGAGGTTACCTGGTTGTGTCAGCAACTTAGCCTCACCTTACTGAGGTGTCAGCTGAGGTTACCTGGTTGTGTCAGCACCTTAGCCTCACCTTAATGAGGTGTATGTGGTGTTACCTGGTTGTGTCAGCACATTAGCCTCACCTTAATGAGGTGTCAGGTGAGGTTACCTGATGTGTCAGCACCTTAGCCTCACCCTACTGAGGTGACATGTGAGGTTACCTGGTTGTGTCAGGTCAGCACCTTAGCCTCACCCTACTAAGGTGTCAGGTGAGGTTATCTGGTTGTGTCAGAATCTTAGCCTCACCCGACTAAGGTGTCAGGTGAGGTTACCTGGTTGTGTCAGCACCTTAGCCTCACCTTACTGATGTGTATGTGGTGTTACCTGGTTGTGTCAGCACATTAGCCTCACCTTAATGAGGTGTCAGGTGAGGTTACCTGATGTGTCAGCACCTTAGCCTCACCCTACTGAGGTGACATGTGAGGTTACCTGGTTGTGTCAGCACATTAGCCTCACTATACTAAGGTGTCAGGTGAGGTTACTTGGTTGTGTCAACACCTTAGCCTCACCTTACGGAGGTGTCAGATGAGGTTACCTGGTTGTGTCAGCACCTTAGACTCACCCTACTAAGGTGTCAGATGAGGTTACCTGGTTGTATCAGCACCTTAGACTCACCCTATTGAGGTGTCAGGTGAGGTTACCTGGTTGTCTCAGCACCTTAGCCTAACCCTACTAAGATGTCAGGTGAGGTTACCTGGTTGTATCAGCACCTTAGCCTCACCTTACTGAGGTGTCAGGTGAGGTTACCTGGTTGTGTCAGCACCTTAGCCTCACCTTACTGATATGTCAGATGAGGTTACCTGGTTGTGACAGCACCTTAGCCTCACCTTACTGAGGTGTCTCATGAGGTTACCTGGTTGTGTCAGGACCTTAGCCTCACCTTACTGAGGTGTCAGGTGAGGTTACCTGGTTGTGTCAGCACCTTAGCCTCACCTTGCTGAGGTGTCAGGTGAGGTTACCTGGTTGTGTCAGCACCTTAGCCTCACCTTACTGAGGTGTCAGGTGAGGTTACCTGGTTGTGTCAGCACCTTAGCCTCACCTTACTGAGGTGTCAGGTGAGGTTACCTGGTTGTGTCACCTTAGCCTCACCTTACTAAGGTGTCAGGTGAGGTTACCTGGTTGTGTCAGCACCTTAGCCTCACCTTACTTAGGTGTCAGGTGAGGTTACCTGGTTGTGTCAGCACCTTAGCCTCACCCTACTAAGGTGTCAGATTAGGTTACCTGGTTGTGTCAGCACCTTAGCCTCACCTTACTGAGGTGTCAGGTGAGGTTACCTGGTTGTGTCAGCACCTTAGCCTTAACGTACTGACGTGTCAGGTGAGGTTACCTGGTTGTGTCAGCACCTTAGCCTCACCCTACTAAGGTGTCAGATGAGGTTACATGGTTGTATCAGCATCTTAGCCTCACCCGACTAAGGTGTCAGGTGAGGTTACCTGGTTGTGTCAGTACCTTAGCCTCACCTTACAGAGGTGTCAGATGATGTTACCTGGTTGTTTCAGCACCTTAGCCTCGCCTTACTGGGGTGTCAGGTGAGGTTACCTGGTTGTGTCAGCACCTTAGCCTCACCTTACCGAGGTGTCAGGTGAGGTTACCTGGTTGTGTCAGCACCTTAGCCTCACCTACTGAGGTGTCAGGTGAGGTTACCTGGTTGTGTCAGCACATTAGCTTCACCTCACTTAGGTATCAGGTGAGGTTACCTGGTTGTGTCAGCACCTTAGCCTCACCTTACTAAGGTGTCAGGTGAGGTGACCTGGTTGTGTCAGCACCTTAGCCTCACCTTACTGAGGTGTCAGATGATGTTACCTGGTTGTGTCAGCGCCTTAGCCTCACCTTACTAAGGTGTCAGGTGAGGTTACCTGGTTGTGTCAGCTACTTAGCCTCACCTTACTGAGGTGTCAGATGAGGTTACCTGGTTGTGTCAGCAGCTTAGCCTCACCTTACTGAGGTGTCAGATGAGGTTACCTGGTTGTGTCAGCACCTTAGCCTCACCTTACTGAGGTGTCAGATGAGGTTACCTGGTTGTGTCAGCACCTTAGCCTCACCCTACTAAGGTGTCAGATGAGGTTACCTGGTTGTGTCAGCACCTTAGCCTCACCTTACTGAGGTGTCAGGTCAGGTTACCTGTTTGTGTCAGCACCTTAGCCTCACCCTACTGAGGTGTCAGGTCAGGGTGCCTGGTTGTCTCAGCACCTTAGACTCACCTTACTGAGGTGTCAGATGATGTTACCTGGTTGTGTCAGCAACTTAGCCTCACTTTGCTGATGTGTATGGTGAGGATACCTGGTTGTGTCAGCAGCTTAGCCTCACTTTACTGAGGTGTCAGGTGAGGTTACCTGGTTGTGTAAGAAACCTTAGCCTCACCTTCCTGTCTTGTCAGATGAGGTTACATGGTTGTGTCAGCACATTAGCCTCACCTTACTGAGGTGTCAGGTGAGGGTACCTGGTTGTGTCACCTTAGCCTCACCCTACTAAGGTGTCAGGTGAGGTTACCTGGTTGTGTCAGCACCTTAGCCTCACCTTACTGAGGTGTATGTGGGGTTAACTGGTTGTGTCAGCACCTTAGCCTCACTTTACTAGAGTGTTAGGTGAGGTTACCTGGTTGTGTCAGCACCTTAGCCTCGCCTTACTGAGGTGTCAGGTGAGGTTACCTGGTTGTGTCAGCACCTTAGCCTCGCCTTACTAAGGTGTCAGGTGAGGTTACCTGGTTGTGTCACCTTAGCCTCACCTTACTAAGGTGTCAGATGAGGATACCTGGTTGTGTCAGCACCTTAGCCTCACCTTACTGAGTTGTCAGATGATGTTACCTGGTTGTGTCAGCACCTTAGCCTCGCCTTACTGAGGTGTCAGGTGAGGTTACCTGGTTGTGTCAGCACCTTAGCCTCGCCTTACTGGGGTGTCAGGTGAGGTTACCTGGTTGTGTCAGCACCTTAGCCTCGCCTTACTGGGGTGTCAGGTGAGGTTACCTGGTTGTGTCAGCACATTAGACTCACCCTATTGAGGCGTGAGGTGAGGTTACCTGGTTGTCTCAGCAACTTAGCCTAACCCTACTAAGGTGTCAGGTGATGTTACCTGGTTGTGTCAGCACCTTAGACTCACCCTACTAAGGTGTCAGGTGAGGTTATCTGGTTGTGTCTGCACCTTAGCCTCACTCTACTAAGGTGTCAGTTGAGGTTACCTGGTTGTGTCAGCAACTTAGCCTCACCTTACTGAGGTGTCAGCTGAGGTTACCTGGTTGTGTCAGCACCTTAGCCTCACCTTAATGAGGTGTAAGGTGAGGTTACCTGGTTGTGTCAGCACCTTAGCCTCACCCTACTAAGGTGTCAGGTGAGGTTATCTGGTTGTATCTGCACCTTAGACTCACCTTACTGAGGTGTCAGGTGAGGTTACCTGGTTGTGTCAGCACCTTAGCCTCACCCTACTAAGGTGTCAGATGAGGTTACATGGTTGTATCAGCATCTTAGCCTCACCCGACTAAGGTGTCAGGTGAGGTTACCTGGTTGTGTCAGTACCTTAGCCTCACCTTACAGAGGTGTCAGATGATGTTACCTGGTTGTGTCAGCACCTTAGCCTCGCCTTACTGGGGTGTCAGGTGAGGTTACCTGGTTGTGTCAGCACCTTAGCCTCACCTTACTGAGGTGTCAGGTGAGGTTACCTGGTTGTGTCACCTTAGCCTCACTTACTAAGGTGTCAGGTGAGGTTACCTGGTTGTGTCAGCACCTTAGCCTCACCTTACTGAGGTGTATGTGGTGTTACCTGGTTGTGTCAGCACATTAGCCTCACCTTAATGAGGTGTCAGGTGAGGTTACCTGATGTGTCAGCACCTTAGCCTCACCCTACTGAGGTGACATGTGAGGTTACCTGGTTGTGTCAGGTCAGCACCTTAGCCTCACCCTACTAAGGTGTCAGGTGAGGTTATCTGGTTGTGTCAGAATCTTAGCCTCACCCGACTAAGGTGTCAGGTGAGGTTACCTGGTTGTGTCAGTACCTTAGCCTCACCTTACAGAGGTGTCAGATGATGTTACCTGGTTGTGTCAGCACCTTAGCCTCGCCTTACTGGGGTGTCAGGTGAGGTTACCTGGTTGTGTCAGCACCTTAGCCTCACCTTACTGAGGTGTATGTGGTGTTACCTGGTTGTGTCAGCACATTAGCCTCACCTTAATGAGGTGTCAGGTGAGGTTACCTGATGTGTCAGCACCTTAGCCTCACCCTACTGAGGTGACATGTGAGGTTACCTGGTTGTGTCAGCACATTAGCCTCACTATACTAAGGTGTCAGGTGAGGTTACTTGGTTGTGTCAACACCTTAGCCTCACCTTACTGAGGTGTCAGATGAGGTTACCTGGTTGTGTCAGCACCTTAGACTCACCCTACTAAGGTGTCAGATGAGGTTACCTGGTTGTATCAGCACCTTAGACTCACCCTATTGAGGTGTCAGGTGAGGTTACCTGGTTGTCTCAGCACCTTAGCCTAACCCTACTAAGGTGTCAGGTGAGGTTACCTGGTTGTATCAGCACCTTAGCCTCACCTTACTGAGGTGTCAGGTGAGGTTACCTGGTTGTGTCAGCACCTTAGCCTCACCTTACTGATATGTCAGATGAGGTTACCTGGTTGTGACAGCACCTTAGCCTCACCTTACTGAGGTGTCTCATGAGGTTACATGGTTGTGTCAGCACCTTAGCCTCACCTTACTGAGGTGTCAGATGATGTTACCTGGTTGTGTCAGCGCCTTAGCCTCACCTTACTAAGGTGTCAGGTGAGGTTACCTGGTTGTGTCAGCTACTTAGCCTCACCTTACTGAGGTGTCAGATGAGGTTACCTGGTTGTGTCAGCAGCTTAGCCTCACCTTACTGAGGTGTCAGATGAGGTTACCTGGTTGTGTCAGCACCTTAGCCTCACCTTACTGAGGTTTCAGATGAGGTTACCTGGTTGTGTCAGCACCTTAGCCTTACCTTAATTAGGTGTCAGGTTAGGTTACCTGGTTGTGTCAGCACCTTAGCCTCACCTTACTGAGGAGTCAGATGAGATTACAAGGTTGTGCAGCACCATAGCCTCGCCTTACTGGGGTGTCAGGTGAAGTTAGCTGGTTGTGTCAGCACCTTAGCCTCACCTTACTAAGGTGTCAGGTGAAGTTACCTGGTTGTTTCAGCACCTTAGCTTCACCTTACTGAGGTGTCAGGTCAGGTTACCTGGTTGTGTCAGCACCTTAGCTTCACCTTACTGAGGTGTCAGGTGAGGTTACCTGGTTGTGTCAGTACCTTAGCCTCACCTTACTCAGGTGTCAGCTGATGTTACCTGGTTGTTTCAGTACCTTAGCCTCACCCTAGAGAGGTGTGAGGTGAGGTTGCCTGGTTGTGTCAGCACCTTAGCCTCACCTTACGTAGGTGTCAGGTGATGTTAACTGGTTGTGTCAGTACCTTAGCCTCACCTTACTGAGGTGTCAGATGATGTTACCTGGTTGTGTCAGCACTTTTGCCTCACCTTACTGAGGTGTCAGGTGAGGTTACCTGGTTGTGTCAGCACCTTAGCCTCACCCTACTGAGGTGTCAGGTGAGGTTTCCTGGTTGTGTCAGCACCTTAGCCTCACCTTACTGAGGTGTCAGGTGAGGTTACCTGGTTGTGTCAGCACCTTAGCCTCACTTTACTAAGGTGTCAGGTGATGTTACCTGGTTGTGTCAGCACCTTAGCCTCACCTTACTGGTGTGTCAGATGATGTTACCTGGTTGTGTCAGCACCTTAGCCTCACCTTACTGAGGTGACAGATGATGTTACCTGGTTGTGTCAGCACCTTAGCCTCACCTTACTGAGGTGTCAGGTGAGGTTACCTGTTTGTGTCAGCACCTTAGCCTCACCTTACTGAGGTGTCAGATGATGTTACCTGGTTGTGTCAGCACCTTAGCCTCACCTTACTGAGGTGTCAGATGATGTTACCTGGTTGTGTCAGCACCTTAGCCTCACCTTACTGAGGTGTCAGATGATGTTACCTGGTTGTGTCAGCACCTTAGCCTCACCTTACTGAGGTGTCAGGTGATGGTGCCTGGTTGTCTCAGCACCTTAGCGTCACGTTACTGAGGTGTCAGGTGAGGTTACCTGGTTGTGTCAGCACCTTAGCCTCACCTTACTGAGGTGTCAGATGATGTTACCTGGTTGTGTCAGCACCTTAGACTCACCTTACTGAGGTGTCAGGTGAGGTTACCTGGTTGTGTCAGCACCTTAGCCTCACCCTACTGAGGTGACATGTGAGGTTACCTGGTTGTGTCAGCACATTAGCCTCACTATACTAAGGTGTCAGGTGAGGTTACTTGGTTGTGTCAACACCTTAGCCTCACCTTACTGAGGTGTCAGATGAGGTTACCTGGTTGTGTCAGCACCTTAGACTCACCCTACTAAGGTGTCAGATGAGGTTACCTGGTTGTATCAGCACCTTAGACTCACCCTATTGAGGTGTCAGGTGAGGTTACCTGGTTGTCTCAGCACCTTAGCCTAACTCTACTAAGGTGTCAGGTGAGGTTACCTGGTTGTATCAGCACCTTAGCCTCACCTTACTGAGGTGTCAGGTGAGGTTACCTGGTTGTGTCAGCACCTTAGCCTCACCTTACTGATATGTCAGATGAGGTTACCTGGTTGTGACAGCACCTTAGCCTCACCTTACTGAGGTGTCTCATGAGGTTACATGGTTGTGTCAGCACCTTAGCCTCACCTTACTGAGGTGTGAAATGAGGGTTCCTGGTTGTGTCAGCACCTCAGCCTCACCTTACTGAGATGTCAGGTGAGGTTACCTGGTTGTGTCAGCACCTTAGCCTCACCTTACTGAGGTGTCAGGTGAGGTTACCTGGTTGTGTCAGCACCTTAGCCTCACCTTACTGAGGTGTCAGGTGAGGTTACCTGGTTGTGTCACCTTAGCCTCACCTTACTTAGGTGTCAGGTGAGGTTACCTGGTTGTGTCAGCACCTTAGCCTCACCCTACTAAGGTGTCAGATTAGGTTACCTGGTTGTGTCAGCACCTTAGCCTCACTATACTAAGGTGTCAGGTGAGGTTACCTGGTTGTGTCAGCACCTTAGCCTTAACGTACTGACGTGTCAGGTGAGGTTACCTGGTTGTGTCAGCACCTTAGCCTCACCTACTGAGGTGTCAGGTGAGGTTACCTGGTTGTGTCAGCACATTAGTTTCACCTCACTTAGGTATCAGGTGAGGTTACCTGGTTGTGTCAGCACCTTAGCCTCACCCTACTGAGGTGTCGGGTGAGGTTTCCTGGTTGTGTCAGCACCTTAGCCTCACCTTACTGAGGTGTCAGGTGAGGTTACCTGGTTGTGTCAGCACCTTAGCCTCACTTTACTAAGGTGTCAGGTGATGTTACCTGGTTGTGTCAGCACCTTAGCCTCACCTTACTGGTGTGTCAGATGATGTTACCTGGTTGTGTCAGCACCTTAGCCTCACCTTACTGAGGTGACAGATGATGTTACCTGCTTGTGTCAGCACCTTAGCCTCACCTTACTGAGGTGTCTGGTGAGGTTACCTGGTTGTGTCAGCACCTTAGCCTCACCTTACTGAGGTGTCAGATGATGTTACCTGGTTGTGTCAGCACCTTAGCCTCACCTTACTGAGGTGTCAGATGATGTTACCTGGTTGTGTCAGCACCTTAGCCTCACCTTACTGAGGTGTCAGATGATGTTACCTGGTTGTGTCAGCACCTTAGCCTCACCTTACTGAGGTGTCAGGTGATGGTGCCTGGTTGTCTCAGCACCTTAGCGTCACGTTACTGAGGTGTCAGGTGAGGTTACCTGGTTGTGTCAGCACCTTAGCCTCACCTTACTGAGGTGTCAGATGATGTTACCTGGTTGTGTCAGCACCTTAGACTCACCTTACTGAGGTGTCAGGTGAGGTTACTTGGTTGTGTCAACACCTTAGCCTCACCTTACTGAGGTGTCAGATGAGGTTACCTGGTTGTGTCAGCACCTTAGACTCACCCTACTAAGGTGACAGATGAGGTTACCTGGTTGTGTCAGCACCTTAGCCTCACCTTACTGAGGTGTCAGATGAGGTTACCTGGTTGTGTCAGCACCTTAGCCTTACCTTAATTAGGTGTCAGGTTAGGTTACCTGGTTGTGTCAGCACCTTAGCCTCACCTTACTGAGGAGTCAGATGAGATTACATGGTTGTGCAGCACCATAGCCTCGCCTTACTGGGGTGTCAGGTGAAGTTAGCTGGTTGTGTCAGCACCTTAGCCTCACCTTACTAAGGTGTCAGGTGAAATTACCTGGTTGTTTCAGCACCTTAGCTTCACCTTACTGAGGTGTCAGGTCAGGTTACCTGGTTGTGTCAGCACATTAGCTTCACCTTACTGAGGTGTCAGGTGAGGTTACCTGGTTGTGTCAGTACCTTAGCCTCACCTTACTCAGGTGTCAGGTGATGTTACCTGGTTGTTTCAGTACCTTAGCCTCACCCTAGAGAGGTGTGAGGTGAGGTTGCCTGGTTGTGTCAGCACCTTAGCTTCACCTTACGTAGGTGTCAGGTGATGTTAACTGGTTGTGTCAGTACCTTAGACTCACCCTACTGAGGTGTCAGGTGAGGTTACCTGGTTGTGTCAGCACTTTTGCCTCACCTTACTAAGGTGTCAGGTGAGGTTGACTGGTTGTGTCAGCACCTTAGTTTCACCCTACTTAGGTGTCAGGTGAGGGTGCCTGGTTGTCTCAGCACCTTAGCCTCACCTTACTGAGGTGTCAGATGATGTTACCTGGTTTTGTCAGCACTTTTGCCTCACCTTACTGAGGTGTCAGGTGAGGTTACCTGGTTGTGTCAGCACCTTAGCCTCACCCTACTGAGGTGTCAGGTGAGGTTTCCTGGTTGTGTCAGCACCTTAGCCTCACCTTGCTGAGGTGTCAGGTGAGGTTACCTGGTTGTGTAGCACCTTAGCCTCACTTTACTAAGGTGTCAGGTGATGTTACCTGGTTGTGTCAGCACCTTAGCCTCACCTTACTGGTGTGTCAGATGATGTTACCTGGTTGTGTCAGCACCTTAGCCTCACCTTACTGAGGTGTCAGATGATGTTACCTGGTTGTGTCAGCACCTTAGCCTCACCTTACTGAGGTGTCAGGTGAGGTTACCTGGTTGTGTCAGCACCTTAGCCTCACCTTACTGAGGTGTCAGATGATGTTACCTGGTTGTGTCAGCACCTTAGCCTCACCTTACTGAGGTGTCAGATGATGTTACCTGGTTGTGTCAGCACCTTAGCCTCACCTTACTGAGGTGTCAGATGATGTTACCTGGTTGTGTCAGCACTTTTGCCTCACCTTACTGAGGTGTCAGGTGAGGTTACCTGGTTGTGTCAGCACCTTAGCCTCACCTTACTGAAGTGTCAGATGATGTTACCTGGTTGTGTCAGCACCTTAGCCTCACCTTACTGAGGTGTCAGGTGAGGTTACCTTGTTGTGTCAGCACCTTAGCCTCACCTTACTGAGGTGTCAGGTGAGGTTACCTGGTTGTGTCAGCACCTTAGCCTCACTTTACAAAGGTGTCAGGTGATGTTACCTGGTTGTGTCAGCACCTTAGACTCACCTTACTGGTGTGTCAGATGATGTTACCTGGTTGTGTCAGCACCTTAGCCTCACCCTACTGAGGTGTCAGGTGAGGTTTCCTGGTTGTGTCAGCACCTTAGCCTCACCTTACTGAGGTGTCAGGTGAGGTTACCTGGTTGTGTCAGCACCTTAGCCTCACCTTACTGGTGTGTCAGATGAGGTTACCTGGTTGTGTCAGCACTTTGCCACACCTTACTAAGTTGTCAGGTGAGGTTACCTGGTTGTGTCAGCACCTTAGCCTCACCCTACTGAGGTGTCAGCTGAGGGTGCCTGGTTGTCTCAGCACCTTAGCCTCACCTTACTGAGGTGTCAGATGAGGTTACCTGGTTGTGTCAGCACCTTAGCCTCACCTTAATGAGGTGTCAGGTGAGGTTACCTGGTTGTGTCAGCACCTTAGCCTCACCCTACTAAGGTGTCAGATGAGGTTACCTGGTTGTGTCAGCACCTTAGCCTCACCCTACTAAGATGTCAGGTGAGGTTACCTGGTTGTGTCAGCACCTTAGCCTCACCTTACTGTGGTGTCAAGTGAGTGAGGTTACCTGGTTGTGTCAGCACCTTAGCCTCACCTTACTGAGGTGTCAGGTGATGTTACCTGGTTGTGTCAGCACCTTAGCCCCACCTTACTGAGGTGTCAGGTGAGGTTACCTGGTTGTGTCAGCACCTTAGATTCACCTTACTGAGGTGTCAGGTGAGATTACCTAGTTGTGTCAGCACCTTAGCCTCACCTTACTGAGGTGTCAGGTGAGGTTACCTGGTTGTGTCAGCACCTTAGCCTCACCTTACTTAGGTGTCAGGTGATGTTACCTGGTTGTGTCAGTACCTTAGCCTCACCTCACTGAGGTGTGAAGTGATGTTACCTGGTTGTGTCAGCACCTTAGCCTCACCTTACTGAGGTGTCAGGTGAGGGTACCTGGTTGTGTCACCTTAGCCTCACCTTACTGAGGTGTCAGGTGAGGTTACTTGGTTGTGTCAGCACCTTAGCCTCACCTTACTGAGGTGTCATGTGTGGTTACCTGGTTGTGTCAGAACCTTACCCTCACCCTACTAAGGTGTCAGCTAAGGTTACCTGGTAGTGTCAGCACCTTAGCCTCACCTTACTGAGGTGTCAGGTGATGTTACATGGTTGTGTTAGCACCTTAGCCTCACCCTACTAAGGTGTCAGATGAGTTTATCTGGTTGTGTCAGCACCTTAGCCTCACCCTACTGACGTGTCAGATGAGTTTATCTGGTTGTGTCAGCACATTAGCCTCACCCTACTGAGGTGTCAGGTGAGGTTACCTGGTTGTGTCAGCACCTTAGCCTCACCTTACTGAGGTGTCAGGTGAGGTTACCTGGTTGTATCAGTACCTTAGCCTCACCCTACTAAGGTGTCAGATGAGTTTATCTGGTTGTGTCAGCACCTTAGCCTCACCCTACTGAGGTGTCAGGTGAGGTTACCTGGTTGTGTCAGCACCTTAGCCTCATCTTACTGAGGTGTCAGGTGAGGTTACCTGGTTGTGTCAGCACCTTAGCCTCACTTTACTAAGGTGTTAGGTGAGGTTACCTGGTTGTGTCAGCACCTTAGCCTCACCTTACTGAGGTGTCAAATGATGGTACCTGGTTGTTTGACCTTAGCCTCACCTTACTGAGGTGTCAGGCGAGGTTACCTGGTTGTGTCAGCACCTTAGCCTCACCTTACTAATGTGTCAGGTGAGGTTACCTGGTTGTGTCACCTCATCCTCACCTTACTAAGGTGTCAGATGAAGTTACCTGGTTGTGTCAGCACCTTAGCTTCACCTTACTGAGGTGTCAGGTCAGGTTATCTGGTTGTGTCAGCACCTTAGCTTCACCTTACTGAGGTGTCAGGTGAGATTACCTGGTTGTGTCAGCACCTTAGCTTCACCTTACTGAGGTGTCAGGTGAGGTTACCTGGTTGTGTCAGTACATTAGCCTCACCTTACTCAGGTGTCAGGTGATGTTACCTGGTTGTGTCAGTACATTAGCCTCACCCTAGTGAGGTGTCAGGTGAGGTTACCTCGTTGCGTCAGCACCTTAGCCTCACCTTACGTAGGTGTCAGGTGATGTTCCCTGGTTGTGTCAGCACGTTAGCCTCACCCTACTGAGGTGTCAGATGAGGGTGCCTGGTTGTCTCAGCACCTTAGCCTCAGCCTACTGAGGTGTCAGGTCAGGGTGCCTGGTTGTCTCAGCACCTTAGCCTCACCTTACTGAGGTGTCAGGTGAGGTTACCTGGTTGTGTCAGCACCTTAGCCTCACCTTACTGAGATGTCAGGTTAGGTTACCTGGTTGTGTCAGTACCTTAGACTCACCCTACTAAGGTGTCAGGTGATGTTACCTGGATGTGTCTGCACCTTAGCCTCACTTTACTAAGGTGTCAGGTGAGGTTACCTGGTTGTGTCAGTACCTTAGCCTCACCCTACTAAGGTGTCAGGTGAGATTACCTGGTTGTGTCAGCACCTTAGCCTCACCTTACTGAGGTGTCAGGTGAGGTTACCTGGTACTGTCAGTACCTTAGCCTCACCTTACTAAGGTGTCAGGTGAGGTTACCTGGTTGTGTCAGCACCTTAGCCTCACTTTACTAAGGTGTCAGGTGAGGTTACCTGGTTGTGTCAGCACCTTAGCCTCACCCTACTAAGGTGTCAGGTGAGGTTACCTGGTTGTGTCAGCGCCTTAGCCTCACGTTACTGAGGTGTCAGGCGAGGTTACCTGGTTGTGTCAGCACCTTAGCCTCACTTTACTAAGGTGTCAGGTGAGGTTACCTGGTTGTGTCAGCACCTTAGCCTCACCCTACTAAGGTGTCAGGTGAGGTTACCTGGTTGTGTCAGTACCTTAGCCTCACCCTACTAAGGTGTCAGGTGAGATTACCTGGTTGTGTCAGCACCTTAGCCTCACCCTACTGAGGTGTCAGATGAGCTTACCTGGTTGTGACAGCACCTTAGCCTCCCCCTACTGAGGTGTCAGGTGAGCTTACCTTGTTGTGTCAGCACCTTAGCCTCACCTTACTGAGGTGTCAGGTGAGGTTACCTGGTTGTGTCAGCACCTTAGCCTCACCCTACTGAGGTGTCAGGTGAGCTTACCTGGTTGTGCCAGCCCATTAGCCTCACCTTAATGAGGTGTCAGGTGAGGTTACCTGGTTGTGTCAGCACCTTAGCCTCACCCTACTAAGGTGTCAGGTGAGGTTACCTGGTTGTGTCAGCACCTTGGCCTCACCTTACTGAGGTGTCAGGTGAGATTACCTGGTTGTGTCAGCACCTTCGCCTCACCTTACTAAGGTGTCAGGTCAGGTTACCTGTTTGTGTCAGCACTTTAGCTTCACCCTACTGAGGTGTCAGGTCAGGGTGCCTGGTTGTCTCAGCACCATAGACTCACCTTACTGAGGTGTCAGATGATGTTACCTGGTTGAGTAAGCACCTTAGCCTCACCTTACTGAGATGTCAGGTTAGGTTACCTGGTTGTGTCAGCACCTTAGCCTCACTTTACTAAGGTGTCAGGTGATGTTACCTGGTTGTGTCAGCACCTTAGCCTCACTTTACTAAGGTTTCAGGTGAGGTTACCTGGTTGTGTCAGCACCTTAGCCTCACCTTACTTAGGTGTCAGGTGATGTTACCTGCTTGTGTCAGTACCTTAGCCTCACCCTACTGAGGTGTCAGGTGAGGTTACCTGGTTGTGTCAGCACCTTAGCCTCACCTTACTGTCTTGTCAGATGAGGTTACATGGTTGTGTCAGCACCTTAGCCTCACCTTACTGAGGTGTCAGGTGAGGGTACCTGGTTGTGTCACCTTAGCCTCACCTTACTGAGGTGACAGGTGAGGTTACCTGGTTGTGTCAGCACCTTAGCCTCACCCTACTAAGGTGTCAGGTGAGGTTACCTGGTTGTGTCAGCACCTTAGCCTCACCTTACTGAGGTGTTAGATGAGGTTACCTGGTTGTGTTAGCACATTAGCCTCGCCTTACTGAGGTGTCAGATGATGTTACTTGGTTGTTTCAGCACCTTAGCCTCACCTTAATGAGGTGTCAGGTGAGGTTACCTGGTCGTGTCAGCACCTTAGTTTCACCCTACTGAGGTGTCAGGTGAGGTAACCTGGTTGTGTCAACACCTTAGCCTCACCTTACTGAGGTGTCAGATGAGGTTACCTGGTTGTGTCAGCACCTTAGCCTCACCCTACTGAGGTGTCAGGTGAGGGTGCCTGGTTCTGTCAGCATTTTAACCTCACCTTACTGAGGTGTCAGGTGAGGTTACTTGGTTGTGTCAGCACCTTAACCTCACTTTACTAAGGTGTTAGGTGAGGTTATCTGGTTGTGTCAGCACCTTAGCCTCACTTTGCTTAGGTGTCAGGTGATTTTACCTGGTTGTGTCAGCATCTTAGCTTCACCTTACTGATGTGTCAGGTGAGGTTACCTGGTTGTATCAGCACCTTAGCCTCACCTTACTTAGGTGTCAGGTGAGGTTACCTGATTGTGTCAGCACCTTAGCCTCACCTTACTGAGGTGTCAGGTGAGGTTACCTGGTTGTGTCACCTTAGCCTCACCTTACTAAGGTGTCAGGTGAGGTTACCTGGTTGTGTCAGCACCTTAGCCTCACCTTACTTAGGTGTCAGGTGAGGTTACCTGGTTGTGTCAGCACCTTAGCCTCACCTTACTTAGGTGTCAGGTAAGGTTACCTGGTTGTGTCAGCACCTTAGCCTCACCTTACTTAGGTGTCAGGTGAGGTTACCTGGTTGTGTCAGAACATTAGCCTCACCTTACTGATATGTCAGATGAGGTTACCTGGTTGTGTCAGCAACTTAGCCTCACCTTACTGAGGTGTCAGGTGAGGTTACCTGGTTGTGTCACCTTAGCCTCACCTTACTAAGGTGTCAGGTGAGGTTACCTGGTTGTGTCAGCACCTTAGCCTCACCTTACTTAGGTGTCAGGTGAGGTTACCTGGTTGTGTCAGCACCTTAGCCTCACCTTACTTAGGTGTCAGGTGAGGTTACCTGGTTGTGTCAGCACCTTAGCCTCACCTTACTTAGGTGTCAGGTGCTGTTACCTGGTTATGTCAGTACCTTAGCCTCACCCTACTGAGGTGTCAGGTGAGGTTACCTGGTTGTGTCAGCACCTTTGCCTCACCTTACTGAGGGGTCAGATGGGGTTACCTGGTTGTGACAGCACCTTAGCCTCCCCCTACTGAGGTGTCAGGTGAGCTTACCTTGTTGTGTCAGCACCTTAGCCTCACCTTACTGAGGTGTCAGATGATGTTACCTGGTTGTGTCAGCACCTTAGCCTCACCCTACTGAGGTATCAGGTGAGGTTCCCTGGTTGTGTCAGCCCCTTAGCCTCACCTTAATGAGGTGTCAGGTGAGGTTACCTGGTTGTGTCAGCACCTTAGCCTCACCCTACTAAGGTCTCAGTTGAGGTTACCTGGTTGTGTCAGCACCTTAGCCTCACCTTACTGAGATGTCAGGTTAGGTTACCTGGTTGTGTCAGCACCTTAGCCTCACTTTACTAAGGTGTCAGGTGAGATTACCTAGTTGTGTCAGTACCTTAGCCTCACCCTACTGAGGTCTCAGGTGAGGTTACCTGGTTGTGTCAGCACCTTAGCCTCACCTTACTGTCTTGTCAGATGAGGTTACATGGTTGTGTCAGCACCTTAGCCTCACCTTACTGAGGTGTCAGGTGAGGGTACCTGGTTGTGTCAGCACCTTAGCCTCACCTTACTGACGTGTCAGGTGAGGTTACCTGCTTGTGTCAGCACCTTAGCCTCACTTTACTGAGGTGTCAGGTGAGGTTACCTGGTTGTGTCAGCACCTTAGCCTCACCCTACTAAGGTGTCAGGTGAGGTTATCTGGTTGTGACAGCACCTTAGCCTCACCTTATTGATATGTCAGATGAGGTTACCTGGTTGTGTCAGCACATTAGCCTCACCTTACTGAGGTGTCCGGTGAGGTTACATGGTTGTCAGCACCTTAGCCTCACCTTACTGAGGTGTCAGGTGAGGTTACCTGGTTGTGTCACCTTAGCCTCACCTTACTAAGGTGTCAGGTGAGGTTACCTGGTTGTGTCAGCACCTTAGCCTCACCTTACTTAGGTGTCAGGTGAGGTTACCTGGTTGTGTCAGCACCTTAGCCTCACCTTACTTAGGTGTCAGGTAAGGTTAACTGGTTGTGTCAGCACCTTAGCCTCACCTTACTGAGGTGTCAGGTCAGGTTAACTGGTTGTGTCAGCACCTTAGCCTCACCTTACTGACGTGTCAGGTGAGGTTACCTGCTTGTGTCAGCACCTTAGCCTCACTTTACCGAGGGGTCAGGTGAGGTTACCTGGTTGTGTCAGCACCTTAGCCTCACCCTACTAAGGTGTCAGGTGAGGTTACATGGTTGTGTCAGCACCTTAGCCTCACCTTACTGAGGTGTCAGGTGAGGTTACCTGGTTGTGTCACCTTAGCCTCACCTTACTAAGGTGTCAGGTGAGGTTACCTGGTTGTGTCAGCACCTTAGCCTCACCCTACTGAGGTGTCAGGTGAGCTTACCTGGTTGTGCCAGCCCATTAGCCTCACCTTAATGAGGTGTCAGGTGAGGTTACCTGGTTGTGTCAGCACCTTAGCCTCACCCTACTAAGGTGTCAGGTGAGGTTACCTGGTTGTGTCAGCACCTTGGCCTCACCTTACTGAGGTGTCAGGTGAGATTACCTGGTTGTGTCAGCACCTTCGCGTCACCTTACTAAGGTGTCAGGTCAGGTTACCTGTTTGTGTCAGCACTTTAGCTTCACCCTACTGAGGTGTCAGGTCAGGGTGCCTGGTTGTCTCAGCACCATAGACTCACCTTACTGAGGTGTCAGATGATGTTACCTGGTTGAGTAAGCACCTTAGCCTCACCTTACTGAGATGTCAGGTTAGGTTACCTGGTTGTGTCAGCACCTTAGCCTCACTTTACTAAGGTGTCAGGTGATGTTACCTGGTTGTGTCAGCACCTTAGCCTCACTTTACTAAGGTGTCAGGTGAGGTTACCTGGTTGTGTCAGCACCTTAGCCTCACCTTACTTAGGTGTCAGGTGATGTTACCTGGTTGTGTCAGTACCTTAGCCTCACCCTACTGAGGTGTCAGGTGAGGTTACCTGGTTGTGTCAGCACCTTAGCCTCACCTTACTGTCTTGTCAGATGAGGTTACATGGTTGTGTCAGCACCTTAGCCTCACCTTACTGAGGTGTCAGGTGAGGGTACCTGGTTGTGTCACCTTAGCCTCACCTTACTGAGGTGACAGGTGAGGTTACCTGGTTGTGTCAGCACCTTAGCCTCACCCTACTAAGGTGTCAGGTGAGGTTACCTGGTTGTGTCAGCACCTTAGCCTCACCTTACTGAGGTGTTAGATGAGGTTACCTGGTTGTGTTAGCACATTAGCCTCGCCTTACTGAGGTGTCAGATGATGTTACTTGGTTGTTTCAGCACCTTAGCCTCACCTTAATGAGGTGTCAAGTGAGGTTACCTGGTCGTGTCAGCACCTTAGTTTCACCCTACTGAGGTGTCAGGTGAGGTAACCTGGTTGTGTCAACACCTTAGCCTCACCTTACTGAGGTGTCAGATGAGGTTACCTGGTTGTGTCAGCACCTTAGCCTCACCCTACTGAGGTGTCAGGTGAGGGTGCCTGGTTGTGTCAGCATTTTAACCTCACCTTACTGAGGTGTCAGGTGAGGTTACTTGGTTGTGTCAGCACCTTAACCTCACTTTACTAAGGTGTTAGGTGAGGTTATCTGGTTGTGTCAGCACCTTAGCCTCACTTTGCTTAGGTGTCAGGTGATTTTACCTGGTTGTGTCAGCATCTTAGCTTCACCTTACTGATGTGTCAGGTGAGGTTACCTGGTTGTATCAGCACCTTAGCCTCACCTTACTTAGGTGTCAGGTGAGGTTACCTGATTGTGTCAGCACCTTAGCCTCACCTTACTGAGGTGTCAGGTGAGGTTACCTGGTTGTGTCACCTTAGCCTCACCTTACTAAGGTGTCAGGTGAGGTTACCTGGTTGTGTCAGCACCTTAGCCTCACCTTACTTAGGTGTCAGGTGAGGTTACCTGGTTGTGTCAGCACCTTAGCCTCACCTTACTTAGGTGTCAGGTAAGGTTACCTGGTTGTGTCAGCACCTTAGCCTCACCTTACTTAGGTGTCAGGTGAGGTTACCTGGTTGTGTCACCACATTAGCCTCACCTTACTGATATGTCAGATGAGGTTACCTGGTTGTGTCAGCAACTTATCCTCACCTTACTGAGGTGTCAGGTGAGGTTACCTGGTTGTGTCACCTTAGCCTCACCTTACTAAGGTGTCAGGTGAGGTTACCTGGTTGTGTCAGCACCTTAGCCTCACCTTACTTAGGTGTCAGGTGAGGTTACCTGGTTGTGTCAGCACCTTAGCCTCACCTTACTTAGGTGTCAGGTGAGGTTACCTGGTTGTGTCAGAACCTTAGCCTCACCTTACTTAGGTGTCAGGTGCTGTTACCTGGTTATGTCAGTACCTTAGCCTCACCCTACTGAGGTGTCAGGTGAGGTTACCTGGTTGTGTCAGCACCTTTGCCTCACCTTACTGAGGGGTCAGATGAGGTTACCTGGTTGTGACAGCACATTAGCCTCCCCCTACTGAGGTGTCAGGTGAGCTTACCTTGTTGTGTCAGCACCTTAGCCTCACCTTACTGAGGTGTCAGATGATGTTACCTGGTTGTGTCAGCACCTTAGCCTCACCCTACTGAGGTATCAGGTGAGGTTCCCTGGTTGTGTCAGCCCCTTAGCCTCACCTTAATGAGGTGTCAGGTGAGGTTACCTGGTTGTGTCAGAACCTTAGCCTCACCCTACTAAGGTCTCAGTTGAGGTTACCTGGTTGTGTCAGCACCTTAGCCTCACCTTACTGAGATGTCAGGTTAGGTTACCTGGTTGTGTCAGCACCTTAGCCTCACTTTACTAAGGTGTCAGGTGAGATTACCTAGTTGTGTCAGTACCTTAGCCTCACCCTACTGAGGTCTCAGGTGAGGTTACCTGGTTGTGTCAGCACCTTAGCCTCACCTTACTGTCTTGTCAGATGAGGTTACATGGTTGTGTCAGCACCTTAGCCTCACCTTACTGAGGTGTCAGGTGAGGGTACCTGGTTGTGTCAGCACCTTAGCCTCACCTTACTGACGTGTCAGGTGAGGTTACCTGCTTGTGTCAGCACCTTAGCCTCACTTTACTGAGGTGTCAGGTGAGGTTACCTGGTTGTGTCAGCACCTTAGCCTCACCCTACTAAGGTGTCAGGTGAGGTTATCTGGTTGTGTCAGCACCTTAGCCTCACCTTATTGATATGTCAGATGAGGTTACCTGGTTGTGTCAGCACATTAGCCTCACCTTACTGAGGTGTCCGGTGAGGTTACATGGTTGTGTCAGCACCTTAGCCTCACCTTACTGACGTGTCAGGTGAGGTTACCTGGTTGTGTCACCTTAGCCTCACCTTACTAAGGTGTCAGGTGAGGTTACCTGGTTGTGTCAGCACCTTAGCCTCACCTTACTTAGGTGTCAGGTGAGGTTACCTGGTTGTGTCAACACCTTAGCCTCACCTTACTTAGGTGTCAGGTCAGGTTAACTGGTTGTGTCAGCACATTAGCCTCACCTTACTGAGGTGTCAGGTCAGGTTAACTGGTTGTGTCAGCACCTTAGCCTCACCTTACTGACGTGTCAGGTGAGGTTACCTGCTTGTGTCAGCACCTTAGCCTCACTTTACCGAGGGGTCAGGTGAGGTTACCTGGTTGTGTCAGCACCTTAGCCTCACCCTACTAAGGTGTCAGGTGAGGTTACATGGTTGTGTCAGCACCTTAGCCTCACCTTACTGAGGTGTCAAGTGAGGTTACCTGGTTGTGTCACCTTAGCCTCACCTTACTAAGGTGTCAGGTGAGGTTACCTGGTTGTGTCAGCACCTTAGCCTCACCTTCCTTAGGTGTCAGTTGATGTTACCTGGTTGTGTCAGTACCTTAGCCTCACCCTACTGAGGTGTCAGGTGAGGTTACCTGGTTGTGTCAGCACCTTAGCCTCACCTTACTGATATGTCAGATGAGGTTACCTGGTTGTGTCAGCACATTAGCCTCACCTTACTGAGGTGTCCGGTGAGGTTACCTGGTTGTGTCAGCACCTTAGCCTCACCTTACTGAGGTGTCAGGTGAGGTTACCTGGTTGTGTCACCTTAGCCTCACCTTACTAAGGTGTCAGGTGAGGATACCTGGTTGTGTCAGCACCTTAGCCTCACCTTACTTAGGTGTCAGGTGATGTTACCTGGTTGTGTCAGTACCTTAGCCTCACCCTACTGAGGTGTCAGGTGAGTTTACCTGGTTGTGTCAGCACCTTAGCCTCACCTTACTTAGGTGTCAGGTGATGTTACCTGGTTGTGTCAGCACCTTAGCCTCACCTTACTGAGGTGTCAGGTGAGGTTACCTGGTTGTGTCAGCGCCTTAGCCTCACATTACTGAGGTGTCAGGCGAGGTTACCTGGTTGTGTCAGCACCTTAGCCTCACTTTACTAAGGTGTCAGGTGAGGTTACCTGGTTGTGTCAGCACCTTAGCCTCACCCTACTGAGGTGTCAGATGAGCTTACCTGGTTGTGACAGCACCTTAGCCTCCCCCTACTGAGGTGTCAGGTGAGCTTACCTTGTTGTGTCAGCACCTTAGCCTCACCTTACTGAGGTGTCAGGTGAGGTTACCTGGTTGTGTCAGCACCTTAGCCTCACCCTACTGAGGTGTCAGGTGAGCTTACCTGGTTGTGCCAGCCCCTTAGCCTCACCTTCATGAGGTGTCAGGTGAGGTTACCTTGTTGTGTCAGCACCTTAGCCTCACCCTACTAAGGTGTCAGGTGAGGTTACCTGGTTGTGTCAGTACCTTAGCCTCACCTTACTCAGGTGTCAGGTGAGATTACCTGGTTGTGTCAGCACCTTAGCCTCACCTTACTAAGGTGTCAGGTCAGGTTACCTGTTTGTGTCAGCACCTTAGCTTCACCCTACTGAGGTGTCAGGTCAGGGTGCCTGGTTGTCTCAGCACCATAGACTCACCTTACTGAGGTGTCAGATGATGTTACCTGGTTGAGTAAGCACCTTAGCCTCACCTTACTTAGGTGTCAGTTCAGGTTAACTGGTTGTGTCAGCACCTTAGCCTCACCTTACTGAGGTGTCAGGTCAGGTTAACTGGTTGTGTCAGCACCTTAGCCTCACCTTACTGACGTGTCAGGTGAGGTTACCTGCTTGTGTCAGCACCTTAGCCTCACTTTACCGAGGGGTCAGGTGAGGTTACCTGGTTGTGTCAGCACCTTAGCCTCACCCTACTAAGGTGTCAGGTGAGGTTACATGGTTGTGTCAGCACCTTAGCCTCACCTTACTGAGGTGTCAGGTGAGGTTACCTGGTTGTGTCACCTTAGCCTCACCTTACTAAGGTGTCAGGTGAGGTTACCTGGTTGTGTCAGCACCTTAGCCTCACCTTACTTAGGTGTCAGGTGATGTTACCTGGTTGTGTCAGTACCTTAGCCTCACCCTACTGAGGTGTCAGGTGAGGTTACCTGGTTGTGTCAGCACCTTAGCCTCACCTTACTGATATGTCAGATGAGGTTACCTGGTTGTGTCAGCACATTAGCCTCACCTTACTGAGGTGTCCGGTGAGGTTACATGGTTGTGTCAGCACCTTAGCCTCACCTTACTGAGGTGTCAGGTGAGGTTACCTGGTTGTGTCAGTACCTTAGCCTCACCCTACTGAGGTGTTAGGTGAGGTTACCTGGTTGTGTCAGCACCTTAGCCTCACCTTACTTAGGTGTCAGGTGATGTTACCTGGTTGTGTCAGCACCTTAGCCTCACCTTACTGAGGTGTCAGGTGAGGTTACCTGGTTGTGTCAGCGCCTTAGCCTCACATTACTGAGGTGTCAGGCGAGGTTACCTGGTTGTGTCAGCACCTTAGCCTCACTTTACTAAGGTGTCAGGTGAGGTTACCTGGTTGTGTCAGCACCTTAGCCTCACCCTACTGAGGTGTCAGATGAGCTTACCTGGATGTGACAGCACCTTAGCCTCCCCCTACTGATGTGTCAGGTGAGCTTACCTTGTTGTGTCAGCACCTTAGCCTCACCTTACTGAGGTGTCAGGTGAGGTTACCTGGTTGTGTCAGCACCTTAGCCTCACCCTACTGAGGTGTCAGGTGAGCTTACCTGGTTGTGCCAGCCCCTTAGCCTCACCTTAATGAGGTGTCAGGTGAGGTTACCTGGTTGTGTCAGCACCTTAGCCTCACCCTACTAAGGTGTCAGGTGAGGTTACCTGGTTGTGTCAGTACCTTAGCCTCACCTTACTCAGGTGTCAGGTGAGATTACCTGGTTGTGTCAGCACCTTAGCCTCACCTTACTAAGGTGTCAGGTCAGGTTACCTGTTTGTGTCAGCACCTTAGCTTCACCCTACTGAGGTGTCAGGTCAGGGTGCCTGGTTGTCTCAGCACCATAGACTCACCTTACTGAGGTGTCAGATGATGTTACCTGGTTGAGTAAGCACCTTAGCCTCACCTTACTGAGATGTAAGGTTAGGTTACCTGGTTGTGTCAGCACCTTTGCCTCACTTTACTAAGGTGTCAGGTGATGTTACCTGGTTGTGTCGGTACCTTAGCCTCACCCTACTGAGGTGTCAGGTGAGGTTACCTGGTTGTGTTAGCACCTTAGCCTCACCTTACTGTCAAGTCAGATGAGGTTACATGGTTGTGTCAGCACCTTAGCCTCACCTTACTGAGGTGTCAGGTGAGGGTACCTGGTTGTGTCACCTTAGCCTCACCTTACTGAGGTGACAGGTGAGGTTACCTGGTTGCGTCAGCACCTTAGCCTGACCCTACTAAGGTGTCAGGTGAGGTTACCTGGTTGTGTCAGCACCTTAGCCTCACCTTACTGAGGTGTTAGATGAGGTTACCTGGTTGTATTAGCACATTAGCCTCGCCTTACTGGGGTGTCAGGTGAGGTTACCTTGTTGTGTCAGCACCTTAGCCTCTATTTACTAAGGTGTCAGGTGATGTTACCTGGTTGTGACAGCACCTTACCCTCACCCTACTGAGGTGTCAGGTGAGGGTGCCTGGTTGTCTCAGCACCTTAGCCTCACCTTACTGAGGTCTCAGATGATGTTACTTGGTTGTTTCAGCACCTTAGCCTCACCTTAATGAGGTGTCAGGTGAGGTTACCTGGTTGTGTCAGCACATTAGTTTCACCCTACTGAGGTGTCAGTTGAGGTTACCTGTTTGTGTCAACACCTTAGCCTCACCTTACTGAGGTGTCAGATGAGGTTACCTGGTTGTGTCAGCACCTTAGCCTCACCCTACTGAGGTTTCAGGTGAGGGTGCCTGGTTGTCTCAGCATTTTAGCCTCACCTTACTGAGGTGTCAAGTGAGGTTAACTGGTTGTGTCAGCACCTTAACCTCACTTTACTAAGGTGTCAGGTGAGGTTATCTGGTTGTGTCAGCACCTTAGCCTCACCCTACTAAGGTGTCAGGTGAGGTTATCTGGTTGTGTCAGCACCTTAGCCTCACTTTGCTTAGGTGTCAGGTGATTTTACCTGGTTGTGTCAGCATCTTAGCTTCACCTTACTGATGTGTCAGGTGAGGTTACCTGGTTGTATCAGCACCTTAGCCTCACCTTACTTAGGTGTCAGGTGAGGTTACCTGATTGTGTCAGCACCTTAGCCTCACCTTACTGAGGTGTCAGGTGAGGTTACCTGGTTGTGTCAGCACCTTAGCCTCACCTTACTGATATGTCAGATGAGGTTACCTGGTTGTGTCAGCAACTTAGCCTCACCTTACTGAGGTGTCAGGTGAGGTTACCTGGTTGTGTCACCTTAGCCTCACCTAACTAAAGTGTCAGGTGAGGTTACCTGGTTGTGTCAACACCTTAGCCTCACCTTACTTAGTTGTCAGGTGAGGTTACCTGGTTGTGTCAGCACCTTAGCCTCACCTTACTTAGGTGTCAGGTGAGGTTACCTGGTTGTGTCAGCACCTTAGCCTCACCTTACTTAGGTGTCAGGTGATGTTACCTGGTTGTGTCAGTACCTTAGCCTCACCCTACTGAGGTGTCAGGTGAGGTTACCTGGTTGTGTCAGCACCTTAGCCTCACATTACTTAGGTGTCAGGTGATGTTACCTGGTTGGGTCAGTACCTTAGCCTCACCTTACTGAGGTGTCAGGTGAGGTTACCTGGTTGTGTCAGCACCTTAGCCTCACCTTACTGAGGTGTCAGGTGAGGTTACCTGGTTGTGTCAGCACCTTAGCCTCACCTTACTGAGGTGTCAGGTGAGGTTACCTGGTTGTGTCAGCAACTTAGCCTCACTTTACTGAAGTGTCAGGTGAGGTTACCTGGTTGTGTCAGCACCTTAGCCTCACCTTACTGAGGTGTCAGGTGAGGTTACCTGGTTGTGTCAGCACCTTAGCCTCACCCTACAAATGTGTCAGGTGAGGTTACCTGGTTGTGTCAGCACCTTAGCTTCACCTTACTGAGGTGTCAGGTGAGGTTACCTGGTTGTGTCAGCACCTTAGCCTCACCTTACCGAGGTATCAGGTGATGTTATCTGGTTATGTCAGAACCTTAGCCTCACCCTACTAAGGTGTCAGGTGAGGTTACCTGGTTGTGTCAGCACCTTAGCCTCACCTTACTGAGGTGTCAGGTGAGGTTACCTGGTTGTGTCAACACCTTAGCCTCACCTTACTGAGGTGTCAGATGAGGTTACCTGGTTGTGTCAGCACCTTAGATTCACCTTACTGAGGTGTCAGATGAGGTTACCTGGTTGTGTCAGCACCTTAGCCTCACCTTACCGAGGTATCAGGTGATGTTATCTGGTTATGTCAGAACCTTAGCCTCACCCTACTAAGGTGTCAGGTGAGGTTATCTGGTTGTGTCAGCACCTTAGCCTCACCCTACTGAGGTGTCAGGTGAGGGTACCTGGTTGTGTCACCTTAGCCTCACCTTACTGAGGTGTCAGGTGAGGTTATCTGGTTGTGTCAGCACCTTAGCCTCACTTTGCTTAGGTGTCAGGTGATTTTACCTGGTTGTGTCAGCATCTTAGCTTCACCTTACTGATGTGTCAGGTGAGGTTACCTGGTTGTATCAGCACCTTAGCCTCACCTTACTTAGGTGTCAGGTGAGGTTACCTGATTGTGTCAGCACCTTAGCCTCACCTTACTGAGGTGTCAGGTGAGGTTACCTGGTTGTGTCAGCTTCTTAGCTTCACCTTACTGATGTGTCAGATGAGGTTACCTGGTTGTGTCAGCAACTTAGCCTCACCTTACTGAGGTGTCAGATGAGGTTACCTGGTTGTGTCAGCACCTTAGCCTCACCCTACTAAGGTGTCAGGTGAGGTTATCTGGTTGTGTCAGCACCTTAGCCTCACCTTATTGATATGTCAGATGAGGTTACCTGGTTGTGTCAGCACATTAGCCTCACCTTACTGAGGTGTCCGGTGAGGTTACGTGGTTGTGTCAGCACCTTAGCCTCACCTTACTGAGGTGTCAGGTGAGGTTACCTGGTTGTGTCACCTTAGCCTCACCTTACTAAGGTGTCAGGTGAGGTTACCTGGTTGTGTCAGCACCTTAGCCTCACCTTACTTAGGTTTCAGGTGAGGTTACCTGGTTGTGTCAGCACCTTAGCCTCACCTTACTTAGGTGTGAGGTCAGGTTAACTGGTTGTGTCAGCACCTTAGCCTCACCTTACTGAGGTGTCAGGTCAGGTTAACTGGTTGTGTCAGCACCTTAGCCTCACCTTACTGACGTGTCAGGTGAGGTTACCTGCTTGTGTCAGCACCTTAGCCTCACCCTACTAAGGTGTCAGGTGAGGTTACATGGTTGTGTCAGCACCTTAGCCTCACCTTACTGAGGTGTCAGGTGAGGTTACCTGGTTGTGTCACCTTAGCCTCACCTTACTAAGGTGTCAGGTGAGGTTACCTGGTTGTGTCAGCACCTTAGCCTCACCTTACTTAGGTGTCAGGTGATGTTACCTGGTTGTGTCAGTACCTTAGCCTCTCCCTACTGAGGTGTCAGGTGAGGTTACCTGGTTGTGTCAGCACCTTAGCCTCACCTTACTGATATGTCAGATGAGGTTACCTGGTTGTGTCAGCACATTAGCCTCACCTTACTGAGGTGTCCGGTGAGGTTACATGGTTGTGTCAGCACCTTAGCCTCACCTTACTGAGGTGTCAGGTGAGGTTACCTGGTTGTGTCACCTTAGCCTCACCTTACTAAGGTGTCAGGTGAGGTTACCTGGTTGTGTCAGCACCTTAGCCTCACCTTACTTAGGTGTCAGGTGATGTTACCTGGTTGTGTCAGTACCTTAGCCTCACCCTACTGAGGTGTCAGGTGAGGTTACCTGGTTGTGTCAGCACCTTAGCCTCACCTTACTTAGGTGTCAGGTGATGTTAACTGGTTGTGTCAGCACCTTAGCCTCAACTTACTGAGGTGTCAGGTGAGGTTACCTGGTTGTGTCAGCGCCTTAGCCTCACATTACTGAGGTGTCAGGCGAGGTTACCTGGTTGTGTCAGCACCTTAGCCTCACTTTACTAAGGTGTCAGGTGAGGTTACCTGGTTGTGTCAGCACCTTAGCCTCACCCTACTGAGGTGTCAGATGAGCTTTCCTGGTTGTGACAGCACCTTAGCCTCCCCCTACTGAGGTGTCAGGTGAGCTTACCTTGTTGTGTCAGCACCTTAGCCTCACCTTACTGAGGTGTCAGGTGAGGTTACCTGGTTGTGTCAGCACCTTAGCCTCACCCTACTGAGGTGTCACGTGAGCTTACCTGGTTGTGCCAGCCCCTTAGCCTCACCTTAATGAGGTGTCAGGTGAGGTTACCTGGTTGTGTCAGCACCTTAGCCTCACCCTACTAAGGTGTCAGGTGAGGTTACCTGGTTGTGTCAGCACCTTGGCCTCACCTTACTGAGGTGTCAGGTGAGATTACCTGGTTGTGTCAGCACCTTAGCCTCACCTTACTAAGGTGTCAGGTCAGGTTACCTGTTTGTGTCAGCACCTTAGCTTCACCCTACTGAGGTGTCAGGTCAGGGTGCCTGGTTGTCTCAGCACCATAGACTCACCTTACTGAGGTGTCAGATGATGTTACCTGGTTGAGTAAGCACCTTAGCCTCACCTTACTGAGATGTAAGCTTAGGTTACCTGGTTGTGTCAGCACCTTTGCCTCACTTTACTAAGGTGTCAGGTGATGTTACCTGGTTGTGTCGGTACCTTAGCCTCACCCTACTGTCATGTCAGATGAGGTTACATGGTTGTGTCAGCACCTTAGCCTCACCTTACTGAGGTGTCAGGTGAGGGTACCTGGTTGTGTCACCTTAGCCTCACCTTACTGAGGTGACAGGTGAGGTTACCTGGTTGCGTCAGCACCTTAGCCTGACCCTACTAAGGTGTCAGGTGAGGTTACCTGGTTGTGTCAGCACCTTAGCCTCACCTTACTGAGGTGTTAGATGAGGTTACCTGGTTGTATTAGCACATTAGCCTCGCCTTACTGGGGTGTCAGGTGAGGTTACCTGGTTATGTCAGCACCTTAGCCTCTATTTACTAAGGTGTCAGGTGATGTTACCTGGTTGTGACAGCACCTTACCCTCACCCTACTGAGGTGTCAGGTGAGGGTGCCTGGTTGTCTCAGCACCTTAGCCTCACCTTACTGAGGTCTCAGATGATGTTACTTGGTTGTTTCAGCACCTTAGCCTCACCTTAATGAGGTGTCAGGTGAGGTTACCTGGTTGTGTCAGCACCTTAGTTTCACCCTACTGAGGTGTCAGTGAGGTTACCTGGTTGTGTCAACACCTTAGCCTCACCTTACTGAGGTGTCAGATGAGGTTACCTGGTTGTGTCAGCACCTTAGCCTCACCCTACTGAGGTTTCAGGTGAGGGTGCCTGGTTGTCTCAGCATTTTAGCCTCACCTTACTGAGGTGTCAAGTGAAGTTAACTGGTTGTGTCAGCACCTTAACCTCACTTTACTAAGGTGTCAGGTGAGGTTATCTGGTTGTGTCAGCACCTTAGCCTCACCCTACTAAGGTGTCAGGTGAGGTTATCTGGTTGTGTCAGCACCTTAGCCTCACTTTGCTTAGGTGTCAGGTGATTTTACCTGGTTGTGTCAGCATCTTAGCTTCACCTTACTGATGTGTCAGGTGAGGTTACCTGGTTGTATCAGCACCTTAGCCTCACCTTACTTAGGTGTCAGGTGAGGTTACCTGATTGTGTCAGCACCTTAGCCTCACCTTACTGAGGTGTCAGGTGAGGTTACCTGGTTGTGTCAGCACCTTAGCCTCACCTTACTGATATGTCAGATGAGGTTACCTGGTTGTGTCAGCAACTTAGCCTCACCTTACTGAGGTGTCAGGTGAGGTTACCTGGTTGTGTCACCTTAGCCTCACCCTACTGAGGTGTCAGGTGAGGTTACCTGGTTGTGTCAGCACCTTAGCCTCACCTTACTTAGGTGTCAGGTGATGTTACCTGGTTGTGTCAGCACCTTAGCCTCACCTTACTGAGGTGTCAGGTGAGGTTACCTTGTTGTGTCAGCGCCTTAGCCTCACATTACTGAGGTGTCAGGCGAGGTTACCTGGTTGTGTCAGCACCTTAGCCTCACTTTACTAAGGTGTCAGGTGAGGTTACCTGGTTGTGTCAGCACCTTAGCCTCACCCTACTGAGGTGTCAGATGAGCTTTCCTGGTTGTGACAGCACCTAAGCCTCCCCCTACTGAGGTGTCAGGTGAGCTTACGTTGTTGTGTCAGCACCTTAGCCTCACCTTACTGAGGTGTCAGGTGAGGTTACCTGGTTGTGTCAGCACCTTAGCCTCACCCTACTGAGGTGTCACGTGAGCTTACCTGGTTGTGCCAGCCCCTTAGCCTCACCTTAATGAGGTGTCAGGTGAGGTTACCTGGTTGTGTCAGCACCTTAGCCTGACCCTACTAAGGTGTCAGGTGAGGTTACCTGGTTGTGTCAGCACCTTGGCCTCACCTTACTGAGGTGTCAGGTGAGATTACCTGGTTGTGTCAGCACCTTAGCCTCACCTTACTAAGGTGTCAGGTCAGGTTACCTGTTTGTGTCAGCACCTTAGCTTCACCCTACTGAGGTGTCAGGTCAGGGTGCCTGGTTGTCTCAGCACCATAGACTCACCTTACTGAGGTGTCAGATGATGTTACCTGGTTGAGTAAGCACCTTAGCCTCACCTTACTGAGATGTAAGGTTAGGTTACCTGGTTGTGTCAGCACCTTTGCCTCACTTTACTAAGGTGTCAGGTGATGTTACCTGGTTGTGTCGGTACCTCAGCCTCACCCTACTGAGGTGTCAGGTGAGGTTACCTGGTTGTGTCAGCACCTTAGCCTCACCTTACTGTCATGTCAGATGAGGTTACATGGTTGTGTCAGCACCTTAGCCTCACCTTACTGAGGTGTCAGGTGAGGGTACCTGGTTGTGTCACCTTAGCCTCACCTTACTGAGGTGACAGGTGAGGTTACCTGGTTGCGTCAGCACCTTAGCCTGACCCTACTAAGGTGTCAGGTGAGGTTACCTGGTTGTGTCAGCACCTTAGCCTCACCTTACTGAGGTGTTAGATGAGGTTACCTGGTTGTATTAGCACATTAGCCTCGCCTTACTGGGGTGTCAGGTGAGGTTACCTGGTTATGTCAGCACCTTAGCCTCTATTTACTAAGGTGTCAGGTGATCTTACCTGGTTGTGACAGCACCTTACCCTCACCCTACTGAGGTGTCAGGTGAGGGTGCCTGGTTGTCTCAGCACCTTAGCCTCACCTTACTGAGGTCTCAGATGATGTTACTTGGTTGTTTCAGCACCTTAGCCTCACCTTAATGAGGTGTCAGGTGAGGTTACCTGGTTGTGTCAGCACCTTAGTTTCACCCTACTGAGGTGTCAGTGAGGTTACCTGGTTGTGTCAACACCTTAGCCTCACCTTACTGAGGTGTCAGATGAGGTTACCTGGTTGTGTCAGCACCTTAGCCTCACCCTACTGAGGTTTCAGGTGAGGGTGCCTGGTTGTCTCAGCATTTTAGCCTCACCTTACTGAGGTGTCAAGTGAGGTTAACTGGTTGTGTCAGCACCTTAACCTCACTTTACTAAGGTGTCAGGTGAGGTTATCTGGTTGTGTCAGCACCTTAGCCTCACCCTACTAAGTTGTCAGGTGAGGTTATCTGGTTGTGTCAGCACCTTAGCCTCACTTTGCTTAGGTGTCAGGTGATTTTACCTGGTTGTGTCAGCATCTTAGCTTCACCTTACAGATGTGTCAGGTGAGGTTACCTGGTTGTATCAGCACCTTAGCCTCACCTTACTTAGGTGTCAGGTGAGGTTACCTGATTGTGTCAGCACCTTAGCCTCACCTTACTGAGGTGTCAGGTGAGGTTACCTGGTTGTGTCAGCACCTTAGCCTCACCTTACTGATATGTCAGATGAGGTTACCTGGTTGTGTCAGCAACTTAGCCTCACCTTACTGAGGTGTCAGGTGAGGTTACCTGGTTGTGTCACCTTAGCCTCACCTAACTAAAGTGTCAGGTGAGGTTACCTGGTTGTGTCAGCACCTTAGCCTCACCTTACTTAGGTGTCAGGTGAGGTTACCTGGTTGTGTCAGCACCTTAGCCTCACCTTACTTAGGTGTCAGGTGAGGTTACCTGGTTGTGTCAGCACCTTAGCCTCACCTTACTTAGGTGTCAGGTGATGTTACCTGGTTGTGTCAGTACCTTAGCCTCACCCTACTGAGGTGTCAGGTGAGGTTACCTGGTTGTGTCAGCACCTTAGCCTCACCTTACTTAGGTGTCAGGTGATGTTACCTGGTTGGGTCAGTAACTTAGCCTCACCTTACTGAGGTGTCAGGTGAGGTTACCTGGTTGTGTCAGCACCTTAGCCTCACCTTACTGAGGTGTCAGGTGAGGTTACCTGGTTGTGTCAGCACCTTAGCCTCACCTTACTGACGTGTCAGGTGAGGTTACCTACTTGTGTCAGCACCTTAGCCTCACCTTACTGAGGTGTCAGGTAAAGTTACCTGGTTGTGTCAGCACCTTAGCCTCACCTTACTGAGGTGTCAGGTGAGATTACCTGGTTGTGTCAGCACCTTAGCCTCAACCTGATAAGGTGTCAGGTCAGGATACCTGGTTGTGTCAGCACCTTAGCCTCACCTTACTGACGTGTCAGCTAAGGTTAGCTGCTTGTGTCAGCACCTTAGCCTCACTTTACTGAGGGGTCAGGTGAGGTTACCTGGTTGTGTCAACACCTTAGCCTCACCTTACTGAGGTGTCAGTTGAGGTTACCTGGTTGTGTCAGCACCTTAGCCTCACACTACTGAGGTGTCAGGTGAGGGTGCCTGGTTGTCTCAGCACATTAGCGTCACCTTACTGAGGTGTCAGGTGAGGTTACCTGGTTGTTTCAGCACCTTAGCCTCACCCTACTAAGGTGTCAAGTGAGGTTACCTGGTTGTGTCAACACCTTAGCCTCACCTTACTGAGGTGTCGGTTGAGGTTACCTGGTTGTGTCAGCACCTTAGCCTCACACTACTGAGGTGTCAGGTGAGGGTGCCTGGTTGTCTCAGCACATTAGCGTCACCTTACTGAGGTGTCAGGTGAGGTTACCTGGTTGTTTCAGCACCTTAGCCTCACCCTACTAAGGTGTCAAGTGAGGTTACCTGGTTGTGTCATCACCTGAGCCTCACCCTAGTAAGGTGTCAGGTGAGGTTACCTGGTTGTGTCAGTAACTTAGCCTCACCCTACTAAGGTGTCAGGTGAGGTTACCTGGTTGTGTCAGCATCTTAGCTTCACCTTACTGATGTGTCAGGTGAGGTTACCTGGTTGTGTCAGCACCTTAGCCTAACCCTACTAAGGTGTCAGGTGAGGTTACCTGGTTGTGTCAGCATCTTAGCTTCACCTTACTGATGTGTCAGGTGAGGTTACCTGGTTGTATCAGCACCTTAGCCTCACCTTACTGAGGTGTCAGGTGAGGTTACCTGGTTGTGTCAGCACCTTAGCCTCAGCCTACTAAGGTGTCAGGTGAGATTACCTGGTTGTGTCAGCACCTTAGCCTCACCTTACTGACGTGTCAGGTGATTTTACCTGGTTGTGTCAGCACCTTAGCCTCACCTTACTTAGGTGTCAGGTGAGGTTACCTGGTTGTGTCAGCACCTTAGCCTCACCTTACTGAGGTGTCAGGTGAGGTTACCTGGTTCTGTCAGCACCTTAGCCTCACCCTACTAAATGTCAGATGAGGTTAACTGGTTGTGGCAGCACCTTAGCCTCACCCTACTGGGGTCTCAGGTGAGGTTACCTGGTTGTGTAAGCACCTTAGCCTCACCTTACTGAGGTGTCAGGTGAGGATACCTGGTTGTGTCAGCACCTTAGCCTCACTTTACTGAGGTGTCAGTTTAGGTTACCTGGTTGTGTCAGCATCTTAGCCTCACCCTACTAAGATGTCAGGTGAGGTTACCTGGTTGTGTCAGCACCTTAGCCTCAACCTACTAAGGTGTCATGTGAGGTTACCTGGTTGTGTCAGCACCTTAGCCTCAACTTTCTGAGGTGTCAGGTGAGGTTACCTGGTTGTGTCAGCAGCTTAGCCTCACTTTACTAAGGTGTCAGATGAGGTTACCTGGTTGTGTCAGCACCTTAGCCTCGCCTTACTGGGGTGTCAGGTGAGGTTACCTGGTTGTGTCAGCACCTTGGCCTCACCTTACTAAGGTGTCAGGTGAGGTGACCTGGTTGTGTCAGCACCTTAGAATCACCGTACTGAGGTGTCATATGAGGTTACCTGGTTGTGTCAGCACCTTAGCCTCACCTCAATGAGGTGTCAGATGAGGTTACCTGGTTGTGTCAGCACCTTAGCCTCACCTTACTGAGGTGTCAGGTTAGGTTACCTGGTTGTGTCAGCACCTTAGCCTCACTTTATTAAGGTGTCAGGTGAGGTTACCTGGTTGTGTCAGCACCTTAGCCTCACCTTACTGAGGTGTCAGGTTAGGTTACCTGGTTGTGTCAGCACCTTAGCCTCACCTTATTGAGGTGTCAGGTGAGGTTACCTGGTTGTGTGATCTTAGCCTTACCTTACTGAGGTGTCAGGTTAGGTTACCTGGTTGTGTCAGCACATTAGCCTCACCCTACTGATGTGTCAGGTGAGGTTACCTGGTTGTCTCAGCACCTTAGCCTCACCTTACTGAGGTGTCAGATGATGTTACCTGGTTGTGTCAGCGCCTTAGCCTCACCTTACTGAGGTGTCAGATGAGGTTACCTGGTTGTGTCAGCGCCTTAGCCTCACCTTACTGAGGAGTCAGATGATTTTACCTGGTTGTGCAGCACCATAGCCTCGCCTTACTGGGGTGTCAGGTGAGGTTACCTGGTTGTGTCAGCACCTTAGCTTCACCTTACTGAGGTGTGAGGTGATGTTACCTGGTTGTGTCAGTACCTTAGCCTCACCTTACGTAGGTGTCAGGTGAGGTTACCTGGTTGTGTCAGCACCTTAGCCTCATCCTACTTAGGTGTCAGGTGAGGTTACCTGGTTGTGTCAGCACCTTAGCCTCACCTTACTGAGGTGTCAGATGATGTTACCTGGTTGTGTCAGCGCCTTAGCCTCACCCACTGTGGTGTCAGGTGAGGTTACCTGGTTGTGTCAGCGCCTTAGCCTCACCTTACAGAGGTGTTAGGTGAGGTTACCTGGTTGTGTCAGCGCCTTAGCCTCACCTTACAGAGGTGTTAGGTGAGGTTACCTGGTTGGGTCAGCACCTTAGCCTCACCCTACTTAGGTGTCAGGTGAGGGTGCCTGGTTGTCTCAGCACCTTAGCCTCACCTTACTGAGGTGTCAGATGATGTTACCTGGTTGTGTCAGCACTTTTGCCTCAACTTACTAAGGTGTCAGGTGAGGTTACCTGGTTGTGTCAGCACCTTAGCCTCACCTTACTGAGGTGTCAGATGAGGTTACCTGGTTGTGTCAGCACCTTAGCCTCACCCTACTAAGATGTCAGGTGAGGTTACCTGGTTGTGTCAGCACCTTAGCCTCACCTTACTGATGTGTCAGGTGAGGTTACCTGGTTGTGTCAGCACCTTAGCCTCACCTTACTGAGGTGTCAGGTCAGGTTACCTGGTTGTGTAGGCACCTTAGCCCCACCTTACTGAGGTGTCAGGTGAGGTTACCTGGTTGTGTCAGCACCTTAGCCACACCTTACTGAGGTGTCAGGTGAGGTTACCTGGTTGTGTCAGCACCTTAGATTCACCTTACTGAGGTGTCAGGTGAGGTTACCTGGTTGTGTCAGCACCTTAGCCTCACCCTACTGAGGTGTCAGGTGAGGTTGCCTGGTTGTGTCAGCATTTTAGATTCACCTTACTGAGGTGACAGGTGAGGTTACCTGGTTGTGTCAGCACCTTAGCCTCACCTTACCTAGGTGTCAAGTGATGTTACCTGGTTGTGTCAGTACCTTAGCCTCACCCTACTGAGGTGACAGGTGAGGTTACCTGGTTGTGTCAGTACCATAGACTCACCCTACTGAGGTGTCAGGTGAGGTTACCTGGTTGTGTCAGCACCTTAGCCTCACCTTACTGAGGTGTCAGGTGAGGTTACCTGGTTGTGTCAGCACCTTAGCCTCACTTTACTGAGGTGTCAGGTGAGGTTACCTGGTTGTGTCAGCACCTTAGCCTCACCTTACTGAGGTGTCAGGTGAGGTTACCTGGTTCTGTCAGCACCTTAGCCTCACCTTACTTAGGTGTCAGGTGATGTTACCTGGTTGTGTCAGTACCATAGCCTCACCCTACTGAGGTGTCAGGTGAGGTTACCTGGTTGTGTCAGCACCTTAGCCTCACCTTACTGAGGTGTCAGGTGAGGTTACCTGGTTGTGTCAGCAGCTTAGCCTCACTTTACTGAGGTGTTAGGTGAGGTTACCTGGTTGTGTCAGCACCTTAGCCTCACCTTACTTAAGTGTCAGGTGATGTTACCTGGTTGTGTCAGTACCTTAGCCTCACCTTACTGAGGTGTCAGGTGAGGTTGCCTGCTTGTGTCAGCACCTTAGCCTCACCTTACTTAGGTGTCAGGTGATGTTACCTGGTTGTGTCAGTACCTTAGCCTCACCTTACTTAGGTGTCAGGTGAGGTTACCTGGTTGTGTCAGCACCTTAGCCTCACCTTACTTAGGTGTCAGTTTATGTTACCTGGTTGTGTCAGCACCTTAGCCTCACTTTACTGAGGTGTCAGGTGAGGTTACCTGGTTGTGTCAGCACCTTAGCTTCACCTTACTGAGGTGTCAGCTGAGGTTACCTGGTTGTGTCAGCACCTTAGCCTCACCCTACTAAGGTGTCAGGTGAGGTTACCTGGTTGTGTCAGCACCTTAGCCTCACCCTACTAAATGTCAGATGAGGTTACCTGGTTGTGTCAACACCTTAGCCTAACCCTACTAAGGTGTCAGGTGAGCTTACCTGGTTGTGTCAGCATCTTAGCTTCACGTTACTGATGTGTCAGGTGAGGTTACCTGGTTGTATCAGCACCTTAGCCTTACCTTAATTAGGTGTCAGGTGAGGTTACCTGATTGTGTCAGCACCTTAGCCTCACCTTACTGAGGTGTCAGGTGAGGTTACCTGGTTGTGTCAGCACCTTAGCCTCACCTTACTGAGGTGTCAGGTGAGGTTACCTGGTTGTGTCAGCACCTTAGCTTCACCTTACTAAGGTGTCAGGTGAGGTTACCTGGTTCTGTCAGCACCTTAGCCTCACCTTACTTAGGTGTCAGTTGAGGTTTCCTGGTTGTGTCAGCACATTAGCCTCACCTTACTGAGGTGTCAGGTGAGTTTACCTGGTTGTGTCAGCACCTTAGCCTCACCTTACTGAGATGTCAGGTGAGGTTACCTGGTTGTGTCAGCACCTTAGCCTCACCTTACTGAGGTGTCAGGTGAGGTTACCTGGTTGTGTCAGCACCTTAGCCTCACCTTACTTAGGTGTCAGGTGAGGTTACATGGTTGTGTCAGTACCTTAGCCTCACCTTACTTAGGTGTCAGGTAATGTTACCTGGTTGTGTCAGTACCATAGCCTCACCCTACTGACGTGTCAGGTGAGGTTACCTGGTTGTGTCAGCACCTTAGCCTCACCTTACTGAGGTGTCAGGTGAGGTTACCTGGTTGTGTCAGCACCTTAGCCTCACCTTACTGAGGTGTCAGGTGAGGTTACCTGGTTGTGTCAGCACCTTAGCCTCACCTTACTGAGGTGTCAGGTGAGGTTACCTGGTTCTGTCAGCACCTTAGCCTCACCTTACTTAGGTGTTAGGTGAGGTTTCCTGGTTGTGTCAGCACCTTAGCCTCACCTTACTTAAGTGTCAGGTGATGTTACCTGGTTGTGTCAGTACCTTAGCCTCACCCTACTGAGGTGTCAGGTGAGGTTACCTGCTTGTGTCAGCACCTTAGCCTCACCTTACTTAGGTGTCAGGTGATGTTACCTGGTTGTGTCAGTACCTTAGCCTCACCCTACTGAGGTGTCAGGTGAGGTTACCTGGTTGTGTCAGCACCTTAGCCTCACCTTACTGAGGTGTCAGGTGAGGTTACCTGGTTGTGTCAGCACCTTAGCCTCACCCTACTGAGGTGTCAGGTGAGGGTGCCTGGTTGTCTCAGCATTTTAGCCTCACCTTACTGAGGTGTCAAGTGAGGTTACCTGGTTGTGTCAGCACCTTAACCTCACTTTACTAAGGTGTCAGGTGAGGTTATCTGGTTGTGTCAGCACCTTAGCCTCACTTTGCTTAGGTGTCAGGTGATTTTACCTGGTTGTGTCAGCATCTTAGCTTCACCTTACTGATGTGTCAGGTGAGGTTACCTGGTTGTATCAGCACCTTAGCCTCACCTTACTTAGGTGTCAGGTGAGGTTACCTGATTGTGTCAGCACCTTAGCCTCACCTTACTGAGGTGTCAGGTGAGGTTACCTGGTTGTGTCAGCACCTTAGCCTCACCTTACTGATATGTCAGATGAGGTTACCTGGTTGTGTCAGCAACATAGCCTCACCTTACTGAGGTGTCAGGTGAGGTTACCTGGTTGTGTCACCTTAGCCTCACCTAACTAAAGTGTCAGGTGAGGTTACCTGGTTGTGTCAGCACCTTAGCCTCACCTTACTTAGGTGTCAGGTGAGGTTACCTGGTTGTGTCAGCACCTTAGCCTCACCTTACTTAGGTGTCAGGTCAGGTTACCTGGTTGTGTCAGCACCTTAGCCTCACCTTACTTAGGTGTCAGGTGATGTTACCTGGTTGTGTCAGTACCTTAGCCTCACCCTACTGAGGTGTCAGGTGAGGTTACCTGGTTGTGTCAGCACCTTAGCCTCACCTTACTTAGGTGTCAGGTGATGTTACCTGGTTGTGTCAGTACCTTAGCCTCACACTACTGAGGTGTCAGGTGAGGTTACCTGATTGTGTCAGCACCTTAGCCACACCGTACTTAGGTGTCAGGTGATGTTACCTGGTTGTGTCAGTACCTTAGCCTCACCCTACTGAGGTGTCAGGCGAGGTTACCTGGTTGTGTCAGCACCTTAGCATCACCTTACTGACGTGTCAGGTGAGGTTACCTACTTGTGTCAGCACCTTAGCCTCACCTTACTGAGGTGTCAGGTAAAGTTACCTGGTTGTGTCAGCACCTTAGCCTCACCTTACTGAGGTGTCAGATGAGGTTACCTGGTTGTTATAAGCACCTTAGCCTCACCTTACTGATGTGTCAGGTGAGGTTACCTGGTTCTGTCAGCACCTTAGCCTCACCCTACTAAATGTCAGATGAGGTTAACTGGTTGTGTCAGCACCTTAGCCTCACACTACTGAGGTGTCAGGTGAGGGTGCCTGGTTGTCTCAGCACATTAGCGTCACCTTACTGAGGTGTCAGGTGAGGTTACCTGGTTGTTTCAGCACCTTAGCCTCACCCTACTAAGGTGTCAAGTGAGGTTACCTGGTTGTGTCAACACCTTAGCCTCACCTTACTGAGGTGTCAGTTGAGGTTACCTGGTTGTGTCAGCATCTTAGCCTCACACTACTGAGGTGTCAGGTGAGGGTGCCTGGTTGTCTCAGCACATTAGCGTCACCTTACTGAGGTGTCAGGTGAGGTTACCTGGTTGTTTCAGCACCTTAGCCTCACCCTACTAAGGTGTCAAGTGAGGTTACCTGGTTGTGTCATCACCTGAGCCTCACCCTAGTAAGGTGTCAGGTGAGATTACCTGTTTGTGTCAGCACCTTAGCCTCAACCTGATAAGGTGTCAGGTCAGGATACCTGGTTGTGTCAGCACCTTAGCCTCACCTTACTGACGTGTCAGCTAAGGTTAGCTGCTTGTGTCAGCACCTTAGCCTCACTTTACTGAGGGGTCAGGTGAGGTTACCTGGTTGTGTCAACACCTTAGCCTCACCTTACTGAGGTGTCAGATGAGGTTACCTGGTTGTTATAAGCACCTTAGCCTCACCTTACTGATGTGTCAGGTGAGGTTACCTGGTTCTGTCAGCACCTTAGCCTCACCCTACTAAATGTCAGATGAGGTTAACTGGTTGTGTCAGCACCTTAGCCTCACCCTACTGAGGTGTTAGGTGAGGTTACCTGGTTGTGTCAGCATCTTAGCTTCACCTTACTGAGGTGTCAGGTGATGTTACCTGGTTGTGTCAGCACCTTAGCCTAACCCTACTAAGGTGTCAGGTGAGGTTACCTGGTTGTGTCAGCATCTTAGCTTCACCTTACTGATGTGTCAGGTGAGGTTACCTGGTTGTGTCAGCACCTTAGACTCACTTTACTGAGGTGTCAGGTGAGGTCACCTGGTTGTGTCAGCACCTTAGCCTAACCCTACTGAGGTGTCAGGTGAGGTTACCTGGTTGTGTCAGCATCTTAGCTTCACCTTACTGATGTGTCAGGTGAGGTTACCTGGTTGTATCAGCACCTTAGCCTCACTTTACTGAGGTGTCAGGTGAGGTCACCTGGTTGTGTCAGCACCTTAGCCTCACCCTACTAAGATGTCAGGTGAGGTCACCTGGTTGTGTCAGCACCTTAGCCTCAACCTACTAAGGTGTCATGTGAGGTTACCTGGTTGTGTCAGCACCTTAGCCTCACCTTACTGACGTGTCAGGTGAGGTTACCTACTTGTGTCAGCACCTTAGCCTCACCATACTGAGGTGTCAGGTAAAGTTACCTGGTTGTGTCAGCACCTTAGCCTCACCTTACTGAGGTGTCAGGTGAGATTACCTGGTTGTGTCAGCACCTTAGCCTCAACCTGATAAGGTGTCAGGTCAGGATACCTGGTTGTGTCAGCACCTTAGCCTCACCTTACTGACGTGTCAGCTAAGGTTAGCTGCTTGTGTCAGCAGCTTAGCCTCACTTTACTGAGGGGTCAGGTGAGGTTACCTGGTTGTGTCAACACCCTAGCCTCACCTTACTGAGGTGTCAGATGAGGTTACCTGGTTGTGTAAGCACCTTAGCCTCACCTTAGTGATGTGTCAGGTGAGGTTACCTGGTTCTGTCAGCACCTTAGCCTCACCCTACTAAATGTCAGATGATGTTAACTGGTTGTGTCAGCACCTTAGCCTCACCCTACTAAGATGTCAGGTGAGGTTACCTAGATGTGTCATCACATTAGCCTCAACCTACTAAGGTGTCAGGTGAGGTTACCTGGTTGTGTCAGCACCTTAGCCTCACCTTACTGAGGTGTTAGGTGAGGTTACCTGCTTGTGTCAGCACCTTAGCCTCACCTTACTGAGGTGTCAGTTGAGGTTACCTGGTTGTGTCAGCACCTTAGCCTCACACTACTGAGGTGTCAGGTGAGGGTGCCTGGTTGTCTCAGCACATTAGCGTCACCTTACTGAGGTGTCAGGTGAGGTTACCTGGTTGTTTCAGCACCTTAGCCTCACCCTACTAAGGTGTCAAGTGAGGTTACCTGGTTGTGTCAACACCTTAGCCTCACCTTACTGAGGTGTCAGTTGAGGTTACCTGGTTGTGTCAGCACCTTAGCCTCACACTACTGAGGTGTCAGGTGAGGGTGCCTGGTTGTCTCAGCACATTAGCGTCACCTTACTGAGGTGTCAGGTGAGGTTACCTGGTTGTTTCAGCACCTTAGCCTCACCCTACTAAGGTGTCAAGTGAGGTTACCTGGTTGTGTCATCACCTGAGCCTCACCCTAGTAAGGTGTCAGGTGAGGTTACCTGGTTGTGTCAGTAACTTAGCCTCACCCTACTAAGGTGTCAGGTGAGGTTACCTGGTTGTGTCAGCATCTTAGCTTCACCTTACTGATGTGTCAGGTGAGGTTACCTGGTTGTGTCAGCACCTTAGCGTAACCCTACTAAGGTGTCAGGTGAGGTTACCTGGTTGTGTCAGCATCTTAGCTTCACCTTACTGATGTGTCAGGTGAGGTTACCTGGTTGTATCAGCACCTTAGCCTCACCTTACTGAGGTGTCAGGTGAGGTTACCTGGTTGTGTCAGCACCTTAGCCTCATCCTACTAAGGTGTCAGGTGAGATTACCTGGTTGTGTCAGCACCTTAGCCTCACCTTACTGACGTGTCAGGTGAGGTTACCTGGTTGTGTCAGCACCTTAGCCTCACCTTACTTAGGTGTCAGGTGAGGTTACCTGGTTGTGTCAGCACCTTAGCCTCACCTTACTGAAGTGTCAGGTGAGGTTACCTGGTTCTGTCAGCACCTTAGCCTCACCCTACTAAATGTCAGATGAGGTTAACTGGTTGTGGCAGCACCTTAGCCTCACCCTACTGAGGTCTCAGGTGAGGTTACCTGGTTGTGTAAGCACCTTAGCCTCACCTTACTGAGGTGTCAGGTGAGGATACCTGGTTGTGTCAGCACCTTAGCCTCACTTTACTGAGGTGTCAGTTTAGGTTACCTGGTTGTGTCAGCATCTTAGCCTCACCCTACTAAGATGTCAGGTGAGGTTACCTGGTTGTGTCAGCACCTTAGACTCAACCTACTAAGGTGTCATGTGAGGTTACCTGGTTGTGTCAGCACCTTAGCCTCACCTTTCTGAGGTGTCAGGTGAGGTTACCTGGTTGTGTCAGCAGCTTAGCCTCACTTTACTAAGGTGTCAGATGAGGTTACCTGGTTGTGTCAGCACCTTAGCCTCGCCTTACTGGGGTGTCAGGTGAGGTTACCTGGTTGTGTCAGCACCTTGGCCTCACCTTACTAAGGTGTCAGGTGAGGTGACCTGGTTGTTTCAGCACCTTAGAATCACCGTACTGAGGTGTCATATGAGGTTACCTGGTTGTGTCAGCACCTTAGCCTCACCTCAATGAGGTGTCAGATGAGGTTACCTGGTTGTGTCAGCACCTTAGCCTCACCTTACTGAGGTGTCAGGTTAGGTTACCTGGTTGTGTCAGCACCTTAGCCTCACTTTATTAAGGTGTCAGGTGAGGTTACCTGGTTGTGTCAGCAGCTTAGCCTCACCTTATTGAGGTGTCAGGTGAGGTTACCTGGTTGTGTGATCTTAGCCTTACCTTACTGAGGTGTCAGGTTAGGTTACCTGGTTGTGTCAGCACATTAGCCTCACCCTACTGATGTGTCAGGTGAGGTTACCTGGTTGTCTCAGCACCTTAGCCTCACCTTACTGAGGTGTCAGATGATGTTACCTGGTTGTGTCAGCGCCTTAGCCTCACCTTACTGAGGTGTCAGTTGAGGTTACCTGGTTGTGTCAGCACCTTAGCCTCACACTACTGAGGTGTCAGGTGAGGGTGCCTGGTTGTCTCAGCACATTAGCGTCACCTTACTGAGGTGTCAGGTGAGGTTACCTGGTTGTTTCAGCACCTTAGCCTCACCCTACTAAGGTGTCAAGTGAGGTTACCTGGTTGTGTCAACACCTTAGCCTCACCTTACTGAGGTGTCAGTTGAGGTTACCTGGTTGTGTCAGCATCTTAGCCTCACACTACTGAGGTGTCACGTGAGGGTGCCTGGTTGTCTCAGCACATTAGCGTCACCTTACTGAGGTGTCAGGTGAGGTTACCTGGTTGTTTCAGCACCTTAGCCTCACCCTACTAAGGTGTCAAGTGAGGTTACCTGGTTGTGTCATCACCTGAGCCTCACCCTAGTAAGGTGTCAGGTGAGGTTACCTGATTGTGTCAGCACCTTAGCCTCACCTTACTGATATGTCAGATGAGATTACCTGGTTGTGTCAGCACCTTAGCCTCACCTTACTGAGGTGTGACAGAGGGTTCCTGGTTGTGTCAGCACCTTAGCCTCACCTTACTGAGATGTCAGGTGCGGTTACCTGGTTGTGTCAGCACCTTAGCCTCACCTTACTGAGGTGTCAGGTGAGATTACCTGGTTGTGTCACCTTAGCCTCACCTTATTAAGGTGTCAGGGGAGGTTACCTGGTTGTGTCAGCACCTTAGCCTCACCTTACTTAGGTGTCAGGTGAGGTTACCTGGTTGTGTCAGTACCTTAGCCTCACCTTACTTAGGTGTCAGGTGATGTTACCTGGTTGTGTCAGTACCTAACCCTCACCCTACTGAGGTGTCAGGTGATGTTACCTGGTTGTGTCAGTACCTTAGCCTCACCCTACTGAGGTGTCAGGTGAGGTTACCTGGTTGTGTCAGCACCCTAGCCTCACCTTACTGAGGTGTCAGGTGAGGTTACCTGGTTGTGTCAGCACCTTAGCCTCAACTTACTGAGGTGTCAGGTGAGGTTACCTGGTTGTGTCAGCACCTTAGCCTCACCTGACTGAGGTGTCAGGTGAGGTTACCTGGTTGTGTCAGCACCTTAGCATCACTTTACTGAGGTGTCAGGTGAGGTTACCTGGTTGTGTCAGCACCTTAGCCTCACTTTACTGAGGTGTCAGGTGAGGTTACCTGGTTGTGTCAGCACCTTAGCCTCACCCTATTGAGGTGTCAGGTGAGGTTACCTGGTTGTGTCAGCACCTTAGCATCACTTTACTGAGGTGACAGGTGAGGTTACCTGGTTGTGTCAGCACCTTAGCCTCACCTTACTGAGGTGTCAGGTGAGGTTACCTGCTTGTGTCAGCACCTTAGCCTCACCTGACTGAGGTGTCAGGTGAGGTTACCTGGTTGTGTCAGCACCTTAGCCTCACTTTACTGAGGTGTCAGGTGAGGTTACCTGGTTGTGTCAGCACCTTAGCTTCACCTTACTGAGGTGTCAGGTGATGTTATCTGGTTGTGTCAGCACCTTAGCCTCACTCTACTAAGGTGTCAGGTGAGGTTACCTGGTTGTGTCAACACCTTAGCCTCACCCTACTGAGGTGTCAGGTGAGGTTACCTGATTGTGTCAGCACCTTAGCCTCACCTTACTGAGGTGCAGGTGAGGTTACCTGATTGTGTCAGCACCTTAGCCTCACCTTACTGAGGTGTCAGGTGAGGTTACCTGGTTGTGTCAGCACCTTAGCCTCACCTTACTGAGGTGTCAGGTGAGGTTACCTGCTTGTGTCAGCACCTTAGCCTCACCCTACTAAATGTCAGATGAGGTTACCTGGTTGTGTCAGCACCTTAGCTTCACCTACTGAGGTGTCAGGTGAGGTTATCTGGTTGTGTCAGCACCTTAGCCTCACCCTACTAAGTTGTCAGGTGAGGTTACCTGGTTGTGTCAGCACCTTAGCCTCACTTTACTGAGGTGTCAGGTGAGGTTACCTGGTTGTGTCAGCACCTTAGCTTCACCTTACTAAGGTGTCAGGTGAGGTTACCTGGTTCTGTCAGCACCTTAGCCTCACCTTACTTAGGTGTCAGTTGAGGTTTCCTGGTTGTGTCAGCACCTTAGCTCACCTTACTGAGGTGTCAGGTGAGGTTACCTGGTTTTGTCAGCACCTTAGCCTCACCTTACTGAGGTGTCAGGTGAGGTTACCTGGTTGTGTCAGCACCTTAGCCTCACCTTTCTGAGGTGTCAGGTGATGTTACCTGGTTGTGTCAGTACCATAGCCTCACCCTACTGAGGTGTCAGGTGAGGTTACCTGGTTGTGTCAGCACCTTAGCCTCACCTTACTGAGGTGTCAGGTGAGGTTACCTGGTTGTGTCAGCACCTTAGCCTCACCTTACTTAAGTGTCAGGTGATGATACCTGGTTGTGTCAGTACCTTAGCCTCACCTTACTGAGGTGTCAGGTGAGGTTACCTGCTTGTGTCAGCACCTTAGCCTCACCTTACTTAGGTGTCAGGTGATGTTACCTGGTTGTGGCAGTAACTTAGCCTCACCTTACTTAGGTGTCAGGTGAGGTTACCTGGTTGTGTCAGCACCTTAGCCTCACCTTACTTAGGTGTCAGTTTATGTTACCTGGTTGTGTCAGCACCTTAGCCTCACCTTACTGAGGTGTCAGGTGAGGTTACCTGGTTGTGTCAGCACCTTAGCCTCACCCTACAAAGGTGTCAGGTGATGTTACCTGGTTATGTCAGAACCTTAGCCTCACCCTACTAAGGTGTCAGGTGAGGTTACCTGGTTGTGTCAGCACATTAGCCTTACCCTACTAAGGTGTCAGGTGAGGTTACCTGGTTGTGTCAGCACCTTAGCCTCACCCTACTAAATGTCAGATGAGGTTACCTGGTTGTGTCAACACCTTCGCCTAACCTTACTAAGGTGTCAGGTGAGGTTACCTAGTTGTGTCAGCTTCTTAGCTTCACCTTACTGATGTGTCAGGTGAGGTTACCTGGTTGTGTCAGCACCTTAGCCTCACCTTCCTGATATGTCAGATGAGATTACCTGGTTGTGTCAGCACCTTAGCCTCACCTTAATTAGGTGTCAGGTGAGGTTACCTGGTTGTATCGGCACCTTAGCCTCACCTTAATTAGGTGTCAGGTGAGGTTACCTGATTGTATCAGCACCTTAGCCTCACCTTAATTAGGTGTCAGGTGAGGTTACCTGATTGTGTCAGCACCTTTGCCTCACCTTACTGATATGTCAGATGAGATTACCTGGTTGTGTCAGCACCTTAGCCTCACCTTACTGAGGTGTGACAGAGGGTTCCTGGTTGTGTCAGCACCTTAGCCTCACCTTACTGAGATGTCAGGTGCGGTTACCTGGTTGTGTCAGCACCTTAGCCTCACCTTACTGAGGTGTCAGGTGAGGTTACCTGGTTGTGTCACCTTAGCCTCACCTTACTAAGGTGTCAGGGGAGGTTACCTGGTTGTGTCAGCACCTTAGCCTCACCTTACTTAGGTGTCAGGTGAGGTTACCTGGTTGTGTCAGTACCTTAGCCTCACCTTACTTAGGTGTCAGGTGATGTTACCTGGTTGTGTCAGTACGTTAGCCTCACCCTACTGAGGTGTCAGGTGATGTTACCTGGTTGTGTCAGTACCTTAGCCTCACCCTACTGAGGTGTCAGGTGAGGTTACCTGGTTGTGTCAGCACCTTAGCATCACCTTACTAAGGTGTCAGGTGAGGTTACCTGGTTGTGTCAGCACCCTAGCCTCACCTTACTGAGGTGTCAGGTGAGGTTACCTGGTTGTGTCAGCACCTTAGCCTCAACTTACTGAGGTGTCAGGTGAGGTTACCTGGTTGTGTCAGCACCTTAGCCTCACCTGACTGAGGTGTCAGGTGAGGTTACCTGGTTGTGTCAGCACCTTAGCATCACTTTACTGAGGTGTCAGGTGAGGTTACCTGGTTGTGTCAGCACCTTAGCTTCACCTTACTGAGGTGTCAGGTGAGGTTACCTGGTTGTCTCAGCACCTTAGCCTCACTTTACTGAGGTGTCAGGTGAGGTTACCTGGTTGTGTCAGCACCTTAGCCTCACCCTACTGAGGTGTCAGGTGAGGTTACCTGGTTGTGTCAGCACCTTAGCATCACTTTACAGAGGTGACAGGTGAGGTTACCTGGTTGTGTCAGCACCTTAGCTTCACCTTACTGAGGTGTCACGTGAGGTTACCTGCTTGTGTCAGCACCTTAGCCTCACCTGACTGAGGTGTCAGGTGATGTTACCTGGTTGTGTCAGCACCTTAGCCTCACTTTACTGAGGTGTCAGGTGAGGTTACCTGGTTGTGTCCGCACCTTAGCTTCACCTTACTGAGGTGTCAGGTGATGTTATCTGGTTGTGTCAGCACCTTAGCCTCACTATACTAAGGTGTCAGGTGAGGTTACCTGGTTGTGTCAGCACCTTAGCCTCACCCTACTAAATGTCAGATGAGGTTACCTGGTTGTGTCAACACCTTAGCCTCACCCTACTGAGGTGTCAGGTGAGGTTACCTGATTGTGTCAGCACCTTAGCCTCACCTTACTGAGGTGTCAGGTGAGGTTACCTGGTTGTGTCAGCACCTTAGCCTCACCTTACTGAGGTGTCAGGTGAGGTTACCTGGTTGTGTCAGCACCTTAGCCTCACCTTACTGAGGTGTCAGGTGAGGTTACCTGCTTGTGTCAGCACCTTAGCCTCACCTGACTGAGGTGTCAGGTGAGGTTACCTGGTTGTGTCAGCACCTTAGCTTCACCTACTGAGGTGTCAGGTGAGGTTATCTGGTTGTGTCAGCACCTTAGCCTCACCCTACTAAGTTGTCAGGTGAGGTTACCTGGTTGTGTCAGCACCTTAGCCTCACTTTACTGAGGTGTCAGGTGAGGTTACCTGGTTGTGTCAGCACCTTAGCTTCACCTTACTAAGGTGTCAGGTGAGGTTACCTGGTTCTGTCAGCACCTTAGCCTCACCTTACTTAGGTGTCAGTTGAGGTTTCCTGGTTGTGTCAGCACCTTAGCTCACCTTACTGAGGTGTCAGGTGAAGTTACCTGGTTTTGTCAGCACCTTAGCCTCACCTTACTGAGGTGTCAGGTGAGGTTACCTGGTTGTGTCAGCACCTTAGCCTCACCTTGCTGAGGTGTCAGGTGAGGTTACCTGGTTGTGTCAGCACCTTAGCCTCACCTTACTGAGGTGTGGCATGAGGGTTCCTGGTTGTGTCAGCACCTTAGCCTCACCTTACTGAGATGTCAGGTGAGGTTACCTGGTTGTGTCAGCACCTTAGCCTCACCTTACTGAGATGTCAGGTGAGGTTACCTGGTTGTGTCAGCACCTTAGCCTCACCTTACTTAGGTGTCAGGTGAGGTTACCTGGTTGTGTCAGTACCTTAGCCTCACCTTACTTAGGTGTCAGGTGATGTTACCTGGTTGTGTCAGTACCATAGCCTCACCCTACTGAGGTGTCAGGTGAGGTTACCTGGTTGTGTCAGCACCTTAGCCTCACCTTACTGAGGTGTCAGGTGAGGTTACCTGGTTGTGTCAGCACCTTAGCCTCACTTTACTAAGGTGTCAGGTGAGGTTACCTGGTTGTGTCAGCACCTTAGCCTCACCTTACTGAGGTGTCAGGTGAGGTTACCTGGTTCTGTCAGCACCTTAGCCTCACCTTACTTAGGTGTCAGGTGATGTTACCTGGTTGTGTCAGTACCATAGCCTCACCCTACTGAGGTGTCAGGTGAGGTTACCTGGTTGTGTCAGCACCTTAGCCTCACCTTACTGAGGTGTCAGGTGAGGTTACCTGGTTGTGTCCGCACCTTAGCCTCACTTTACTGAGGTGTCAGGTGAGGTTACCTGCTTGTGTCAGCACCTTAGCCTCACCTTACTTAGGTGTCAGGTGATGTTACCTGGTTGTGTCAGTACCTTAGCCTCACCTTACTTAGGTGTCAGGTGAGGTTACCTGGTTGTGTCAGCACCTTAGCCTCACCTTACTTAGGTGTCAGTTTATGTTACCTGGTTGTGTCAGCACCTTAGCCTCACCTTACTGAGGTGTCAGGTGAGGTTAACTGGTTGTGTCAGCACCTTAGCCTCACCCTACAAAGGTGTCAGGTGATGTTACCTGGTTATGTCAGAACCTTAGCCTCACCCTACTAAGGTGTCAGGTGAGGTTACCTGGTTGTGTCAGCACATTAGCCTCACCCTACTAAGGTGTCAGGTGAGGTTACCTGGTTGTGTCAGCACCTTAGCCTCACACTACTAAATGTCAGATGAGGTTACCTGGTTGTGTCAACACCTTCGCCTGACCCTACTAAGGTGTCAGGTGAGGTTACCTAGTTGTGTCAGCTTCTTAGCTTCACCTTACTGATGTGTCAGGTGAGGTTACCTGTTTGTGTCAGCACCTTAGCCTCACCTTCCTGATATGTCAGATGAGATTACCTGGTTGTGTCAGCACCTTAGACTCACCTTACTGAGGTGTGACAGAGGGTTCCTGGTTGTGTCAGCGCCTTAGCCTCACCTTAATTAGGTGTCAGGTGAGGTTACCTGGTTGTATCAGCACCTTAGCCTCACCTTAATTAGGTGTCAGGTGAGGTTACCTGATTGTGTCAGCACCTTAGCCTCACCTTAATTAGGTGTCAGGTGAGGTTACCTGATTGTGTCAGCACCTTTGCCTCACCTTACTGATATGTCAGATGAGATTCCCTGGTTGTGTCAGCACCTTAGCCTCACCTTACTGAGGTGTGACAGAGGGTTCCTGGTTGTGTCAGCACCTTTGCCTCACCTTACTGAGGTGTCAGGTGAGGTTACCTGGTTGTGTCATCACCTTAGCCTCACCTTACTGAGGTGTCAGGTGAGGTTACCTGGTTGTGTCACCTTAGCCTCACCTTACTAAGGTGTCAGGGGAGGTTACCTGGTTGTGTCAGCACCTTAGCCTCACCTTACTTAGGTGTCAGGTGAGCTTACCTGGTTGTGTCAGTACCTTAGCCTCACCTTACTTAGGTGTCAGGTGATGTTACCTGGTTGTGTCAGTACCTTAGCCTCACCCTACTGAGGTGTCAGGTCATGTTACCTGGTTGTGTCAGTACCTTAGCCTCACCCTACTGAGGTGTCAGGTGAGGTTACCTGGTTGTGTCAGCACCTTAGCATCACCTTACTAAGGTGTCAGGTGAGGTTACCTGGTTGTGTCAGCACCCTAGCCTCACCTTACTGAGGTGTCAGGTGAGGTTACCTGGTTGTGTCAGCACCTTAGCCTCAACTTACTGAGGTGTCAGGTGAGGTTACCTGGTTGTGTCAGCACCTTAGCCTCAACTGACTGAGGTGTCAGGTGAGGTTACCTGGTTGTGTCAGCACCTTAGCATCACTTTACTGAGGTGTCAGGTGAGGTTACCTGGTTGTGTCAGCACCTTAGCTTCACCTTACTGAGGTGTCAGGTGAGGTTACCTGGTTGTGTCAGCACCTTAGCCTCACTTTACTGAGGTGTCAGGTGAGGTTACCTGGTTGTGTCAGCACCTTAGCCTCACCCTACTGAGGTGTCAGGTGAGGTTACCTGGTTGTGTCAGCACCTTAGCATCACTTTACTGAGGTGACAGGTGAGGTTACCTGGTTGTGTCAGCACCTTAGCTTCACCTTACTGAGGTGTCAGGTGAGGTTACCTGCTTGTGTCAGCACCTTAGCCTCACCTGACTGAGGTGTCAGGTGAGGTTACCTGGTTTTGTCAGCACCTTAGCCTCACTTTACTGAGGTGTCAGGTGAGGTTACCTGGTTGTGTCAGCACCTTAGCTTCACCTTACTGAGGTGTCAGATGAGGTTACCTGGTTGTGTCAGCACCTTAGCCTCACTCTACTAAGGTGTCAGGTGAGGTTAACTGATTGTGTCAGCACCTTAGCCTCACCTTACTGAGGTGTCAGGTGAGGTTACCTGGTTGTGTCAGCACCTTAGCCTCACCTTACTGAGGTGTCAGGTGAGGATTACCTGGTTGTGTCAGCACCTTAGCCTCACCTTGCTGAGGTGTCAGGTGAGGTTACCTGCTTGTGTCAGCACCTTAGCCTCACCTGACTGAGGTGTCAGGTGAGGTTACCTGGTTGTGTCAGCACCTTAGCCTCACTTTACTGAGGTGTCAGGTGAGGTTACCTGGTTGTGTCAGCACCTTAGCCTCACCCTACTAAGGTGTCAGGTGAGGTTACCTGGTTGTGTCAGCACCTTAGCCTCACCCTACTAAGGTGTCAGGTGAGGTTACCTGGTTGTGTCAGCACCTTAGCCTCACTTTACTAAGGTGTCAGGTGAGGTTACCTGGTTGTGTCAGCACCTTAGCCTCACCTTACTGAGGTGTTAGGTGAGGTTACCTGGTTCTGTCAGCACCTTAGCCTCACCTTACTTAGGTGTCAGGTGATGTTACCTGATTGTGTCAGTACCATAGCCTCACCCTACTGAGGTGTCAGGTGAGGTTACCTGGTTGTGTCAGCACCTTAGCCTCACCTTACTTAAGTGTCAGGTGATGTTACCTGGTTGTGTCAGTACCTTAGCCTCACCTTACTGAGGTGTCAGGTGAGGTTATCTGCTTGTGTCAGCACCTTAGCCTCACCTTACTTAGGTGTCAGGTGATGTTACCTGGTTGTGTCAGTACCTTAGCCTCACCTTACTTAGGTGTCAGGTGAGGTTACCTGGTTGTGTCAGCACCTTAGCCTCACCTTACTTAGGTGTCAGTTTATGTTACCTGGTTGTGTCAGCACCTTAGCCTCACCTTACTGAGGTGTCAGGTGAGGTTACCTGGTTGTGTCAGCATCTTAGCCTCACCCTACAAAGGTGTCAGGTGAGGTTACCTGGTTGTGGCAGCACATTAGCCTCACGCTACTAAGGTGTCAGGTGAGGTTACCTGGTTGTGTCAGCACCTTAGCCTCACCCTACTAAATGTCAGATGAGGTTACCTGGTTGTGTCAACACCTTCGCCTAACCCTACTAAGGTGTCAGGTGAGGTTACCTAGTTGTGTCAGCTTCTTAGCTTCACCTTACTGATGTGTCAGGTGAGGTTACCTGGTTGTGTCAGCACCTTAGCCTCACCTTCATTAGGTGTCAGGTGAGGTTACCTGGTTGTATCAGCACCTTAGCCTCACCTTAATTAGGTGTCAGGTGAGGTTACCTGATTGTGTCAGCACCTTAGCCTCACCTTAATTAGGTGTCAGGTGAGGTTACCTGATTGTGGCAGCACCTTTGCCTCACCTTACTGATATGTCAGATGAGATTACCTGGTTGTGTCAGCACCTTAGCCTCACCTTACTGAGGTGTGACAGAGGGTTCCTGGTTGTGTCAGCACCTTAGCCTCACCTTACTGAGATGTCAGGTGCGGTTACCTGGTTGTGTCAGCACCTTAGCCTCACCTTACTGAGGTGTCAGGTGAGGTTACCTGGTTGTGTCACCTTAGCCTCACCCTACTGAGGTGTCAGGTGATGTTACCTGGTTGTGTCAGTACCTTAGCCTCACCCTACTGAGGTGTCAGGTGAGGTTACCTGGTTGTGTCAGCACCTTAGCATCACCTTACTAAGGTGTCAGGTGAGGTTACCTGGTTGTGTCAGCACCCTAGCCTCACCTTACTGAGGTGTCAGGTGAGGTTACCTGGTTGTGTCAGCACCTTAGCCTCAACTTACTGAGGTGTCAGGTGAGGTTACCTGGTTGTGTCAGCACCTTAGCCTCACCTGACTGAGGTGTCAGGTGAGGTTACCTGGTTGTGTCAGCACCTTAGCATCACTTTACTGAGGTGTCAGGTGAGGTTACCTGGTTGTGTCAGCACCTTAGCTTCACCTTACTGAGGTGTCAGGTGAGGTTACCTGGTTGCGTCAGCACCTTAGTCTCACTTTACTGAGGTGTCAGGTGAGGTTACCTGGTTGTGTCAGCACCTTAGCCTCACCCTACTGAGGTGTCAGGTGAGGTTACCTGGTTGTGTCAGCACCTTAGCATCACTTTACTGAGGTGACAGGTGAGGTTACCTGGTTGTGTCAGCACCTTAGCTTCACCTTACTGAGGTGTCAGGTGAGGTTACCTGCTTGCGTCAGCATCTTAGCCTCACCTGACTGAGGTGTCAGGTGAGGTTACCTGGTTGTATCAGCACCTTAGCCTCACCTTAATTAGGTGTCAGGTGAGGTTACCTGATTGTGTCAGCACCTTAGCCTCACCTTAATTAGGTGTCAGGTGAGGTTACCTGATTGTGTCAGCACCTTTGCCTCACCTTACTGATATGTCAGATGAGATTCCCTGGTTGTGTCAGCACCTTAGCCTCACCTTACTGAGGTGTGACAGAGGGTTCCTGGTTGTGTCAGCACCTTTGCCTCACCTTACTGAGGTGTCAGGTGAGGTTACCTGGTTGTGTCATCACCTTAGCCTCACCTTACTGAGGTGTCAGGTGAGGTTACCTGGTTGTGTCACCTTAGCCTCACCTTACTAAGGTGTCAGGGGAGGTTACCTGGTTGTGTCAGCACCTTAGCCTCACCTTACTTAGGTGTCAGGTGAGCTTACCTGGTTGTGTCAGTACCTTAGCCTCACCTTACTTAGGTGTCAGGTGATGTTACCTGGTTGTGTCAGTACCTTAGCCTCACCCTACTGAGGTGTCAGGTCATGTTACCTGGTTGTGTCAGTACCTTAGCCTCACCCTACTGAGGTGTCAGGTGAGGTTACCTGGTTGTGTCAGCACCTTAGCATCACCTTACTAAGGTGTCAGGTGAGGTTACCTGGTTGTGTCAGCACCCTAGCCTCACCTTACTGAGGTGTCAGGTGAGGTTACCTGGTTGTGTCAGCACCTTAGCCTCAACTTACTGAGGTGTCAGGTGAGGTTACCTGGTTGTGTCAGCACCTTAGCCTCAACTGACTGAGGTGTCAGGTGAGGTTACCTGGTTGTGTCAGCACTTTAGCATCACTTTACTGAGGTGTCAGGTGAGGTTACCTGGTTGTGTCAGCACCTTAGCTTCACCTTACTGAGGTGTCAGGTGAGGTTACCTGGTTGTGTCAGCACCTTAGCCTCACTTTACTGAGGTGTCAGGTGAGGTTACCTGGTTGTGTCAGCACCTTAGCCTCACCCTACTGAGGTGTCAGGTGAGGTTACCTGGTTGTGTCAGCACCTTAGCATCACTTTACTGAGGTGACAGGTGAGGTTACCTGGTTGTGTCAGCACCTTAGCTTCACCTTACTGAGGTGTCAGGTGAGGTTACCTGCTTGTGTCAGCACCTTAGCCTCACCTGACTAAGGTGTCAGGTGAGGTTACCTGGTTTTGTCAGCACCTTAGCCTCACTTTACTGAGGTGTCAGGTGAGGTTACCTGGTTGTGTCAGCACCTTAGCTTCACCTTACTGAGGTGTCAGATGAGGTTACCTGGTTGTGTCAGCACCTTAGCCTCACTCTACTAAGGTGTCAGGTGAGGTTAACTGATTGTGTCAGCACCTTAGCCTCACCTTACTGAGGTGTCAGGTGAGGTTACCTGGTTGTGTCAGCACCTTAGCCTCACCTTACTGAGGTGTCAGGTGAGGATTACCTGGTTGTGTCAGCACCTGAGCCTCACCTTGCTGAGGTGTCAGGTGAGGTTACCTGCTTGTGTCAGCACCTTAGCCTCACCTGACTGAGGTGTCAGGTGAGGTTACCTGGTTGTGTCAGCACCTTAGCCTCACTTTACTGAGGTGTCAGGTGAGGTTACCTGGTTGTGTCAGCACCTTAGCCTCACCCTACTAAGGTGTCAGGTGAGGTTACCTGGTTGTGTCAGCACCTTAGCCTCACCCTACTAAGGTGTCAGGTGAGGTTACCTGGTTGTGTCAGCACCTTAGCCTCACTTTACTAAGGTGTCAGGTGAGGTTACCTGGTTGTGTCAGCACCTTAGCCTCACCTTACTGAGGTGTCAGGTGAGGTTACCTGGTTCTGTCAGCACCTTAGCCTCACCTTACTTAGGTGTCAGGTGATGTTACCTGGTTGTGTCAGTACCATAGCCTCACCCTACTGAGGTGTCAGGTGAGGTTACCTGGTTGTGTCAGCACCTTAGCCTCACCTTACTTAAGTGTCAGGTGATGTTACCTGGTTGTGTCAGTACCTTAGCCTCACCTTACTGAGGTGTCAGGTGAGGTTATCTGCTTGTGTCAGCACCTTAGCCTCACCTTACTTAGGTGTCAGGTGATGTTACCTGGTTGTGTCAGTACCTTAGCCTCACCTTACTTAGGTGTCAGGTGAGGTTACCTGGTTGTGTCAGCACCTTAGCCTCACCTTACTTAGGTGTCAGTTTATGTTACCTGGTTGTGTCAGCACCTTAGCCTCACCTTACTGAGGTGTCAGGTGAGGTTACCTGGTTGTGTCAGCATCTTAGCCTCACCCTACAAAGGTGTCAGGTGAGGTTACCTGGTTGTGGCAGCACATTAGCCTCACGCTACTAAGGTGTCAGGTGAGGTTACCTGGTTGTGTCAGCACCTTAGCCTCACCCTACTAAATGTCAGATGAGGTTACCTGGTTGTGTCAACACCTTCGCCTAACCCTACTAAGGTGTCAGGTGAGGTTACCTAGTTGTGTCAGCTTCTTAGCTTCACCTTACTGATGTGTCAGGTGAGGTTACCTGGTTGTGTCAGCACCTTAGCCTCACCTTCATTAGGTGTCAGGTGAGGTTACCTGGTTGTATCAGCACCTTAGCCTCACCTTAATTAGGTGTCAGGTGAGGTTACCTGATTGTGTCAGCACCTTAGCCTCACCTTAATTAGGTGTCAGGTGAGGTTACCTGATTGTGGCAGCACCTTTGCCTCACCTTACTGATATGTCAGATGAGATTACCTGGTTGTGTCAGCACCTTAGCCTCACCTTACTGAGGTGTGACAGAGGGTTCCTGGTTGTGTCAGCACCTTAGCCTCACCTTACTGAGATGTCAGGTGCGGTTACCTGGTTGTGTCAGCACCTTAGCCTCACCTTACTGAGGTGTCAGGTGAGGTTACCTGGTTGTGTCACCTTAGCCTCACCTTACTAAGGTGTCAGGGGAGGTTACCTGGTTGTGTCAGCACCTTAGCCTCACCTTACTTAGGTGTCAGGTGAGGTTACCTGGTTGTGTCAGTAACTTAGCCTCACCTTACTTAGGTGTCAGGTGATGTTACCTGGTTGTGTCAGTACCTTAGCCTCACCCTACTGAGGTGTCAGGTGATGTTACCTGGTTGTGTCAGTACCTTAGCCTCACCCTACTGAGGTGTCAGGTGAGGTTACCTGGTTGTGTCAGCACCTTAGCATCACCTTACTAAGGTGTCAGGTGAGGTTACCTGGTTGTGTCAGCACCCTAGCCTCACCTTACTGAGGTGTCAGGTGAGGTTACCTGGTTGTGTCAGCACCTTAGCCTCAACTTACTGAGGTGTCAGGTGAGGTTACCTGGTTGTGTCAGCACCTTAGCCTCACCTGACTGAGGTGTCAGGTGAGGTTACCTGGTTGTGTCAGCACCTTAGCATCACTTTACTGAGGTGTCAGGTGAGGTTACCTGGTTGTGTCAGCACCTTAGCTTCACCTTACTGAGGTGTCAGGTGAGGTTACCTGGTTGCGTCAGCACCTTAGTCTCACTTTACTGAGGTGTCAGGTGAGGTTACCTGGTTGTGTCAGCACCTTAGCCTCACCCTACTGAGGTGTCAGGTGAGGTTACCTGGTTGTGTCAGCACCTTAGCATCACTTTACTGAGGTGACAGGTGAGGTTACCTGGTTGTGTCAGCACCTTAGCTTCACCTTACTGAGGTGTCAGGTGAGGTTACCTGCTTGCGTCAGCATCTTAGCCTCACCTGACTGAGGTGTCAGCTGAGGTTACCTGGTTGTGTCAGCACCTTAGCCTCACTTTACTGAGGTGTCAGGTGAGGTTACCTGGTTGCGTCAGCACCTTAGCTTCACCTTACTGAGGTGTCAGGTGATGTTATCTGGTTGTGTCAGCACCTTAGCCTCACCTTACTGAGGTGTCAGGTGAGGTTACCTGGTTGTGTCAGCACCTTAGCCTCACCTTACTGAGGTGTCAGGTGAGGTTACCTGGCTGTGTCAGCACCTTAGCCTCACCTTACTGAGGTGTCAGGTGAGGTTACCCGCTTGTGTCAGCACCTTAGCCTCACCTGACTGAGGTGTCAGGTGAGGTTACCTGGTTGTGTCAGCACCTTAGCCTCACTTTACTGAGGTGTCAGGCGAGGTTACCTGGTTGTGTCAGCACCTTAGCCTCACCCTACTAAGGTGTCAGGTGAGGTTACCTGGTTGTGTCAGCACCTTAGCCTCACTTTACTGAGGTGTCAGGTGAGGTTAGCTGGTTGTGTCAGCACCTTAGCCTCACCTTACTAAGGTGTCAGGTGAGGTTACCTGGTTCTGTCAGCACCTTAGCCTCACCTTACTTAGGTGTCAGTTGAGGTTTCCTGGTTGTGTCAGCACCTTAGCCTCACCTTACTGAGGTGTCAGGTGAGGTTACCTGGTTTTGTCAGCACCTTAGCCTCACCTTACTGAGGTGTCAGGTGAGGTTACCTGGTTGTGTCAGCACCTTAGCCTCACCTTACTGAGGTGTGGCATGAGGGTTCCTGGTTGTGTCAGCACCTTAGCCTCACCTTACTGAGATGTCAGGTGAGGTTACCTGGTTGTGTCAGCACCTTAGCCTCACCTTACTGAGATGTCAGGTGAGGTTACCTGGTTGTGTCAGCACCTTAGCCTCACCTTACTTAGGTGTCAGGTGAGATTACCTGGTTGTGTCAGTACCTTAGCCTCACCTTACTTAGGTGTCAGGTGATGTTACCTGGTTGTGTCAGTACTATAGCCTCACCCTACTGAGGTGTCAGGTGAGGTTACCTGGTTGTGTCAGCACCTTAGCCTCACCTTACTGAGGTGTCAGGTGAGGTTACCTGGTTGTGTCAGCACCTTAGCCTCACTTTACTAAGGTGTCAGGTGAGGTTACCTGGTTGTGTCAGCACCTTAGCCTCACCTTACTGAGGTGTCAGGTGAGGTTACCTGGTTCTGGCAGCACCTTAGCCTCACCTTACTTAGGTGTCAGGTGATGTTACCTGGTTGTGTAAGTACCATAGCCTCACCCTACTGAGGTGTCAGGTGAGGTTACCTGGTTGTGTCAGCACCTTAGCCTCACCTTACTGAGGTGTCAGGTGAGGTTACCTGGTTGTGTCAGCACCTTAGCCTCACTTTACTGAGGTCTCAGGTGAGCTTACCTGGTTGTGTCAGCACCTTAGCCTCACCTTACTTAAGTGTCAGGTGATGTTACCTGGTTGTGTCAGTACCTTAGCCTCACCTTACTGAGGTGTCAGGTGAGGTTACCTGCTTGTGTCAGCACCTTAGCCTCACCTTACTTAGGTGTCAGGTGATGTTACCTGGTTGTGTCAGTACCTTAGCCTCACCTTACTTAGGTGTCAGGTGAGGTTACCTGGTTGTGTCAGCACCTTAGCCTCACCTTACTTAGGTGTCAGTTTATGTTACCTGGTTGTGTCAGCACCTTAGCCTCACCTTACTGAGGTGTCAGGTGAGGTTACCTGGTTGTGTCAGCACCTTAGCCTCACCCTACAAAGGTGTCAGGTGATGTTACCTGGTTATGTCAGAACCTTAGCCTCACCCTACCTAGGTGTCAGGTGAGGTTACCTGGTTGTGTCAGCACATTAGCCTCACCCTACTAAGGTGTCAGGTGAGGTTACCTGGTTGTGCCAGCACCTTAGCCTCACCCTACTAAATGTCAGATGAGGTTACCTGGTTGTGTCAACACCTTCGCCTAACCTTACTAAGGTGTCAGGTGAGGTTACCTAGTTGTGTCAGCTTCTTAGCTTCACCTTACTGATGTGTCAGGTGAGGTTACCTGGTTGTATCAGCACCTTAGCCTCACCTTAATTAGGTGTCAGATGAGGTTACCTGATTGTGTCAGCACCTTAGCCTCACCTTACTGAGGTGTCAGGTGAGGTTACCTGGTTGTGTAAGCACCTTAGCCTCACCTTACTGAGGTGTGACATGAGGGTTCCTGGTTGTGTCAGCACCTTAGCCTCACCTTACTTAGGTGTCAGGTGATGTTACCTGGTTGTGTCAGTACCTTAGCCTCACCTTACTTAGGTGTCAGGTGAGGTTACCTGGTTGTGTCAGCACCTTAGCCTCACCTTACTTAGGTGTCAGTTTATGTTACCTGGTTGTGTCAGCACCTTAGCCTCACCTTACTGAGCTGTCAGGTGAGGTTACCTGGTTGTGTCAGCACCTTAGCCTCACCCTACAAAGGTGTCAGGTGATGTTACCTGGTTATGTCAGAACCTTAGCCTCACCCTACTAAGGTGTCAGGTGAGGTTACCTGGTTGTGTCAGCACATTAGCCTCACCCTACTAAGGTGTCAGGTGAGGTTACCTGGTTGTGTCAGCACCTTAGCCTCACCCTACTAAATGTCAGATGAGGTTACCTGGTTGTGTCAACACCTTCGCCTAACCCTACTAAGTTGTCAGGTGAGGTTACCTAGTTGTGTCAGCTTCTTAGCTTCACCTTACTGATGTGTCAGGTGAGGTTACCTGGTTGTATCAACACCTTAGCCTCACCTTAATTAGGTGTCAGATGAGGTTACCTGATTGTGTCAGCACCTTAGCCTCACCTTACTGAGGTGTCAGGTGAGGTTACCTGGTTGTGTAAGCACCTTAGCCTCACCTTATTGATATGTCAGATGAGATTACCTGGTTGTGTCAGCACCTTAGCCTCACCTTACTGAGGTGTGACATGAGGGTTCCTGGTTGTGTCAGCACCTTAGCCTCACCTTACTGAGATGTCAGGTGCGGTTACCTGGTTGTGTCAGCACCTTAGCCTCACCTTACTGAGGTGTCAGGTGAGGTTACCTGGTTGTGTCACCTTAGCCTCACCTTACTAAGGTGTCAGGGGAGGTTACCTGGTTGTGTCAGCACCTTAGCCTCACCTTACTTAGGTGTCAGGTGAGGTTACCTGGTTGTGTCAGTACCTTAGCCTCACCTTACTTAGGTGTCAGGTGATGTTACCTGGTTGTGTCAGTACCTTAGCCTCACCCTACTGAGGTGTCAGGTGAGGTTACCTGGTTGTGTCAGCACCTTAGCCTCACCTTACTTAGGTGTCAGGTGATGTTCCCTGGTTGTGTCAGTACCTTAGCCTCACCATACAGAGGTGTCAGGTGAGGTTACCTGGTTGTGTCAGCACCCTAGCCTCACCTTACTGAGGTGTCAGGTGAGGTTACCTGGTTGTGTCAGCACCTTAGCCTCAACTTACTGAGGTGTCAGGTGAGGTTACCTGGTTGTGTCAGCACTTTAGCCCAACTTTACTGAGGTGTCAAGTGAGGTTACCTGGTTTTGTCTGCACCTTAGCCTCACCCTACTAAATGTCAGATGAGGTTACCTGGTTGTGTCAACACCTTAGCCTCACCCTACTGAGGTGTCAGGTGAGGTTACCTGGTTGTGTCAGCACCTTAGCCTCACCTTACTGAGGTGTCAGGTGGGGTTACCTGGTTATGTCAGCACCTTAGCATCACTTTACTGAGGTGTCAGGTGAGGTTACCTGGTTGTGTCAGCACCTTAGCTTCACCTTACTGAGGTGTCAGGTGAGGTTACCTGTTTGTGTCAGCACCTTAGCCTCACCTGACTGGGGTGTCAGGTGAGGTTACCTGGTTGTGTCAGCACCTTAGCCTCACTTTACTGAGGTGTCAGGTGAGGTTATCTGGTTGTGTCAGCACCTTAGCTTCACCTTACTGAGGTGTCAGGTGAGGTTACCTGGTTGTGTCAGCACCTTAGCCTCACCCTACTAAGGTGTCAGGTGAGGTTACCTGGTTGTGTCAGCACCTTAGCCTCACCCTACTAAATGTCAGATGAGGTTACCTGGTTGTGTCAACACCTTAGCCTAACCCTACTAAGGTGTCAGGTGAGGTTACCTGGTTGTGTCAGCATCTTAGCTTCACCTTACTGATGTGTCAGGTGAGGTTACCTGGTTGTATCAGCACCTTAGACTTACCTTAATTAGGTGTCAGGTGAGGTTACCTGATTGTGTCAGCACCTTAGCCTCACCTTACTGAGGTGTCAGGTGAGGTTACCTGGTTGTGTCAGCACCTTAGCCTCACCTTACTAAGGTGTCAGGTGAGGTTACCTGGTTGTGTCAGCACCTTAGCCTCACCTTACTAAGGTGTCAGGTGATGTTACCTGGTTCTGTCAGCACCTTAGCCTCACCTTACTTAGGTGTCAGTTGAGGTTACCTGGTTGTGTCAGCACCTTAGCCTCACCCTACTAAGGTGTCAGGTGAGGTTACCTGGTTGTGTCAGCACCTTAGCCTCACCCTACTAAATGTCAGATGAGGTTACCTGGTTGTGTCAACACCTTAGCCTAACCCTACTAAGGTGTCAGGTGAGCTTACCTGGTTGTGTCAGCATCTTAGCTTCACGTTACTGATGTGTCAGGTGAGGTTACCTGGTTGTATCAGCACCTTAGCCTTACCTTAATTAGGTGTCAGGTGAGGTTACCTGATTGTGTCAGCACCTTAGCCTCACCTTACTGAGGTGTCAGGTGAGGTTACCTGGTTGTGTCAGCACCTTAGCCTCACCTTACTGAGGTGTCAGGTGAGGTTACCTGCTTGTGTCAGCACCTTAGCTTCACCTTACTAAGGTGTCAGGTGAGGTTACCTGGTTCTGTCAGCACCTTAGCCTCACCTTACTTAGGTGTCAGTTGAGGTTTCCTGGTTGTGTCAGCACATTAGCCTCACCTTACTGAGGTGTCAGGTGAGTTTACCTGGTTGTGTCAGCACCTTAGCCTCACCTTACTGAGATGTCAGGTGAGGTTACCTGGTTGTGTCAGCACCTTAGCCTCACCTTACTGAGGTGTCAGGTGAGGTTACCTGGTTGTGTCAGCACCTTAGCCTCACCTTACTTAGGTGTCAGGTGAGGTTACATGGTTGTGTCAGTACCTTAGCCTCACCTTACTTAGGTGTCAGGTAATGTTACCTGGTTGTGTCAGTACCATAGCCTCACCCTACTGACGTGTCAGGTGAGGTTACCTGGTTGTGTCAGCACCTTAGCCTCACCTTACTGAGGTGTCAGGTGAGGTTACCTGGTTGTGTCAGCACCTTAGCCTCACCTTACTGAGGTGTCAGGTGAGGTTACCTGGTTGTGTCAGCACCTTAGCCTCACCTTACTGAGGTGTCAGGTGAGGTTACCTGGTTCTGTCAGCACCTTAGCCTCACCTTACTTAGGTGTTAGGTGAGGTTTCCTGGTTGTGTCAGCACCTTAGCCTCACCTTACTTAAGTGTCAGGTGATGTTACCTGGTTGTGTCAGTACCTTAGCCTCACCCTACTGAGGTGTCAGGTGAGGTTACCTGCTTGTGTCAGCACCTTAGCCTCACCTTACTTAGGTGTCAGGTGATGTTACCTGGTTGTGTCAGTACCTTAGCCTCACCCTACTGAGGTGTCAGGTGAGGTTACCTGGTTGTGTCAGCACCTTAGCCTCACCTTACTGAGGTGTCAGGTGAGGTTACCTGGTTGTCTCAGCACCTTAGCCTCACCTTACTAAGGTGTCAGGTGAGGTTACCTGGTTCTGTCAGCACCTTAGCCTCACCTTACTTAGGTGTCAGTTGAGGTTTCCTTGTTGTGTCAGCACCTTAGCCTCACCTTACTTAGGTGTCAGGTGATGTTACCTGGTTGTGTCAGTACCTTAGCCTCACCCTACTAACGTGTCAGGTGAGGTTACCTGGTTGTGTCAGCACCTTAGCCTCACCTTACTTAGCTGTCAGGTTATGTTACCTGGTTGTGTCAGCACCTTAGCCTCACCTTACTGTGCTGTCAGGTGAGGTTACCTGGTTGTGTCAGCACCTTAGCTTCACCCTACAAAGGTGTCAGGTGATGTTACCTGGTTATGTCAGTACCTTAGCCTCACCCTACTAACGTGTCAGGTGAGGTTACCTGGTTGTGTCAGCACCTTAGCCTCACCTTACTTAGCTGTCAGGTTATGTTACCTGGTTGTGTCAGCACCTTAGCCTCACCTTACTGAGGTGTCAGGCGAGGTTACCTGGTTGTGTCAGCACCTTAGCCTCACTTTACTAAGGTGTCAGGTGAGGTTACCTAGTTGTGTCAGCACCTTAGCCTCACCCTACTGAGGTGTCAGATGAGCTTACCTGGTTGTGACAGCACCTTAGCCTCCCCCTACTGAGGTGTCCGGTGAGGTTACCTTGTTGTGTCAGCACCTTAGCCTCACATTACTGAGGTGTCAGGTGAGGTTACCTGGTTGTGTCAGCACCTTAGCCTCACCCTACTGAGGTGTCAGGTGAGCTTACCTGGTTGTGCCAGCCCCTTAGCCTCACCTTAATGAGGTGTCAGGTGAGGTTACCTGGTTGTGTCAGCACCTTAGCCTCACCCTACTAAGGTGTCAGGTGAGGTTACCTGGTTGTGTCAGCACCTTGGTCTCACCTTACTGAGGTGTCAGGTGAGATTACCTGGTTGTGTCAGCACCTTAGCCTCACCTTACTAAGGTGTCAGGTCAGGTTACCTGTTTGTGTCAGCACCTTAGCTTCACCCTACTGAGGTGTCAGGTCAGGGTGCCTGGTTGTCTCAGCACCATAGACTCACCTTACTGAGGTGTCAGATGATGTTACCTGGTTGAGTAAGCACCTTAGCGTCACCTTACTGAGATGTCAGGTTAGGTTACCTGGTTGTGTCAGCACCTTTGCCTCACTTTACTAAGGTGTCAGGTGATGTTACCTGGTTGTGTCGGTACCTTAGCCTCACCCTACTGAGGTGTCAGGTGAGGTTACCTGGTTGTGTCAGCACCTTAGCCTCACCTTACTGTCTTGTCAGATGAGGTTACATGGTTGTGTCAGCACCTTAGCCTCACCTTACTGAGGTGTCAGGTGAGGGTACCTGGTTGTGTCACCTTAGCCTCACCTTACTGAGGTGACAGGTGAGGTTACCTGGTTGTGTCAGCACCTTAGCCTGACCCTAGTAAGGTGTCAGGTGAGGTTACCTGGTTGTGTCAGCACCTTAGCCTCACCTTACTGAGGTGTTAGATGAGGTTACCTGGTTGTATTAGCACATTAGCCTCGCCTTACTGGGGTGTCAGGTGAGGTTACCTGGTTGTGTCAGCACCTTAGCCTCTATTTACTAAGGTGTCAGGTGATGTTACCTGGTTGTGACAGCACCTTACCCTCACCCTACTGAGGTGTCAGGTGAGGGTGCCTGGTTGTCTCAGCACCTTAGCCTCACCTTACTGAGGTCTCAGATGATGTTACTTGGTTGTTTCAACACCTTAGCCTCACCTTACTGAGGTGTCAGATAAGGTTACCTGGTTGTGTCAGCACCTTAGCCTCACCCTACTGAGGTGTCAGGTGAGGGTGCCTGGTTGTCTCAGCATTTTAGCCTCACCTTACTGAGGTGTCAAGTGAGGTTACCTGGTTGTGTCAGCACCTTAACCTCACTTTACTAAGGTGTCAGGTGAGGTTATCTGGTTGTGTCAGCACCTTAGCCTCACTTTGCTTAGGTGTCAGGTGATTTTACCTGGTTGTGTCAGCATCTTAGCTTCACCTTACTGATGTGTCAGGTGACGTTACCTGGTTGTATCAGCACCTTAGCCTCACCTTACTTAGGTGTCAGGTGAGGTTACCTGATTGTGTCAGCACCTTAGCCTCACCTTACTGAGGTGTCAGGTGAGGTTACCTGGTTGTGTCAGCACCTTAGCCTCACCTTACTGATATGTCAGATGAGGTTACCTGGTTGTGTCAGCAACATAGCCTCACCTTACTGAGGTGTCAGGTGAGGTTACCTGGTTGTGTCACCTTAGCCTCACCTAACTAAAGTGTCAGGTGAGGTTACCTGGTTGTGTCAGCACCTTAGCCTCACCTTACTTAGGTGTCAGGTGAGGTTACCTGGTTGTGTCAGCACCTTAGCCTCACCTTACTTAGGTGTCAGGTCAGGTTACCTGGTTGTGTCAGCACCTTAGCCTCACCTTACTTAGGTGTCAGGTGATGTTACCTGGTTGTGTCAGTACCTTAGCCTCACCCTACTGAGGTGTCAGGTGAGGTTACCTGGTTGTGTCAGCACCTTAGCCTCACCTTACTTAGGTGTCAGGTGATGTTACCTGGTTGTGTCAGTACCTTAGCCTCACCCTACTGAGGTGTCAGGTGAGGTTACCTGATTGTGTCAGCACCTTAGCCACACCGTACTTAGGTGTCAGGTGATGTTACCTGGTTGTGTCAGTACCTTAGCCTCACCCTACTGAGGTGTCAGGCGAGGTTACCTGGTTGTGTCAGCACCTTAGCATCACCTTACTGACGTGTCAGGTGAGGTTACCTACTTGTGTCAGCACCTTAGCCTCACCTTACTGAGGTGTCAGGTAAAGTTACCTGGTTGTGTCAGCACCTTAGCCTCACCTTACTGAGGTGTCAGGTGAGATTACCTGGTTGTGTCAGCACCTTAGCCTCAACCTGATAAGGTGTCAGGTCAGGATACCTGGTTGTGTCAGCACCTTAGCCTCACCTTACTGACGTGTCAGCTAAGGTTAGCTGCTTGTGTCAGCACCTTAGCCTCACTTTACTGAGGGGTCAGGTGAGGTTACCTGGTTGTGTCAACACCTTAGCCTCACCTTACTGAGGTGTCAGATGAGGTTACCTGGTTGTTATAAGCACCTTAGCCTCACCTTACTGATGTGTCAGGTGAGGTTACCTGGTTCTGTCAGCACCTTAGCCTCACCCTACTAAATGTCAGATGAGGTTAACTGGTTGTGTCAGCACCTTAGCCTCACCCTACTGAGGTGTCAGGTGAGGTTACCTGGTTGTGTCAGCATCTTAGCTTCACCTTACTGAGGTGTCAGGTGATGTTACCTGGTTGTGTCAGCACCTTAGCCTAACCCTACTAAGGTGTCAGGTGAGGTTACCTGGTTGTGTCAGCATCTTAGCTTCACCTTACTGATGTGTCAGGTGAGGTTACCTGGTTGTGTCAGCACCTTAGCCTCACTTTACTGAGGTGTCAGGTGAGGTCACCTGGTTGTGTCAGCACCTTAGCCTAACCCTACTGAGGTGTCAGGTGAGGTTACCTGGTTGTGTCAGCATCTTAGCTTCACCTTACTGATGTGTCAGGTGAGGTTACCTGGTTGTATCAGCACCTTAGCCTCACTTTACTGAGGTGTCAGGTGAGGTCACCTGGTTGTGTCAGCACCTTAGCCTCACCCTACTAAGATGTCAGGTGAGGTCACCTGGTTGTGTCAGCACCTTAGCCTCAACCTACTAAGGTGTCATGTGAGGTTACCTGGTTGTGTCAGCACCTTAGCCTCACCTTACTGACGTGTCAGGTGAGGTTACCTACTTGTGTCAGCACCTTAGCCTCACCATACTGAGGTGTCAGGTAAAGTTACCTGGTTGTGTCAGCACCTTAGCCTCACCTTACTGAGGTGTCAGGTGAGATTACCTGGTTGTGTCAGCACCTTAGCCTCAACCTGATAAGGTGTCAGGTCAGGATACCTGGTTGTGTCAGCACCTTAGCCTCACCTTACTGACGTGTCAGCTAAGGTTAGCTGCTTGTGTCAGCACCTTAGCCTCACTTTACTGAGGGGTCAGGTGAGGTTACCTGGTTGTGTCAACACCCTAGCCTCACCTTACTGAGGTGTCAGATGAGGTTACCTGGTTGTGTAAGCACCTTAGCCTCACCTTAGTGATGTGTCAGGTGAGGTTACCTGGTTCTGTCAGCACCTTAGCCTCACCCTACTAAATGTCAGATGATGTTAACTGGTTGTGTCAGCACCTTAGCCTCACCCTACTAAGATGTCAGGTGAGGTTACCTAGATGTGTCAGCACCTTAGCCTCAACCTACTAAGGTGTCAGGTGAGGTTACCTGGTTGTGTCAGCACCTTAGCCTCACCTTACTGAGGTGTTAGGTGAGGTTACCTGCTTGTGTCAGCACCTTAGCCTCACCTTACTGAGGTGTCAGTTGAGGTTACCTGGTTGTGTCAGCACCTTAACCTCACACTACTGAGGTGTCAGGTGAGGGTGCCTGGTTGTCTCAGCACATTAGCGTCACCTTACTGAGGTGTCAGGTGAGGTTACCTGGTTGTTTCAGCACCTTAGCCGCACCCTACTAAGGTGTCAAGTGAGGTTACCTGGTTGTGTCAACACCTTAGCCTCACCTTACTGAGGTGTCAGTTGAGGTTACCTGGTTGTGTCAGCACCTTAGCCTCACACTACTGAGGTGTCAGGTGAGGGTACCTGGTTGTCTCAGCACATTAGCGTCACCTTACTGAGGTGTCAGGTGAGGTTACCTGGTTGTTTCAGCACCTTAGCCTCACCCTACTAAGGTGTCAAGTGAGGTTACCTGGTTGTGTCATCACCTGAGCCTCACCCTAGTAAGGTGTCAGGTGAGGTTACCTGGTTGTGTCAGTAACTTAGCCTCACCCTACTAAGGTGTCAGGTGAGGTTACCTGGTTGTGTCAGCATCTTAGCTTCACCTTACTGATGTGTCAGGTGAGGTTACCTGGTTGTGTCAGCACCTTAGCCTAACCCTACTAAGGTGTCAGGTGAGGTTACCTGGTTGTGTCAGCATCTTAGCTTCACCTTACTGATGTGTCAGGTGAGGTTACCTGGTTGTATCAGCACCTTAGCCTCACCTTACTGAGGTGTCAGGTGAGGTTACCTGGTTGTGTCAGCACCTTAGCCTCACCCTACTAAGGTGTCAGGTGAGATTACCTGGTTGTGTCAGCACCTTAGCCTCACCTTACTGACGTGTCAGGTGAGGTTACCTGGTTGTGTCAGCACCTTAGCCTCACCTTACTTAGGTGTCAGGTGAGGTTACCTGGTTGTGTCAGCACCTTAGCCTCACATTACTGAAGTATCAGGTGAGGTTACCTGGTTCTGTCAGCACCTTAGCCTCACCCTACTAAATGTCAGATGAGGTTAACTGGTTGTGGCAGCACCTTAGCCTCACCCTACTGAGGTCTCAGGTGAGGTTACCTGGTTGTGTAAGCACCTTAGCCTCACCTTACTGAGGTGTCAGGTGAGGATACCTGGTTGTGTCAGCACCTTAGCCTCACTTTACTGAGGTGTCAGTTTAGGTTACCTGGTTGTGTCAGCATCTTAGCCTCACCCTACTAAGATGTCAGGTGAGGTTACCTGGTTGTGTCAGCACCTTAGACTCAACCTACTAAGGTGTCATGTGAGGTTACCTGGTTGTGTCAGCACCTTAGCCTCACCTTTCTGAGGTGTCAGGTGAGGTTACCTGGTTGTGTCAGCAGCTTAGCCTCACTTTACTAAGGTGTCAGATGAGGTTACCTGGTTGTGTCAGCACCTTAGCCTCGCCTTACTGGGGTGTCAGGTGAGGTTACCTGGTTGTGTCAGCACCTTGGCCTCACCTTACTAAGGTGTCAGGTGAGGTGACCTGGTTGTGTCAGCACCTTAGAATCACCGTACTGAGGTGTCATATGAGGTTACCTGGTTGTGTCAGCACCTTAGCCTCACCTCAATGAGGTGTCAGATGAGGTTACCTGGTTGTGTCAGCACCTTAGCCTCACCTTACTGAGGTGTCAGGTTAGGTTACCTGGTTGTGTCAGCACCTTAGCCTCACTTTATTAAGGTGTCAGGTGAGGTTACCTGGTTGTGTCAGCAGCTTAGCCTCACCTTATTGAGGTGTCAGGTGAGGTTACCTGGTTGTGTGATCTTAGCCTTACCTTACTGAGGTGTCAGGTTAGGTTACCTGGTTGTGTCAGCACATTAGCCTCACCCTACTGATGTGTCAGGTGAGGTTACCTGGTTGTCTCAGCACCTTAGCCTCACCTTACTGAGGTGTCAGATGATGTTACCTGGTTGTGTCAGCGCCTTAGCCTCACCTTACTGAGGTGTCAGTTGAGGTTACCTGGTTGTGTCAGCACCTTAGCCTCACACTACTGAGGTGTCAGGTGAGGGTGCCTGGTTGTCTCAGCACATTAGCGTCACCTTACTGAGGTGTCAGGTGAGGTTACCTGGTTGTTTCAGCACCTTAGCCTCACCCTACTAAGGTGTCAAGTGAGGTTACCTGGTTGTGTCAACACCTTAGCCTCACCTTACTGAGGTGTCAGTTGAGGTTACCTGGTTGTGTCAGCATCTTAGCCTCACACTACTGAGGTGTCAGGTGAGGGTGCCTGGTTGTCTCAGCACATTAGCGTCACCTTACTGAGGTGTCAGGTGAGGTTACCTGGTTGTTTCAGCACCTTAGCCTCACCCTACTAAGGTGTCAAGTGAGGTTACCTGGTTGTGTCATCACCTGAGCCTCACCCTAGTAAGGTGTCAGGTGAGGTTACCTGATTGTGTCAGCACCTTAGCCTCACCTTACTGATATGTCAGATGAGATTACCTGGTTGTGTCAGCACCTTAGCCTCACCTTACTGAGGTGTGACAGAGGGTTCCTGGTTGTGTCAGCACCTTAGCCTCACCTTACTGAGATGTCAGGTGCGGTTACCTGGTTGTGTCAGCACCTTAGCCTCACCTTACTGAGGTGTCAGGTGAGGTTACCTGGTTGTGTCACCTTAGCCTCACCTTATTAAGGTGTCAGGGGAGGTTACCTGGTTGTGTCAGCACCTTAGCCTCACCTTACTTAGGTGTCAGGTGAGGTTACCTGGTTGTGTCAGTACCTTAGCCTCACCTTACTTAGGTGTCAGGTGATGTTACCTGGTTGTGTCAGTACCTAACCCTCACCCTACTGAGGTGTCAGGTGATGTTACCTGGTTGTGTCAGTACCTTAGCCTCACCCTACTGAGGTGTCAGGTGAGGTTACCTGGTTGTGTCAGCACCCTAGCCTCACCTTACTGAGGTGTCAGGTGAGGTTACCTGGTTGTGTCAGCACCTTAGCCTCAACTTACTGAGGTGTCAGGTGAGGTTACCTGGTTGTGTCAGCACCTTAGCCTCACCTGACTGAGGTGTCAGGTGAGGTTACCTGGTTGTGTCAGCACCTTAGCATCACTTTACTGAGGTGTCAGGTGAGGTTACCTGGTTGTGTCAGCACCTTAGCCTCACTTTACTGAGGTGTCAGGTGAGGTTACCTGGTTGTGTCAGCACCTTAGCCTCACCCTATTGAGGTGTCAGGTGAGGTTACCTGGTTGTGTCAGCACCTTAGCATCACTTTACTGAGGTGACAGGTGAGGTTACCTGGTTGTGTCAGCACCTTAGCCTCACCTTACTGAGGTGTCAGGTGAGGTTACCTGCTTGTGTCAGCACCTTAGCCTCACCTGACTGAGGTGTCAGGTGAGGTTACCTGGTTGTGTCAGCACCTTAGCCTCACTTTACTGAGGTGTCAGGTGAGGTTACCTGGTTGTGTCAGCACCTTAGCTTCACCTTACTGAGGTGTCAGGTGATGTTATCTGGTTGTGTCAGCACCTTAGCCTCACTCTACTAAGGTGTCAGGTGAGGTTACCTGGTTGTGTCAACACCTTAGCCTCACCCTACTGAGGTGTCAGGTGAGGTTACCTGATTGTGTCAGCACCTTAGCCTCACCTTACTGAGGTGTCAGGTGAGGTTACCTGATTGTGTCAGCACCTTAGCCTCACCTTACTGAGGTGTCAGGTGAGGTTACCTGGTTGTGTCAGCACCTTAGCCTCACCTTACTGAGGTGTCAGGTGAGGTTACCTGCTTGTGTCAGCACCTTAGCCTCACCCTACTAAATGTCAGATGAGGTTACCTGGTTGTGTCAGCACCTTAGCTTCACCTACTGAGGTGTCAGGTGAGGTTATCTGGTTGTGTCAGCACCTTAGCCTCACCCTACTAAGTTGTCAGGTGAGGTTACCTGGTTGTGTCAGCACCTTAGCCTCACTTTACTGAGGTGTCAGGTGAGGTTACCTGGTTGTGTCAGCACCTTAGCTTCACCTTACTAAGGTGTCAGGTGAGGTTACCTGGTTCTGTCAGCACCTTAGCCTCACCTTACTTAGGTGTCAGTTGAGGTTTCCTGGTTGTGTCAGCACCTTAGCTCACCTTACTGAGGTGTCAGGTGAGGTTACCTGGTTTTGTCAGCACCTTAGCCTCACCTTACTGAGGTGTCAGGTGAGGTTACCTGGTTGTGTCAGCACCTTAGCCTCACCTTTCTGAGGTGTCAGGTGATGTTACCTGGTTGTGTCAGTACCATAGCCTCACCCTACTGAGGTGTCAGGTGAGGTTACCTGGTTGTGTCAGCACCTTAGCCTCACCTTACTGAGGTGTCAGGTGAGGTTACCTGGTTGTGTCAGCACCTTAGCCTCACCTTACTTAAGTGTCAGGTGATGATACCTGGTTGTGTCAGTACCTTAGCCTCACCTTACTGAGGTGTCAGGTGAGGTTACCTGCTTGTGTCAGCACCTTAGCCTCACCTTACTTAGGTGTCAGGTGATGTTACCTGGTTGTGGCAGTGACTTAGCCTCACCTTACTTAGGTGTCAGGTGAGGTTACCTGGTTGTGTCAGCACCTTAGCCTCACCTTACTTAGGTGTCAGTTTATGTTACCTGGTTGTGTCAGCACCTTAGCCTCACCTTACTGAGGTGTCAGGTGAGGTTACCTGGTTGTGTCAGCACCTTAGCCTCACCCTACAAAGGTGTCAGGTGATGTTACCTGGTTATGTCAGAACCTTAGCCTCACCCTACTAAGGTGTCAGGTGAGGTTACCTGGTTGTGTCAGCACATTAGCCTCACCCTACTAAGGTGTCAGGTGAGGTTACCTGGTTGTGTCAGCACCTTAGCCTCACCCTACTAAATGTCAGATGAGGTTACCTGGTTGTGTCAACACCTTCGCCTAACCTTACTAAGGTGTCAGGTGAGGTTACCTAGTTGTGTCAGCTTCTTAGCTTCACCTTACTGATGTGTCAGGTGAGGTTACCTGGTTGTGTCAGCACCTTAGCCTCACCTTCCTGATATGTCAGATGAGATTACCTGGTTGTGTCAGCACCTTAGCCTCACCTTAATTAGGTGTCAGGTGAGGTTACCTGGTTGTATCGGCACCTTAGCCTCACCTTAATTAGGTGTCAGGTGAGGTTACCTGATTGTATCAGCACCTTAGCCTCACCTTAATTAGGTGTCAGGTGAGGTTACCTGATTGTGTCAGCACCTTTGCCTCACCTTACTGATATGTCAGATGAGATTACCTGGTTGTGTCAGCACCTTAGCCTCACCTTACTGAGGTGTGACAGAGGGTTCCTGGTTGTGTCAGCACCTTAGCCTCACCTTACTGAGGTGTCAGGTGAGGTTACCTGGTTGTGTCACCTTAGCCTCACCTTACTAAGGTGTCAGGGGAGGTTACCTGGTTGTGTCAGCACCTTAGCCTCACCTTACTTAGGTGTCAGGTGAGGTTACCTGGTTGTGTCAGTACCTTAGCCTCACCTTACTTAGGTGTCAGGTGATGTTACCTGGTTGTGTCAGTACGTTAGCCTCACCCTACTGAGGTGTCAGGTGATGTTACCTGGTTGTGTCAGTACCTTAGCCTCACCCTACTGAGGTGTCAGGTGAGGTTACCTGGTTGTGTCAGCACCTTAGCATCACCTTACTAAGGTGTCAGGTGAGGTTACCTGGTTGTGTCAGCACCCTAGCCTCACCTTACTGAGGTGTCAGGTGAGGTTACCTGGTTGTGTCAGCACCTTAGCCTCAACTTACTGAGGTGTCAGGTGAGGTTACCTGGTTGTGTCAGCACCTTAGCCTCACCTGACTGAGGTGTCAGGTGAGGTTACCTGGTTGTGTCAGCACCTTAGCATCACTTTACTGAGGTGTCAGGTGAGGTTACCTGGTTGTGTCAGCACCTTAGCTTCACCTTACTGAGGTGTCAGGTGAGGTTACCTGGTTGTGTCAGCACCTTAGCCTCACTTTACTGAGGTGTCAGGTGAGGTTACCTGGTTGTGTCAGCACCTTAGCCTCACCCTACTGAGGTGTCAGGTGAGGTTACCTGGTTGTGTCAGCACCTTAGCATCACTTTACTGAGGTGACAGGTGAGGTTACCTGGTTGTGTCAGCACCTTAGCTTCACCTTACTGAGGTGTCACGTGAGGTTACCTGCTTGTGTCAGCACCTTAGCCTCACCTGACTGAGGTGTCAGGTGATGTTACCTGGTTGTGTCAGCAACTTAGCCTCACTTTACTGAGGTGTCAGGTGAGGTTACCTGGTTGTGTCCGCACCTTAGCTTCACCTTACTGAGGTGTCAGGTGATGTTATCTGGTTGTGTCAGCACCTTAGCCTCACTATACTAAGGTGTCAGGTGAGGTTACCTGGTTGTGTCAGCACCTTAGCCTCACCCTACTAAATGTCAGATGAGGTTACCTGGTTGTGTCAACACCTTAGCCTCACCCTACTGAGGTGTCAGGTGAGGTTACCTGATTGTGTCAGCACCTTAGCCTCACCTTACTGAGGTGTCAGGTGAGGTTACCTGGTTGTGTCAGCACCTTAGCCTCACCTTACTGAGGTGTCAGGTGAGGTTACCTGGTTGTGTCAGCACCTTAGCCTCACCTTACTGAGGTGTCAGGTGAGGTTACCTGCTTGTGTCAGCACCTTAGCCTCACCTGACTGAGGTGTCAGGTGAGGTTACCTGGTTGTGTCAGCACCTTAGCTTCACCTACTGAGGTGTCAGGTGAGGTTATCTGGTTGTGTCAGCACCTTAGCCTCACCCTACTAAGTTGTCAGGTGAGGTTACCTGGTTGTGTCAGCACCTTAGCCTCACTTTACTGAGGTGTCAGGTGAGGTTACCTGGTTCTGTCAGCACCTTAGCCTCACCTTACTTAGGTGTCAGTTGAGGTTTCCTGGTTGTGTCAGCACCTTAGCTCACCTTACTGAGGTGTCAGGTGAAGTTACCTGGTTTTGTCAGCACCTTAGCCTCACCTTACTGAGGTGTCAGGTGAGGTTACCTGGTTGTGTCAGCACCTTAGCCTCACCTTGCTGAGGTGTCAGGTGAGGTTACCTGGTTGTGTCAGCACCTTAGCCTCACCTTACTGAGGTGTGGCATGAGGGTTCCTGGTTGTGTCAGCACCTTAGCCTCACCTTACTGAGATGTCAGGTGAGGTTACCTGGTTGTGTCAGCACCTTAGCCTCACCTTACTGAGATGTCAAGTGAGGTTACCTGGTTGTGTCAGCACCTTAGCCTCACCTTACTTAGGTGTCAGGTGAGGTTACCTGGTTGTGTCAGTACCTTAGCCTCACCTTACTTAGGTGTCAGGTGATGTTACCTGGTTGTGTCAGTACCATAGCCTCACCCTACTGAGGTGTCAGGTGAGGTTACCTGGTTGTGTCAGCACCTTAGCCTCACCTTACTGAGGTGTCAGGTGAGGTTACCTGGTTGTGTCAGCACCTTAGCCTCACTTTACTAAGGTGTCAGGTGAGGTTACCTGGTTGTGTCAGCACCTTAGCCTCACCTTACTGAGGTGTCAGGTGAGGTTACCTGGTTCTGTCAGCACCTTAGCCTCACCTTACTTAGGTGTCAGGTGATGTTACCTGGTTGTGTCAGTACCATAGCCTCACCCTACTGAGGTGTCAGGTGAGGTTACCTGGTTGTGTCAGCACCTTAGCCTCACCTTACTGAGGTGTCAGGTGAGGTTACCTGGTTGTGTCCGCACCTTAGCCTCACTTTACTGAGGTGTCAGGTGAGGTTACCTGGTTGTGTCAGCACCTTAGCCTCACCTTACTTAAGTGTCAGGTGATGTTACCTGGTTGTGTCAGTACCTTAGCCTCACCTTACTGAGGTGTCAGATGAGGTTACCTGCTTGTGTCAGCACCTTAGCCTCACCTTACTTAGGTGTCAGGTGATGTTACCTGGTTGTTTCAGTACCTTAGCCTCACCTTACTTAGGTGTCAGGTGAGGTTACCTGGTTGTGTCAGCACCTTAGCCTCACCTTACTTAGGTGTCAGTTTATGTTACCTGGTTGTGTCAGCACCTTAGCCTCACCTTACTGAGGTGTCAGGTGAGGTTACCTGGTTGTGTCAGCACCTTAGCCTCACCCTACAAAGGTGTCAGGTGATGTTACCTGGTTATGTCAGAACCTTAGCCTCACCCTACTAAGGTGTCAGGTGAGGTTACCTGGTTGTGTCAGCACATTAGCCTCACCCTACTAAGGTGTCAGGTGAGGTTACCTGGTTGTGTCAGCACCTTAGCCTCACCCTACTAAATGTCAGATGAGGTTACCTGGTTGTGTCAACACCTTCGCCTGACCCTACTAAGGTGTCAGGTGAGGTTACCTAGTTGTGTCAGCTTCTTAGCTTCACCTTACTGATGTGTCAGGTGAGGTTACCTGTTTGTGTCAGCACCTTAGCCTCACCTTCCTGATATGTCAGATGAGATTACCTGGTTGTGTCAGCACCTTAGACTCACCTTACTGAGGTGTGACAGAGGGTTCCTGGTTGTGTCAGCGCCTTAGCCTCACCTTAATTAGGTGTCAGGTGAGGTTACCTGATTGTGTCAGCACCTTAGCCTCACCTTAATTAGGTGTCAGGTGAGGTTACCTGATTGTGTCAGCACCTTTGCCTCACCTTACTGATATGTCAGATGAGATTACCTGGTTGTGTCAGCACCTTAGCCTCACCTTACTGAGGTGTGACAGAGGGTTCCTGGTTGTGTCAGCACCTTTGCCTCACCTTACTGAGGTCTCAGGTGAGGTTACCTGGTTGTGTCATCACCTTAGCCTCACCTTACTGAGGTGTCAGGTGAGGTTACCTGGTTGTGTCACCTTAGCCTCACCTTACTAAGGTGTCAGGGGAGGTTACCTGGTTGTGTCAGCACCTTAGCCTCACCTTACTTAGGTGTCAGGTGAGGTTACCTGGTTGTGTCAGTACCTTAGCCTCACCTTACTTAGGTGTCAGGTGATGTTACCTGGTTGTGTCAGTACCTTAGCCTCACCCTACTGAGGTGTCAGGTCATGTTACCTGGTTGTGTCAGTACCTTAGCCTCACCCTACTGAGGTGTCAGGTGAGGTTACCTGGTTGTGTCAGCACCTTAGCATCACCTTACTAAGGTGTCAGGTGAGGTTACCTGGTTGTGTCAGCACCCTAGCCTCACCTTACTGAGGTGTCAGGTGAGGTTACCTGGTTGTGTCAGCACCTTAGCCTCAACTTACTGAGGTGTCAGGTGAGGTTACCTGGTTGTGTCAGCACCTTAGCCTCAACTGACTGAGGTGTCAGGTGAGGTTACCTGGTTGTGTCAGCACCTTAGCATCACTTTACTGAGGTGTCAGGTGAGGTTACCTGGTTGTGTCAGCACCTTAGCTTCACCTTACTGAGGTGTCAGGTGAGGTTACCTGGTTGTGTCAGCACCTTAGCCTCACTTTACTGAGGTGTCAGGTGAGGTTACCTGGTTGTGTCAGCACCTTAGCCTCACCCTACTGAGGTGTCAGGTGAGGTTACCTGGTTGTGTCAGCACCTTAGCATCACTTTACTGAGGTGACAGGTGAGGTTACCTGGTTGTGTCAGCACCTTAGCTTCACCTTACTGAGGTGTCAGGTGAGGTTACCTGCTTGTGTCAGCACCTTAGCCTCACCTGACTGAGGTGTCAGGTGAGGTTACCTGGTTTTGTCAGCACCTTAGCCTCACTTTACTGAGGTGTCAGGTGAGGTTACCTGGTTGTGTCAGCACCTTAGCTTCACCTTACTGAGGTGTCAGATGAGGTTACCTGGTTGTGTCAGCACCTTAGCCTCACTCTACTAAGGTGTCAGGTGAGGTTACCTGATTGTGTCAGCACCTTAGCCTCACCTTACTGAGGTGTCAGGTGAGGTTACCTGGTTGTGTCAGCACCTTAGCCTCACCTTACTGAGGTGTCAGGTGAGGATTACCTGGTTGTGTCAGCACCTTAGCCTCACCTTGCTGAGGTGTCAGGTGAGGTTACCTGCTTGTGTCAGCACCTTAGCCTCACCTGACTGAGGTGTCAGGTGAGGTTACCTGGTTGTGTCAGCACCTTAGCCTCACTTTACTGAGGTGTCAGGTGAGGTTACCTGGTTGTGTCAGCACCTTAGCCTCACCCTACTAAGGTGTCAGGTGAGGTTACCTGGTTGTGTCAGCACCTTAGCCTCACCCTACTAAGGTGTCAGGTGAGGTTACCTGGTTGTGTCAGCACCTTAGCCTCACTTTACTAAGGTGTCAGGTGAGGTTACCTGGTTGTGTCAGCACCTTAGCCTCACCTTACTGAGGTGTCAGGTGAGGTTACCTGGTTCTGTCAGCACCTTAGCCTCACCTTACTTAGGTGTCAGGTGATGTTACCTGGTTGTGTCAGTACCATAGCCTCACCCTACTGAGGTGTCAGGTGAGGTTACCTGGTTGTGTCAGCACCTTAGCCTCACCTTACTGAGGTGTCAGGTGAGGTTACCTGGTTGTGTCAGCACCTTAGCCTCACTTTACTGAGGTGTCAGGTGAGGTTACCTGGTTGTGTCAGCACCTTAGCCTCACCTTACTTAAGTGTCAGGTGATGTTACCTGGTTGTGTCAGTACCTTAGCCTCACCTTACTGAGGTGTCAGGTGAGGTTATCTGCTTGTGTCAGCACCTTAGCCTCACCTTACTTAGGTGTCAGGTGATGTTACCTGGTTGTGTCAGTACCTTAGCCTCACCTTACTTAGGTGTCAGGTGAGGTTACCTGGTTGTGTCAACACCTTAGCCTCACCTTACTTAGGTGTCAGTTTATGTTACCTGGTTGTGTCAGCACCTTAGCCTCACCTTACTGAGGTGTCAGGTGAGGTTACCTGGTTGTGTCAGCATCTTAGCCTCACCCTACAAAGGTGTCAGGTGAGGTTACCTGGTTGTGGCAGCACATTAGCCTCACGCTACTAAGGTGTCAGGTGAGGTTACCTGGTTGTGTCAGCACCTTAGCCTCACCCTACTAAATGTCAGATGAGGTTACCTGGTTGTGTCAACACCTTCGCCTAACCCTACTAAGGTGTCAGGTGAGGTTACCTAGTTGTGTCAGCTTCTTAGCTTCACCTTACTGATGTGTCAGGTGAGGTTACCTGGTTGTGTCAGCACCTTAGCCTCACCTTCATTAGGTGTCAGGTGAGGTTACCTGGTTGTATCAGCACCTTAGCCTCACCTTAATTAGGTGTCAGGTGAGGTTACCTGATTGTGTCAGCACCTTAGCCTCACCTTAATTAGGTGTCAGGTGAGGTTACCTGATTGTGGCAGCACCTTTGCCTCACCTTACTGATATGTCAGATGAGATTACCTGGTTGTGTCAGCACCTTAGCCTCACCTTACTGAGGTGTGACAGAGGGTTCCTGGTTGTGTCAGCACCTTAGCCTCACCTTACTGAGATGTCAGGTGCGGTTACCTGGTTGTGTCAGCACCTTAGCCTCACCTTACTGAGGTGTCAGGTGAGGTTACCTGGTTGTGTCACCTTAGCCTCACCTTACTAAGGTGTCAGGGGAGGTTACCTGGTTGTGTCAGCACCTTAGCCTCACCTTACTTAGGTGTCAGGTGAGGTTACCTGGTTGTGTCAGTAACTTAGCCTCACCTTACTTAGGTGTCAGGTGATGTTACCTGGTTGTGTCAGTACCTTAGCCTCACCCTACTGAGGTGTCAGGTGATGTTACCTGGTTGTGTCAGTACCTTAGCCTCACCCTACTGAGGTGTCAGGTGAGGTTACCTGGTTGTGTCAGCACCTTAGCATCACCTTACTAAGGTGTCAGGTGAGGTTACCTGGTTGTGTCAGCACCCTAGCCTCACCTTACTGAGGTGTCAGGTGAGGTTACCTGGTTGTGTCAGCACCTTAGCCTCAACTTACTGAGGTGTCAGGTGAGGTTACCTGGTTGTGTCAGCACCTTAGCCTCACCTGACTGAGGTGTCAGGTGAGGTTACCTGGTTGTGTCAGCACCTTAGCATCACTTTACTGAGGTGTCAGGTGAGGTTACCTGGTTGTGTCAGCACCTTAGCTTCACCTTACTGAGGTGTCAGGTGAGGTTACCTGGTTGTGTCAGCACCTTAGTCTCACTTTACTGAGGTGTCAGGTGAGGTTACCTGGTTGTGTCAGCACCTTAGCCTCACCCTACTGAGGTGTCAGGTGAGGTTACCTGGTTGTGTCAGCACCTTAGCATCACTTTACTGAGGTGACAGGTGAGGTTACCTGGTTGTGTCAGCACCTTAGCTTCACCTTACTGAGGTGTCAGGTGAGGTTACCTGCTTGCGTCAGCATCTTAGCCTCACCTGACTGAGGTGTCAGCTGAGGTTACCTGGTTGTGTCAGCACCTTAGCCTCACTTTACTGAGGTGTCAGGTGAGGTTACCTGGTTGCGTCAGCACCTTAGCTTCACCTTACTGAGGTGTCAGGTGATGTTATCTGGTTGTGTCAGCACCTTAGCCTCACCTTACTGAGGTGTCAGGTGAGGTTACCTGGTTGTGTCAGCACCTTAGCCTCACCTTACTGAGGTGTCAGGTGAGGTTACCTGGCTGTGTCAGCACCTTAGCCTCACCTTACTGAGGTGTCAGGTGAGGTTACCCGCTTGTGTCAGCACCTTAGCCTCACCTGACTGAGGTGTCAGGTGAGGTTACCTGGTTGTGTCAGCACCTTAGCCTCACTTTACTGAGGTGTCAGGCGAGGTTACCTGGTTGTGTCAGCACCTTAGCCTCACCCTACTAAGGTGTCAGGTGAGGTTACCTGGTTGTGTCAGCACCTTAGCCTCACTTTACTGAGGTGTCAGGTGAGGTTAGCTGGTTGTGTCAGCACCTTAGCCTCACCTTACTAAGGTGTCAGGTGAGGTTACCTGGTTCTGTCAGCACCTTAGCCTCACCTTACTTAGGTGTCAGTTGAGGTTTCCTGGTTGTGTCAGCACCTTAGCCTCACCTTACTGAGGTGTCAGGTGAGGTTACCTGGTTTTGTCAGCACCTTAGCCTCACCTTACTGAGGTGTCAGGTGAGGTTACCTGGTTGTGTCAGCACCTTAGCCTCACCTTACTGAGGTGTGGCATGAGGGTTCCTGGTTGTGTCAGCACCTTAGCCTCACCTTACTGAGATGTCAGGTGAGGTTACCTGGTTGTGTCAGCACCTTAGCCTCACCTTACTGAGATGTCAGGTGAGGTTACCTGGTTGTGTCAGCACCTTAGCCTCACCTTACTTAGGTGTCAGGTGAGATTACCTGGTTGTGTCAGTACCTTAGCCTCACCTTACTTAGGTGTCAGGTGATGTTACCTGGTTGTGTCAGTACCATAGCCTCACCCTACTGAGGTGTCAGGTGAGGTTACCTGGTTGTGTCAGCACCTTAGCCTCACCTTACTGAGGTGTCAGGTGAGGTTACCTGGTTGTGTCAGCACCTTAGCCTCACTTTACTAAGGTGTCAGGTGAGGTTACCTGGTTGTGTCAGCACCTTAGCCTCACCTTACTGAGGTGTCAGGTGAGGTTACCTGGTTCTGGCAGCACCTTAGCCTCACCTTACTTAGGTGTCAGGTGATGTTACCTGGTTGTGTAAGTACCATAGCCTCACCCTACTGAGGTGTCAGGTGAGGTTACCTGGTTGTGTCAGCACCTTAGCCTCACCTTACTGAGGTGTCAGGTGAGGTTACCTGGTTGTGTCAGCACCTTAGCCTCACTTTACTGAGGTGTCAGGTGAGCTTACCTGGTTGTGTCAGCACCTTAGCCTCACCTTACTTAAGTGTCAGGTGATGTTACCTGGTTGTGTCAGTACCTTAGCCTCACCTTACTGAGGTGTCAGGTGAGGTTACCTGCTTGTGTCAGCACCTTAGCCTCACCTTACTTAGGTGTCAGGTGATGTTACCTGGTTGTGTCAGTACCTTAGCCTCACCTTACTTAGGTGTCAGGTGAGGTTACCTGGTTGTGTCAGCACCTTAGCCTCACCTTACTTAGGTGTCAGTTTATGTTACCTGGTTGTGTCAGCACCTTAGCCTCAACTTACTGAGGTGTCAGGTGAGGTTACCTGGTTGTGTCAGCACCTTAGCCTCACCCTACAAAGGTGTCAGGTGATGTTACCTGGTTATGTCAGAACCTTAGCCTCACCCTACCTAGGTGTCAGGTGAGGTTACCTGGTTGTGTCAGCACATTAGCCTCACCCTACTAAGGTGTCAGGTGAGGTTACCTGGTTGTGCCAGCACCTTAGCCTCACCCTACTAAATGTCAGATGAGGTTACCTGGTTGTGTCAACACCTTCGCCTAACCTTACTAAGGTGTCAGGTGAGGTTACCTAGTTGTGTCAGCTTCTTAGCTTCACCTTACTGATGTGTCAGGTGAGGTTACCTGGTTGTATCAGCACCTTAGCCTCACCTTAATTAGGTGTCAGATGAGGTTACCTGATTGTGTCAGCACCTTAGCCTCACCTTACTGAGGTGTCAGGTGAGGTTACCTGGTTGTGTAAGCACCTTAGCCTCACCTTACTGAGGTGTGACATGAGGGTTCCTGGTTGTGTCAGCACCTTAGCCTCACCTTACTTAGGTGTCAGGTGATGTTACCTGGTTGTGTCAGTACCTTAGCCTCACCTTACTTAGGTGTCAGGTGAGGTTACCTGGTTGTGTCATCACCTTAGCCTCACCTTACTTAGGTGTCAGTTTATGTTACCTGGTTGTGTCAGCACCTTAGCCTCACCTTACTGAGCTGTCAGGTGAGGTTACCTGGTTGTGTCAGCACCTTAGCCTCACCCTACAAAAGTGTCAGGTGATGTTACCTGGTTATGTCAGAACCTTAGCCTCACCCTACTAAGGTGTCAGGTGAGGTTACCTGGTTGTGTCAGCACATTAGCCTCACCCTACTAAGGTGTCAGGTGAGGTTACCTGGTTGTGTCAGCACCTTAGCCTCACCCTACTAAATGTCAGATGAGGTTACCTGGTTGTGTCAACACCTTCGCCTAACCCTACTAAGTTGTCAGGTGAGGTTACCTAGTTGTGTCAGCTTCTTAGCTTCACCTTACTGATGTGTCAGGTGAGGTTACCTGGTTGTATCAACACCTTAGCCTCACCTTAATTAGGTGTCAGATGAGGTTACCTGATTGTGTCAGCACCTTAGCCTCACCTTACTGAGGTGTCAGGTGAGGTTACCTGGTTGTGTAAGCACCTTAGCCTCACCTTATTGATATGTCAGATGAGATTACCTGGTTGTGTCAGCACCTTAGCCTCACCTTACTGAGGTGTGACATGAGGGTTCCTGGTTGTGTCAGCACCTTAGCCTCACCTTACTGAGATGTCAGGTGCGGTTACCTGGTTGTGTCAGCACCTTAGCCTCACCTTACTGAGGTGTCAGGTGAGGTTACCTGGTTGTGTCACCTTAGCCTCACCTTACTAAGGTGTCAGGGGAGGTTACCTGGTTGTGTCAGCACCTTAGCCTCACCTTACTTAGGTGTCAGGTGAGGTTACCTGGTTGTGTCAGTACCTTAGCCTCACCTTACTTAGGTGTCAGGTGATGTTACCTGGTTGTGTCAGTACCTTAGCCTCACCATACTGAGGTGTCAGGTGAGGTTACCTGGTTGTGTCAGCACCTTAGCCTCACCTTACTTAGGTGTCAGGTGATGTTCCCTGGTTGTGTCAGTACCTTAGCCTCACCATACAGAGGTGTCAGGTGAGGTTACCTGGTTGTGTCAGCACCCTAGCCTCACCTTACTGAGGTGTCAGGTGAGGTTACCTGGTTGTGTCAGCACCTTAGCCTCAACTTACTGAGGTGTCAGGTGAGGTTACCTGGTTGTGTCAGCACTTTAGCCCAACTTTACTGAGGTGTCAAGTGAGGTTACCTGGTTTTGTCTGCACCTTAGCCTCACCCTACTAAATGTCAGATGAGGTTACCTGGTTGTGTCAACACCTTAGCCTCACCCTACTGAGGTGTCAGGTGAGGTTACCTGGTTGTGTCAGCACCTTAGCCTCACCTTACTGAGGTGTCAGGTGGGGTTACCTGGTTATGTCAGCACCTTAGCATCACTTTACTGAGGTGTCAGGTGAGGTTACCTGGTTGTGTCAGCACCTTAGCTTCACCTTACTGAGGTGTCAGGTGAGGTTACCTGTTTGTGTCAGCACCTTAGCCTCACCTGACTGGGGTGTCAGGTGAGGTTACCTGGTTGTGTCAGCACCTTAGCCTCACTTTACTGAGGTGTCAGGTGAGGTTATCTGGTTGTGTCAGCACCTTAGCTTCACCTTACTGAGGTGTCAGGTGAGGTTACCTGGTTGTGTCAGCACCTTAGCCTCACCCTACTAAGGTGTCAGGTGAGGTTACCTGGTTGTGTCAGCACCTTAGCCTCACCCTACTAAATGTCAGATGAGGTTACCTGGTTGTGTCAACACCTTAGCCTAACCCTACTAAGGTGTCAGGTGAGGTTACCTGGTTGTGTCAGCATCTTAGCTTCACCTTACTGATGTGTCAGGTGAGGTTACCTGGTTGTATCAGCACCTTAGACTTACCTTAATTAGGTGTCAGGTGAGGTTACCTGATTGTGTCAGCACCTTAGCCTCACCTTACTGAGGTGTCAGGTGAGGTTACCTGGTTGTGTCAGCACCTTAGCCTCACCTTACTAAGGTGTCAGGTGAGGTTACCTGGTTGTGTCAGCACCTTAGCCTCACCTTACTAAGGTGTCAGGTGATGTTACCTGGTTCTGTCAGCACCTTAGCCTCACCTTACTTAGGTGTCAGTTGAGGTTACCTGGTTGTGTCAGCACCTTAGCCTCACCTTACTGAGATGTCAGGTGAGGTTACCTGGTTGTGTCAGCACCTTAGCCTCACCTTACTGAGGTGTCAGGTGAGGTTACCTGGTTGTGTCAGCACCTTAGCCTCACCTTAATTAGGTGTCAGGTGAGGTTACCTGGTTGTGTCAGTACCTTAGCCTCACCTTACTTAGGTGTCAGGTGATGTTACCTGGTTGTGTCAGTACCATAGCCTCACCCTACTGAGGTGTCAGGTGAGGTTACCTGGTTGTGTCAGCACCTTAGCCTCACCTTACTGAGGTGTCAGGTGAGGTTACCTGGTTGTGTCAGCACCTTAGCCTCACCTTACTGAGGTGTCAGGTGAGGTTACCTGGTTGTGTCAGCACCTTAGCCTCACCTTACTTAGGTGTCAGGTGATGTTACCTGGTTGTCTCAGCACCTTAGCCTCACCTTACTAAGGTGTCAGGTGAGGTTACCTGCTTCTGTCAGCACCTTAGCCTCACCTTACTGAGGTGTCAGGTGAGGTTACCTGGTTGTGTCAGCACCTTAGCCTCACCTTACTGAGGTGTCAGGTGAGGTTACCTGGTTGTGTCAGCACCTTAGCCTCACCTTACTGTGGTGTCAGGTGAGGTTACCTGGTTCTGTCAGCACCTTAGCCTCACCTTACTTAGGTGTTAGGTGAGGTTTCCTGGTTGTGTCAGTACCTTAGCCTCACCTTACTGAGGTGTCAGGTGATGTTACCTGGTTGTGTCAGTACCTTAGCCTCACCCTACTAACGTGTCAGGTGATGTTACCTGGTTGTGTCAGTACCTTAGCCTCACCCTACTGTGGTGTCAGGTGAGGTTACCTGGTTCTGTCAGCACCTTAGCCTCACCTTACTGAGGTGTCAGGTGAGGTTACCTGGTTGTGTCAGCATTTTAGCCTCACTTTACTGAGGTGTCAAGTGAGGTTACCTGGTTTTGTCTGCACCTTAGCCTCTCCCTACTAAATGTCAGATGAGGTTACCTGGTTGTGTCAACACCTTAGCCTCACCCTACTGAGGTGTCAGGTGAGGTTACCTGGTTGTGTCAGCACCTTAGCCTCACCTTACTGAGGTGTCAGGTGAGGTTACCTGGTTGTGTCAGCACCTTAGCATCACTTTACTGAGGTGTCAGGTGAGGTTACCTGGTTGTGTCAGCACCTTAGCCTCACCCTACTAAGGTGTCAGGTGAGGTTACCTGGTTGTGTCAGCACCTTAGCCTCACCTTACTGAGGTGTCAGGTGAGGTTACCTGGTTTTGTCAGCACCTTAGCATCACTTTACTGAGGTGTCAGGTGAGGTTACCTGGTTGTGTCAGCACCTTAGCTTCACCTTACTGAGGTGTCAGGTGAGGTTACCTGTTTGTGTCAGCACCTTAGCCTCACCTGACTGAGGTGTCAGGTGAGGTTACCTGGTTGTGTCAGCACCTTAGCCTCACCTTACTGAGGTGTCAGGTGAGGTTACCTGGTTCTGTCAGCACCTTAGCCTCACCTTACTGATATGTCATATGAGATTACCTGGTTGTGTCAGCACCTTAGCCTCACCTTACTGAGGTGTCAGGTGAGGTTACCTGGTTGTGTCAGCACCTTAGCCTCACCTTACTGAGATGTCAGGTGAGGTTACCTGGTTGTGTCAGCAGCTTAGCCTCACCTTACTGAGGTGTCAGGTGAGGTTACCTGGTTGTGTCAGCACCTTAGCCTCACCTTACTTAGGTGTCAGGTGAGTTTACCTGGTTGTGTCAGTACCTTAGCCTCACCTTACTTAGGTGTCAGGTGATGTTACCTGGTTGTGTCAGTACCATAGCCTCACCCTACTGAGGTGTCAGGTGAGGTTACCTGGTTGTGTCAGCACCTTAGCCTCACCTTACTGAGGTGTCAGGTGAGGTTACCTGGTTGTGTCAGCACCTTAGCCTCACCTTACTGAGGTGTCAGGTAAGGTTACCTGGTTGTGTCAGCACCTTAGCCTCACTTTACTAGAGTGTCAGGTGAGGTTATCTGGTTGTGTCAGCACCTTAGCCTCAATTTACTAGAGTTTTTAGGTGAGGTTACCTGGTTGTGTCAGCACTTTAGCCTCACCTTACTGAGGTGTCAGATGAGGTTACCTGGTTGTGACAGCACCTTAGCCTCACCCTACTGAGGTGTCAGGTGAGTTTATCTGGTTGTGTCAGCACCTTAGCCTCACCTTTCTTAGGTGTCAGGTGATGTTACCTGGTTGTGCCAGCACCTTAGCCTCACCTTACTGAGGTGTCAGGTAAGGTTACCTGGTTGTGTCAGCACCTTAGCCTCACTTTACTAGAGTGTCAGGTGAGGTTATCTGGTTGTGTCAGCACCTTAGCCTCAATTTACTAGAGTGTTAGGTGAGGTTACCTGGTTGTGTCAGCACTTTAGCCTCACCTTACTGAGGTGTCAGATGAGGTTACCTGGTTGTGACAGCACCTTAGCCTCACCCTACTGAGGTGTCAGGTGAGTTTATCTGGTTGTGTCAGCACCTTAGCCTCACCTTTCTTAGGTGTCAGGTGATGTTACCTGGTTGTGTCAGCACCTTAGCCTCACCTTACTGAGGTGTCAGGTGAGGTTACCTGGTTGTGTCAGCATTTTAGCTCCACCTTACTGATGTGTCAGCTGAGGTTACCTGGTTGTATCCGCACCTTAGCCTCACCTTAATTAGGTGTCAGGTGAGGTTACCTGCTTGTGTCAGCACCTTAGCCTCACCTTACTGAGGTGTCAGGTGAGGTTAACTGGTTGTGTCAGCACCTTAGCCTCACCTTACTGATATGTCAGATGAGGTTACCTGGTTGTGTCAGCACCTTAGCCTCACCTTACTGAGGTGTGACATGAGGGTTCCTGGTTGTGTCAGCACCTTAGACTCACCTTACTGAGATGTCAGGTGAGGTTACCTGGTTGTGTCAGCACCTTAGCCTCACCTTACTGAGGTGTCAGGTGAGGTTACATGGTTGCGTCAGCACCTTAGCCTCACCTTACTGAGGTGTCAGATGAGGTTACCTGGTTGTGTCACCTTAGCCTCACCTTACTAAGGTGCCAGGTGAGGTTACCTGGTTGTGTCAGCACCTTAGCCTCACCTGACTGAGGTGTCAGGTGAGGTTACCTGGTTGTGTCAGCACCTTAGCCTCACCTTACCTAGGTGTCAGGTGATGTTACCTGGTTGTGTCAGTACCTTAGCCTCACCTTACCTAGGTGTCAGGTGATGTTACCTGGTTGTGTCAGTACCTTAGCCTCACCCTACTGAGGTGTCAGGTGAGGTTATCTGGTTATGTCAGCACCTTAGCCTCACCTTACTGAGGTGTCAGGTGAGGTTACCTGGTTGTGTCAGCACCTTAGCCTCACCTTACTTAGGTGTCAGGTGAGGTTACCTGGTTCTGTCAGCACCTTAGCCTCACCTTACTTAGGTGTCAGGTGATGTTACCTGGTCGTGTCAGTACCTTAGCCTCACCCTACTAAGGTGTCAGGTGAGGTTACCTGGTTCTGTCAGCACCTTAGCCTCACCTTACTTAGGTGTCAGGTGAGGTTTCCTGGTTGTGTCACCACCTTAGCCTCACCTTACTTAGGTGTCAGGTGAGGTTACCTTGTTGTGTCAGCACCTTAGCCTCACCTTACTTAGGTGTCAGGTTATGTTACCTGGTTGTGTCAGCACCTTAGCCTCACCTTACTGAGCTGTCAGGTGAGGTTACCTGGTTGTGTCAGCACCTTAGCCTCACCCTACAAAGGTGTCAGGTGATGTTACCTGGTTATGTCAGAACCTTAGCCTCACCCTACTAAGATGTCAGGTGAGGTTACCTGGTTGTCTCAGCACCTTAGCCTCACCTTACTGAGGTGTCAGGTGAGGTTACCTGGTTGTGTCAGCACCTTAGCCTCACCCAAATAAGGTGTCAGGTGAGGTTACCTGGTTGTGTCAGCACCTTAGCCTCACCTTACTGAGGTGTCAGGTGAGGTTACCTGCTTCTGTCAGCAACTTAGCCTCACCTTACTGAGGTGTCAGATGAGGTTACCTGGTTGTGTCAGCACCTTAGCCTCACCTTACTAGAGTGTTAGGTGAGGTTACCTGGTTGTGTCAGCACCTTAGCCTCACTTTACTAGAGTGTTAGGTGAGGTTACCTGGTTGTGTCAGCACCTTAGCCTCACTTTACTAGAGTGTTAGGTGAGGTTACCTGGTTGTGTCAGCACCTTAGCCTCACCTTCCTGAGGTGTCAGGTGATGTTACCTGGTTGTGTCAGCACTTTAGCCTCACCTTACTGAGGTGTCAGATGAGGTTACCTGGTTGTGACAGCACCTTAGCCTCACCCTACTAAGGTGTCAGGTGAGTTTATCTGGTTGTGTCAGCACCTTAGCCTCACCTTGCTTAGGTGTCAGGTGATGTTACCTGGTTGTGTCAGCACCTTAGCCTCACCTTACTGAGGTGTCAGGTGAGGTTACCTGGTTGTGTCAGCATTTTAGCTCCACCTTACTGATGTGTCAGGTGAGGTTACCTAGTTGTATCAGCACCTTAGCCTCACCTTAATTAGGTGTCAGGTGAGGTTACCTGATTGTGTCAGCACCCTAGCCTCACCTTACTGAGGTGTCAGGTGAGGTTAACTGGTTGTGTCATCACCTTAGCCTCACCTTACTGATATGTCAGATGAGGTTACCTGGTTGTGTCAGCACCTTAGCCTCACCTTACTGAGGTGTCAGGTGAGGTTACATGGTTGTGTTAGCACCTTAGCCTCACCTTACTGAGGTGTCAGGTGAGGTTACGTGGTTGTGTCACCTTAGCCTCACCTTACTAAGGTGTCAGGTGAGGTTACCTGGTTGTGTCAGCACCTTAGCCTCACCTTACTTAGGTGTCAGGTGAGGTTACCTGGTTGTGTCAGCACCTTAGCCTCACCTTACCTAGGTGTCAGGTGATGTTACCTGGTTGTGTCAGTACCTTAGCCTCACCCTACTGAGGTGACACGTGAGGTTACCTGGTTGCGTCAGCACCTTAGCCTCACCTTACTTAGGTGTCAGGTGAGGTTACCTGGTTGTGTCAGCACCTTAGCCTCACCTTACTTAGGTGTCAGGTTATGTTACCTGGTTGTGTCAGCCCCTTAGCCTCACCTTACTGAGCTGTCAGGTGAGGTTACCTGGTTGTGTCAGCACCTTAGCCTTACCCTACAAAGGTGTCAGGTGATGTTACCTGGTTATGTCAGAACCTTAGCCTCACCCTACTAAGGTGTCAGGTGAGGTTACCTGGTTGTGTCAGCACCTTAGCCTCACTCTAATGAGGTGTCAGATGAGGTTACCTGGTTCTGTCAGAACCTTAGCCTCACCCTACTGAGGTGTCAGGTGAGATTACCTGGTTGTGTCAGTACCTTAGCCTCACCCTACTAAGGTGTCAGATGAGGTTACCTGGTTGTGTCAGCACCTTAGCCTCACCTTACTGAGGTGTCAGATGAGGTTACCTGGTTGTGTCAGCACCTTAGCCTCACTTTACTAAGGTGTCAGGTGAGGTTACCTGGTTGTGTCAGCACCTTAGCCTCACCTTACTGAGGTGTCAGGTGAGGTTACCTGGTTGTGTCAGTACCTTAGCCTCACCTTACTGAGGTGTCAGGTGAGGTTACCTGATTGTGTCAGCACCTTAGCCTCACCTTACTAAAGTGTCAGATGAGGTTACCTGGTTGTGTCAGCACCTTAGCCTCACCTTACTGAGGTGTCAGGTGAGGTTACCTGGTTGTGTCAGCACCTTAGCCTCACCTTACTGAGGTGTCAGATGAGGTTACCTGGTTGTGTCAGCACCTTAGCCTCACCTTACTGAGGTGTCAGGTGAGGTTACCTGGTTGTGTCAGCACCTTAACCTCACTCTAATGAGGTGTCAGGTGAGGTTACCTGGTTGTGTCAGCACCTTAGTCTCACCTTACTGAGGTGTCAGGTGAGGTTACCTGGTTGTGTCAGCACCTTAGCCTCACTCTAATGATGTGTCAGGTGAGGTTACCTGGTTATTTCAGTGATTTATCCTCACCTGATATATATATATATATCAATTTGTAATGTTACTTAAGTATATATAATGTTATATATATATATATATATATATATATATATATATATATATATATATATATATATATATATATATATATAAATGAAAGGTATAGTAAACATTGTAGCAAAAAGCCAAGAGTATTCCATAATATATATATTTCGCTAACATGTTTTCTATACCTTTCATTTATATATATATATATATATATATATATATATATATATATATATATATATATAATATAAGATCAAAAGATGGTTAAAGGAGTTCCATATATTTTATTATGCGCATTTCAAAAACAAACATCATCAAGCAATAATATTTGTGTTTTCATCAGATAAAACAGGAGAACATTATATGAAGGCTAAAAAACACTTGTGGATAGTGCAGTTTCAAATCAACATATGAAAAGTGGTTTTAGATTGATGTGTGATATTGGGAAAAATATTTTATTTAGAGAGGGGGGGGGGTGAAAGGGGAGGAGATGAGAGGGAGAGATGGGTGATAGAGAGAAAGAGATAGTTTTTATAACTGAGAGGAGATATATTTGTTACATAGAGAGGTTGAAAACCGTTGGAAGATACTGTATAAATTAAAAATTTTGAAAATTAACGAAGGGAGGATATGTGCGAGGAAAAATATTTTATTTAGGGAGGGGGGTGGAAAGGATGAAAAAAAGGGGGGAGGAGATGAGAGTGAAGGTGGAGAGGGAGAGATGGGTGATAGAGAGAAAGAGATAGTTCTTATAACTGAGAAAAAGATATATTGTTTTAATATAGAGAGGTTGGGAACCGTTGAAAGATAATGTATAAATTAAAGGAATTTGAAAATTAACGAAGGGAAATTATGTATGAAGATAGAGAGAAAAAAATAATAATTGTGGGTGAATATTCTAACGTCAAAAGAAGAAATGTATGTATTGTGGCAATTTCAAAATTAGCGAAGAGAAAAATTGTTAAGGTTAGTGTGTAGAAGGATTTGAGAAAAATAATGTGAAGTTAAAGTTTGTATATTGATTGAATTGATGATATGTGCGAATAAAGAGTTAATATGTATTAATAATGAGTTCGTTGATGGGGAGAAAAAAATAATAATAAATTAAGGATGAAATTGAGATTAAAAAGATTTATGATAGAGAGAAAAAATAATAATGATTGCGGATGAATATTCAAATGACAAAAACAAAAACAAATGTTATGATTTTACGAGAAGATAGAATGAGGGTAATGAGTAAACGAGTATTATAGAGTGTATAATGCCCTTTAAAGTAAGGTAGATGGGTATATTTTAAAGAGGTGTATGTATATGTGCCTTTGAGAAAAGATTCTAAATTGATAAAGAATTGAATATTAACTGTATACTTTGTGAAAAGTTCTATGGAATTTATGCAGGCAGATAGAAAACAAATCTGAGCGTCTATTTATTATAGAATCTAGGTTAGAGATAATGGTAAATTTTTCATTTAGGCAGAGATTACAGATTTTAGATAGAGAGCTGTTCAAGTATGAGGATGCAGAAGAAATCTTCTTCCAAAAGATGGTATATTTAATGTTTTTGTCTTTTAGGGACCATATGAGTTCTGAGAGAGCAGTGTTAGTTCTTTTAAGTTTGTATTTGAAAGATGAATGATGATTATAGAGACGAGCTTTAAAAGAGGTGGAAGTGGAGCCAAAATAGGTGAAGGAATTGGTGCTAGTTATAATTTTACATTCATAAATTAAGTTTTTATCGAGGCAATGGTTGTTGAGAGGACATTTATTTTTAATGCGGCAGTTGCAATTAGAGAGATTATTAATGAGTGATCTAGTGTTATCTATAGAAGGAATTGGATTGGAGAAGTTGTTTGCGATAGGAATAATAGGAATAATAGTTTCTTGATTTAGAGTTGGATTATGAACATTTAGCGAAGTTGTGTTTGACGTTGTATTTGGGTTTACAGAAGTTAGCCTAGGGTTTACAATGACGTCGGGAGTACTATTACTGTTATTATGAAATTCAATATTGGAAGGAAGAGATTTAGTATTTAATATTTTGTTGTTGTGTTTAGAGATGATGTTGGAAATATTGGAGGATGTAGAATACGAAAATTTGATGGTGTGTTTGTTAAATATTTTACTATAGATATGTGAGGGAGGGAAGCATTTATTTAAGGCACTAAAAAATAATTTAGGAATATTGTTATTAATAGAGATGGAGAAAGGAGCATTATACCAGATTATGTTTTTGTATCTAGGTCTTTTATTAAAATTATTGGAATGGTTATGATTAATTATTCTACTGTAAGTTTTTCTAGAATTTGTTTCTTTATTATATGTGATTTTATCTGGATAGACGGCTTTAGAAAGTGCGTTATTATAGTAATTGGCGTTAGCATCAAAGATGTTTTTATTAGAAGATATGTTAGATATTCTATTTCCAATATTATTAACTATAGCATTCTTGATATTGGTAGGATGGTTAGATTTAAAGTTAACATAATTAAGGTTCTCATTGTTTTTATGGTAAGGGTAATATAGGCCAGTGTCAAGATTAAGAGATACATCCAAGAAATTAGCTAGTTTGATACTATTATCAAATTCAATTTTTAGGTTATGTTGGTTAAAGAGATTACGTATATTGTTCTTAATAATATTAAGTTTAACTATATTGCAATTTAGGATAGTAAAGAGTCCATCGTCACGATAAATTCCACCGCGAAGTTGAGGAATTTTCCGACTCAAAAATTTACCATTATCTCTAACCTAGATTCTATAATAAATAGACGCTCAGATTTGTTTTCTATCTGCCTGCATAAATTCCATAGAACTTTTCACAAAGTATACAGTTAATATTCAATTCTTTATCAATTTAGAATCTTTTCTCAAAGGCACATATACATACACCTCTTTAAAATATACCCATCTACCTTACTTTAAAGGGCATTATACACTCTATAATACTCGTTTACTCATTACCCTCATTCTATCTTCTCGTAAAATCATAACATTTGTTTTTGTTTTTGTCATTTGAATATTCATCCGCAATCATTATTATTTTTTCTCTCTATCATAAATCTTTTTAATCTCAATTTCATCCTTAATTTATTATTATTTTTTTCTCCCCATCAACGAACTCATTATTAATACATATTAACTCTTTATTCGCACATATCATCAATTCAATCAATATACAAACTTTAACTTCACATTATTTTTCTCAAATCCTTCTACACACAAACCTTAACAATTTTTCTCTTCGCTAATTTGGAAATTGCCACAATACATACATTTCTTTTTTTGACGTTAGAATATTCACCCACAATTATTATTTTTTTCTCTCTATCTTCATACATAATTTCCCTTCGTTAATTTTCAAATTCCTTTAATTTATACATTATCTTCCAACGGTTCCCAACCTCTCTATATTAAAACAATATAACTTTTTCTCAGTTATAAAAACTATCTCTTTCTCTCTATCACCCATCTCTCCCTCTCCACCTTCACTCTCATCTCCTCCCCCCTTTTTTTCATCCTTTCCACCCGCCCTCCCTAAATAAAATATTTTTCCTCGCACATATCCTCCCTTCGTTAATTTTCAAAATTTTTAATTTATACAGTATCTTCCAACGGTTTTCAACCTCTCTATGTAACAAATATATCTCCTCTCAGTTATAAAAACTATCTCTTTCTCTCTATCACCCATCTCTCCCTCTCATCTCCTCCCCTTTCATCCTCCCCCCCCCTCTCTAAATAAAATATTTTTCCCAATATCACACATCAATCTAAAACCACTTTTCATATGTTGATTTAAAACTGTTTCCACAAGTGTTTTTTAGCCTTCATATCATGTTCTCCTGTTTTATCTGATGAAAACACAAATATTATTGCTTGATGATGTTTGTTTTTGAAATGCGCATAATAAAATATATGGAACTCCTTTAACCATCTTTTGATCTTATATTATGCATACTCCAGTCCCACAAACTGTAGAGTGCTTCTTATCCGATATCTGCATTGCTTTAGTGTACTACAATAAAACTCACCTCCTACATATATATATATATATATATATATATATATATATATATATATATATATATATATATATATATATATATATATATACAAATTTTAGTACAGCATTAACGAATCTTTAGTTCGCGGCCAAGCTACAGTATGTAGCTTTAGCACTCGGATGGGGAAAAGTACCCCAGAGTAATAACATACATTTAGACAGCTTAGCAAATATATATATATATATATATATATATATATATATCAATTTGTAATGTTACTTATGTATATATAATGTTATATATACATATATATCAATATAATGTTATATATATATATATAGTTATGTAATAAACAACATAAGATAATTATTTCATTTACCAGTGGTTTCTTGAAGACAGATACTTATGTCTAAATGAAATAATTATCTTATGTTGTTTATTACATAACTAAAAAGCTCTGTAGCCTACATAGAGCACTCTCTTTTCCTTTACCTTTCCTACGGAAATACTTCATATATATATGTATATATAGTGCGTGTTATGACGATGTTTCACTTTAAAATGCTTTCATTGTGCGCAGTTAAAATCACACACACATACACACACCTTCCTACAAACACTTGTACAATACGTTATACACAAGTTACAACATACATACAGTATATACAATATATACATACAATATATATACATACAATATATAGAAACTTAAATATATATTAATCTAATTATATATATTCTCTCCACAAATTAATTTATTTCAAGAAATAATATAGGAAAACATCTCTCTCTCTCTATATATGTATATATATATATATATATATATATATATATATATATATATATATATATATATATATATATACATATATATCATCATCATCATCACCGTTTTACATCTGTTCTTCCACGCTAGCATGGGTTAGACGGGTTGTCCTGTTGTGGGCAGTGTCCAGTCGGCTGCCCTTGTCTTGCTCATACAGGAACTGATTCTGGCTTATATATATACACAATGAGTTATTTAATTTGTTGATTATTCAACAAATTAAATAACTCATTATATATATATATATATATATATATATATATATATATATATATATATATATATAAGTGTGTGAATGATATTCACTTGAAGGTGTGTTTCTACAAATGAATCTTTATCACATTCCCAGACACCTCACAATCTTGTCTCTATTATTCTACTATTGATGAGTTCAAATCCGGTCCAGGTTAACTTGGCCTTTCATCCTTACGAGGTTTATAAAATAAAGTAACAGTAATGTACTGGGTCAATTTAATCGACTTTCCCCTCTCCCAAAATTGCTGGCCTTGTGCCTAAAGTAGAAACCATTACTATTGTTGTATATATTATCATAGTATTGTTTTTCCTCGTCCTCTTCTTCTTTTTATCCTCCTCCTTCTTATTCTTCTTAACATCCTCCTTAACCTCCCCTCCTTCTTATCCCCCTCCCCTTTCTTATTCTCATCCTCCCCCTTCTTCTTCTCCTCATCCGTCTCCTCCTCCTTACAACTATTCTATTTGTAGCTAAAGTCTTACTAAGTCACTGCATGGTTTCCAGGGTCATGCCGCCACGCCCACCACAACTCTCAACATATATAAACACATTTCTCAAGTTAAAACAACTTTAAGTTACTTTCTTCAAAGTTGTCAGCAGAAATACTTTTATACCGGAGAGAAAGAGGAAAATAATACAAACCAAGGACCCCAACATACAAATCTTCGGTGAATGAAAGATATTAATGACTTTAATTAATTGAGTTCGAGAGTAGAAAAGTTATCCAGACAATTGTCCGAGTAAATGAGAGGAGTTTGGCGACAAGAAAGGAATTATTTTGGTGGAATATGTTAAGGAAGACATGTTGGACGACAGCCGTGACAAGGAGACAATATTTGTAAGGAAAACACTAAATACCGCGCTTTTTATTAGAGTAAATATTCTTCTCTCTCTTTCCTTTTCTCTGTCTCTCTCGCTTTCCCTCCATCTCTCGTTCTCTCACTCTTTCTCTCTCCCTCCATCTCTCGTTCTCTCTTTCTCTCTTTCCCTCCATCTTTCGTTCTCTCTCACTCTTTCTCTCTTTCCCTCCATCTCTCGTTCTCTCACTCTTTCTCTCTCTTTCCCTCCATCTCTCGTTCTCTCTCTCTTTCTCTCTTTCCCTCCATCTCTCGTACTCTCACTCTTTCTCTCTCTTTCCCTCCATCTCTCGTTCTCTGTCTCTTTCTCTCTTTCCCTCCATCTTTCGTTCTCCCTCACTCTTTCTCTCTTTCCCTCCATCTCTCGTTCACTCACTCTTTCTCTCTTTCCCTCCATCTCTCGTTCTCTCACTCTTTCTCTCTCTTTCCCTCCATCTTTCGTTGTCACTCTCTTTCTCTCTTTCCCTCCATCTCTCGTTCTCTCTATCTTTCTCTCTCTCCCTCCATATCTCATTCTCTCTCTCTTTCTCTCTTTCTCTCTTTCCCTCCATCTTTCGTTCTCTCTCTTTCTCTCCATCTCTCGTTGTCTCACTCTTTCTCTCTTTCCCTCCATCTCTCGTTCTCTCTCTCTTTCTCTCTTTCCCTCCATCTTTCGTTCTCTCTCTTTCTCTCCATCTCTCGTTGTCTCACTCTTTCTCTCTTTCCCTCCATCTCTCGTTCTCTCTCTGTTTCTCTCTTTCCCTCCATCTCTCGTTCTCTCACTCTTTCTCTCTCTCCCTCCATCTCTCGTTCTCTAACTCTTTCACTCTCTCCATCCATCTCTCGTTCTCTCACTCTTTCTCTCTTTCCCTCCATCTCTCGTTCTCTCACTCTTTCTCTCGCTCCCTCCATCTCTCGTTCTCTCACTCTTACTCTCTTTCCCTCCATCTCTCGTTCTCTCACTCTTTCTCTCTCTCCCTCCATCTCTCGTTCTCTCACTCTTTCTCTCTTTCCCTCCATCTCTGGTTCTCTCTCTCTTTCTCTCTCTCCGTCCATCTCTCGTTCTCTCACTCTTTCTCTCTCTCCCTCCATCTCTCGTTCTCTCCCTCTTTCTCTCTCTCCCTCCATCTCTCGTTCTCTCACTCTTTCTCTCTCTTTCCCTCCATCTCTCGTTCTCTCTCTCTTTCTCTCTTTCCCTCCATCTCTCGTTCTCTCACTCTTTCTCTCTTTCCCTCCATCTCTCGTTCTCTCACTCTTTCTCGCTTTCCCTCCATCTCTCGTTCTCTCTCTCTTTCTCTATTTCTCTCTATCTCTCCTTCTCTTACACTTTCTCTCTTTCCCTCCATCTCACGTTCTCTCACTCTTTCTCTCTTTCCCTCCATCTCACGTTCTCTCACTCTTTCTCTCTTTCCCTCCATCTTTCGTTCTCTCACTCTTTCTCTCTCTTTCCCTCCATCTTTCGTTCTCTCACTCTTTCTCTCTCTCCATCCATCTCTCGATCTCTCACTCTTTCTCTCTTTCCCTGCATCTCTCGTTCTCTCTCCCTTTCTCTCTTTCCCTCCATCTCTCGTTCTCTCTCTCTTTCTCTCTTTCCCTCCATCTTTCGTTCTCTCACTCTTTCTCTCTCTTTCCCTCCATCTCTCGTTCTCTCACTCTTTCTCTCTTTCCCTCCATCTCTCGTTCTCTCTCCCTTTCTCTCTTTCCCTCCATCTCTCGTTCTCTCTCTCTTTCTCTCTTTCCCTCCATATCTCGTTCTCTCACTCTCTCTCCCTTTCCATCCATCTCTCGTTCTCTCTCCCTTCCTCTCTTTCCCTCCATCTCACGTTCTCTCTCCCTTTCTCTCTTTCCTTCCATGTTTTGTTCTCTCACTCTTTCTCTCTCCCCCTCCATCTCACGTTCTCTCACTCTTTCTCTCTTTCCCTCCATCTCTCGTTCTCTCACTCTTTCTCTCTCTTTCCCTCCATCTCACGTTCTCTCTCCCTTTCTCTCTTTCCCTCCATCTTTCGTTCTCTCACTCTTTCTCTCTCTCCCTCCATCTGTCGTTCTCTCTCTCTTTCTCCCTTTCCCTCCATCTCTCGTTCTCTCACTCTCTCTCTCTTTCCCTCCATCTTTCGTTCTCTCTCCCTTTCTCTCTTTCCCTCCATCTCTCTTTCTCTCACTCTTTCTCTCTTTCCCTCCATCTTTCGTTCTCTCACTCTTTCTCTCTCTTTCCCTCCATCTTTCGTTCTCTCACTCTTTCTCTCTTTCCCGCCATCTCTCGTTCTCTCACTCTTTCTCTCACTCCCTCCATCTCTCGTTCTCTCACTCTTTCTCTCTTTCCCTCCATCTCTCGTTCTCTCTACCTTTCTCTCTTTCCCTCCAACTCTCGTTCTCTCACTCTTTCTCTCTCTCCCTCCATCTCTCGTTCTCTCACTCTTTCTCTCTTTCCATCCATCTCTCGTTCTCCCTACCTTTCTCTCTTTCCCTCCATCTCTCGTTCTCTCACTCTTTCTCTCTTTCCCTCCATGTTTCGTTCTCTTACTCTTTCTCTCTCTTTCCCCCCATCTTTCGTTCTCTCTCTCTTTCTGTCTTTCCCTCCATCTCTCGTTCTCTCACTCTTTCTCTCTTTCCTTCCAGCTCTCGTTCTCTCATTCTTTCTCTCCATCTCTCTTTGTCTCACTCTTTCTCTCTCTCCCTCCATCTCTCGTTCTCTCTCTTTCCCCCACCTTTCGTTCTCTCTCTCTTTCTGTCTTTCCCTCCATCTCTCGTTCTCTCACTCTTTCTCTCTTTCCCTCCATCTCTCGTTCTCTCACTCTTTCTCTCTTTCCCTCCATCTCTCGTACTCTCACTCTTTCTCTCTTTCCCTCCATCTCTCGTTCTCTCTCCCTTTATCTCTTTCCCTCCATCTCTCGTTCTCTCTCTCTTGCTCTCTTTCCCTCCATCTCTCGTTCTCTCACTCTTTCTCTCTTTCCCTCCATCTTTCGTTCTCACACTCTTTCTCTCTCTCCCTCCATCTTTCGTTCTCTCACTCTTTCTCTCTTTCCCTCCATCTCTCGTACTCTCTCTCTTTCTCTCTTTCCCTCCATCTCTCTTTCTCTCTCTCTTTCTCTCTTTCCCTCCATCTCTCGTTCTCTCACTCTTTCTCTCTTTACCTCCATCTCTCGTTCTCTCACTCTTTCTCTCTTTCCCTCCATCTCTCGTTCTCTCACTCTTTCTCTATTTCCCTCCATCTCTCGTTCTCTCTCCCTTTCTCTCTATCCCTCAATTTCTCGTTCTCTCTCTCTTTCTCTCTGTCCCTCCATCTCTCGTTCTCTCACTCTTTCTCTCTTTCCCTCCATCTCTCGTTCTCTCTCCCTTTCTCTCTTTCCCTCCATCTCTCGTTTTCTCACTCTTTCTCTCTTTCCCTCCATCTCTCGTTCTCTCACTCTCTCTCTCTCTTTCCCTCGATCTCTCGTTCTCTCTCACTTTCTCTCTTTCCTTCCATCTCTCGTTCTCTCCCTCTTTCTCTCTTTCCCTCCATCTCTCGTTCTCTCACTCTTTCTCTCTTTCCCTCCATCTATCGTTCTCTCTCTTTCTCTTTCCCACCATCTCTCGTTCTCTCACTCTTTCTCTCTTTCCCTCCATCTATCGTTCTCTCTCTTTCTCTTTCCCTCCATCTCTCGTTCTCTCACTCTCTCTCTCTTTCCCTCCATCTCTCGTTCTCTCACCCTTTCTCTCTTTCCCTCCATCTCTCGTTCTCTGTCTTTCTCTTTCCCTCCATCTCTCGTTCTCTCACTCTTTCTCTCTTTCCTTACAGCTCTCGTTCTCTCATTCTCTCACTCCATCTCTCTTTGTCTCACTCTTTCTCTCTCTCCCTCCATCTCTCGTTCTCTCCCTTTCCCCCCATCTTTCCTTCTCTCTCTCTTTCTGTCTTTCCCTCCATCTCTCGTTCTCTCACTCTTTCACTCTTTCCCTCCATCTCTCGTTCTCTCTCCCTTTATCTCTTTCCCTCCATCTCTCGTTCTCTCTCTCTTGCTCTCTTTCCCTCCATCTTTCGTTCTCTCACTCTTTCTATCTTTCCCTCCATCTCTCGTTCTCTCACTCTTTCTCTCTTTCCCTCCATCTCTCGTTCTCTCACTCTTTCTCTCTTTCCCTCCATCTCTCATTCTCTCAATCTTTCTCTCTTTCCCTCCATCTTTCGTTCTCACACTCTTTCTCTCTCTTTCCCTCCATCTTTCGTACTCTCACTCTTTCTCTCTCTCCCTCCATCTTTCGTTCTCTCACTCTTTCTCTCTTTCCCTCCATCTCTCGTTCTCTCTCTCTTTCTCTCTTTCCCTCCATCTCTCTTTCTCTCTCTCTTTCTCTCTTTCCCTCCATATCTCGTTCTCTCACTCTTTCTCTCTTTCCCTCCATCTCTCGTTCTCTCACTCTTTCTCTCTTTCCCTCCATCTCTCGTTCTCTCACTCTTTCTCTCTTTCCCTCCATCTCTCGTTCTCTCTCCCTTTCTCTCTTTCCCTCAATTTCTCGTTCTCTCTCTCTTTCTCTCTGTCCCTCCATCTCTCGTTCTCTCACTCTTTCTCTCTTTCCCTCCATCTCTCGTTCTCTCACTGTCTCTCTCTCTTTCCCTCCATCTCTCGTTCTCTCTCACTTTCTCTCTTTCCTTCCATCTCTCGTTCTCTCCCTCTTTCTCTCATTCCCTCCATCTCTCGTTCTCTCACTCTTTCTCTCTTTCCCTCCATCTATCGTTCTCTCTCTTTCTCTTTCCCTCCATCTCTCGTTCTCTCACTCTTTCTCTCTTTCCCTCCATCTCTCGTTCTCTCTCTCTTTTTCTCTTTCCCTCCATCTCTCGTTCTCACACCCTTTCTCTCTTTCCCTCCATCTCTCGTTCTCTCTCTTTCTCTTTCCCTCCATCTCTCGTTCTCTCTCTCTTTCTCTCTTTCCCTAAATCTCTCGTTCTCTCACTCTTTCTCTCTTTCCCTCCATCTCTCGTTCTCTCTCTTTCTCTTTCCCTCCATCTCTCGTTCTCTCTCTCTCTTTCTCTCTTTCCCTCCATCTCTCGTTCTCTCACTCTTTCTCTCTTTCCCTCCATCTCTCTCTCTTTTTCTCTCTCTCCCTCCATCTCTCGTTCTCTCACTCTTTCTCTCTCTTTCCCCCATCTTTCGTTCTCTCTCTCTTTCTGTCTTTCCCTCCATCTCTCGTTCTCTCACTCTTTCTCTCTCTTTCCCTCCATCTTTCGTTCTCTCACTCTTTCTCTCTCTTTCCCTCCATCTTTCGTTCTCTCACTCTTTCTCTCTCTTTCCCTCCATCTTTCGTTCTCTCACTCTTTTTCTCTCTCCCTCCATCTTTCGTTCTCTCACACTTTCTCTCTTTCCCTCCATCTCTCGTTCTCTCTTTCTTTCTCCCTTTCCCTCCATCTCTCGTTCTCTCTCTCTTTCTCTCTTTCCCTCCATATCTCGTTCTCTCACTCTTTCTCTCTTTCCCGCCATCTCTCGTTCTCTCACTCTTTCTCTCACTCCCTCCATCTCTCGTTCTCTCACTCTTTCTCTCTTTCCCTCCATCTCTCGTTCTCTCTACCTTTCTCTCTTTCCCTCCAACTCTCGTTCTCTCACTCTTTCTCTCTCTCCCTCCATCTCTCGTTCTCTCACTCTTTCTCTCTTTCCATCCATCTCTCGTTCTCCCTACCTTTCTCTCTTTCCCTCCATCTCTCGTTCTCTCTCTCTTTCTCTCTTTCCCTCCATCTCTCGTTCTCTCACTCTTTCTCTCTTTCCCTCCATGTTTCGTTCTCTTACTCTTTCTCTCTCTTTCCCCCATCTTTCGTTCTCTCTCTCTTTCTGTCTTTCCCTCCATCTCTCGTTCTCTCACTCTTTCTCTCTTTCCTTCCAGCTCTCGTTCTCTCATTCTTTCTCTCCATCTCTCTTTGTCTCACTCTTTCTCTCTCTCCCTCCATCTCTCGTTCTCTCTCTTTCCCCACCTTTCGTTCTCTCTCTCTTTCTGTCTTTCCCTCCATCTCTCGTTCTCTCACTCTTTCTCTCTTTCCCTCCATCTCTCGTTCTCTCACTCTTTCTCTCTTTCCCTCCATCTCTCGTTCTCTCACTCTTTCTCTCTTTCCCTCCATCTCTCGTTCTCTCTCCCTTTATCTCTTTCCCTCCATCTCTCGTTCTCTCTCTCTTGCTCTCTTTCCCTCCATCTCTCGTTCTCTCACTCTTTCTCTCTTTCCCTCCATCTTTCGTTCTCACACTCTTTCTCTCTCTCCCTCCATCTTTCGTTCTCTCACTCTTTCTCTCTTTCCCTCCATCTCTCGTTCTCTCTCTCTTTCTCTCTTTCCCTCCATCTCTCTTTCTCTCTCTCTTTCTCTCTTTCCCTCCATCTCTCGTTCTCTCACTCTTTCTCTCTTTCCCTCCATCTCTCGTTCTCTCACTCTTTCTCTCTTTCCCTCCATCTCTCGTTCTCTCACTCTTTCTCTATTTCCCTCCATCTCTCGTTCTCTCTCCCTTTCTCTCTATCCCTCAATTTCTCGTTCTCTCTCTCTTTCTCTCTGTCCCTCCATCTCTCGTTCTCTCACTCTTTCTCTCTTTCCCTCCATCTCTCGTTCTCTCTCCCTTTCTCTCTTTCCCTCCATCTCTCGTTTTCTCACTCTTTCTCTCTTTCCCTCCATCTCTCGTTCTCTCACTCTCTCTCTCTCTTTCCCTCGATCTCTCGTTCTCTCTCACTTTCTCTCTTTCCTTCCATCTCTCGTTCTCTCCCTCTTTCTCTCTTTCCCTCCATCTCTCGTTCTCTCACTCTTTCTCTCTTTCCCTCCATCTATCGTTCTCTCTCTTTCTCTTTCCCTCCATCTCTCGTTCTCTCACTCTCTCTCTCTTTCCCTCCATCTCTCGTTCTCTCACCCTTTCTCTCTTTCCCTCCATCTCTCGTTCTCTCTCTTTCTCTTTCCCTCCATCTCTCGTTCTCTCACTCTTTCTCTCTTTCCTTACAGCTCTCGTTCTCTCATTCTTTCTCTCCATCTCTCTTTGTCTCACTCTTTCTCTCTCTCCCTCCATCTCTCGTTCTCTCCCTTTCCCCCCATCTTTCCTTCTCTCTCTCTTTCTGTCTTTCCCTCCATCTCTCGTTCTCTCACTCTTTCTCTCTTTCCCTCCATCTCTCGTTCTCTCTCCCTTTATCTCTTTCCCTCCATCTCTCGTTCTCTCTCTCTTGCTCTCTTTCCCTCCATCTTTCGTTCTCTCACTCTTTCTCTCTTTCCCTCCATCTCTCGTTCTCTCACTCTTTCTCTCTTTCCCTCCATCTCTCGTTCTCTCACTCTTTCTCTCTTTCCCTCCATCTCTCGTTCTCTCAATCTTTCTCTCTTTCCCTCCATCTTTCGTTCTCACACTCTTTCTCTCTCTTTCCCTCCATCTTTCGTTCTCTCACTCTTTCTCTCTCTCCCTCCATCTTTCGTTCTCTCACTCTTTCTCTCTTTCCCTCCATCTCTCGTTCTCTCTCTCTTTCTCTCTTTCCCTCCATCTCTCTTTCTCTCTCTCTTTCTCTCTTTCCCTCCATATCTCGTTCTCTCACTCTTTCTCTCTTTCCCTCCATCTCTCGTTCTCTCACTCTTTCTCTCTTTCCCTCCATCTCTCGTTCTCTCACTCTTTCTCTCTTTCCCTCCATCTCTCGTTCTCTCTCCCTTTCTCTCTTTCCCTCAATTTCTCGTTCTCTCTCTCTTTCTCTCTGTCCCTCCATCTCTCGTTCTCTCACTCTTTCTCTCTTTCCCTCCATCTCTCGTTCTCTCTCCCTTTCTCTCTTTCCCTCCATCTCTCGTTCTCTCACTCTTTCTCTCTTTCCCTCCATCTCTCGTTCTCTCACTGTCTCTCTCTCTTTCCCTCCATCTCTCGTTCTCTCTCACTTTCTCTCTTTCCTTCCATCTCTCGTTCTCTCCCTCTTTCTCTCATTCCCTCCATCTCTCGTTCTCTCACTCTTTCTCTCTTTCCCTCCATCTATCGTACTCTCTCTTTCTCTTTCCCTCCATCTCTCGTTCTCTCACTCTTTCTCTCTTTCCCTCCATCTCTCGTTCTCTCTCTCTTTTTCTCTTTCCCTCCATCTCTCGTTCTCACACCCTTTCTCTCTTTCCCTCCATCTCTCGTTCTCTCTCTTTCTCTTTCCCTCCATCTCTCGTTCTCTCTCTCTTTCTCTCTTTCCCTAAATCTCTCGTTCTCTCACTCTTTCTCTCTTTCCCTCCATCTCTCGTTCTCTCTCTTTCTCTTTCCCTCCATCTCTCGTTCTCTCTCTCTCTTTCTCTCTTTCCCTCCATTTCTCGTTCTCTCACTCTTTCTCTCTTTCCCTCCATCTCTCTCTCTTTCTCTCTCTCCCTCCATCTCTCGTTCTCTCACTCTTTCTCTCTCTTTCCCCCATCTTTCGTTCTCTCTCTCTTTCTGTCTTTCCCTCCATCTCTCGTTCTGTCACTCTTTCTCTCTTTCCCTCCATCTCTCGTTCTCTCACTCTTTCTCTCCATCTCTCGTTCTCTCACTCTTTCTCTCTCTCCCTCCATCTCTCGTTCTCTCACTCTTTCTCTCTCTTTCCCCCATCTTTCGTTCTCTCTCTCTTTCTGTCTTTCCCTCCATCTCTCGTTCTCTCACTCTTTCTATCTTTCCCTCCATCTCTCGTTCTCTCACTCTTTCTCTCTCTTTCCCTCCATCTCTCGGTCTCTCACTCTTTATCTCTTTCCCTCCATCTCTCGTTCTCTCTCTCTTTTTCTCTTTCCCTCCATCTCTCGTTCTCACACCCTTTCTCTCTTTCCCTCCATCTCTCGTTCTCTCTCTTTCTCTTTCCCTCCATCTCTCGTTCTCTCTCTCTTTCTCTCTTTCCCTAAATCTCTCGTTCTCTCACTCTTTCTCTCTTTCCCTCCATCTCTCGTTCTCTCTCTTTCTCTTTCCCTCCATCTCTCGTTCTCTCTCTCTCTTTCTCTCTTTCCCTCCATCTCTCGTTCTCTCACTCTTTCTCTCTTTCCCTCCATCTCTCTCTCTTTCTCTCTCTCCCTCCATCTCTCGTTCTCTCACTCTTTCTCTCTCTTTCCCCCATCTTTCGTTCTCTCTCTCTTTCTGTCTTTCCCTCCATCTCTCGTTCTGTCACTCTTTCTCTCTTTCCCTCCATCTCTCGTTCTCTCACTCTTTCTCTCCATCTCTCGTTCTCTCACTCTTTCTCTCTCTCCCTCCATCTCTCGTTCTCTCACTCTTTCTCTCTCTTTCCCCCATCTTTCGTTCTCTCTCTCTTTCTGTCTTTCCCTCCATCTCTCGTTCTCTCACCCTTTCTCTCTTTCCCTCCATCTCTCGTTCTCTCTCTTTCTCTTTCCCTCCATCTCTCGTTCTCTCTCTCTTTCTCTCTTTCCCTAAATCTCTCGTTCTCTCACTCTTTCTCTCTTTCCCTCCATCTCTCGTTCTCTCTCTTTCTCTTTCCCTCCATCTCTCGTTCTCTCTCTCTCTTTCTCTCTTTCCCTCCATCTCTCGTTCTCTCACTCTTTCTCTCTTTCCCTCCATCTCTCTCTCTTTCTCTCTCTCCCTCCATCTCTCGTTCTCTCACTCTTTCTCTCTCTTTCCCCCATCTTTCGTTCTCTCACTCTTTCTCTCACTCCCTCCATCTCTCGTTCTCTCACTCTTTCTCTCTTTTCCTCCATCTCTCGTTCTCTCTACCTTTCTCTCTTTCCCTCCAACTCTCGTTCTCTCACTCTTTCTCTCTCTCCCTCCATCTCTCGTTCTCTCACTCTTTCTCTCTTTCCATCCATCTCTCGTTCTCCCTACCTTTCTCTCTTTCCCTCCATCTCTCGTTCTCTCTCTCTTTCTCTCTTTCCCTCCATCTCTCGTTCTCTCACTCTTTCTCTCTTTCCCTCCATGTTTCGTTCTCTTACTCTTTCTCTCTCTTTCCCCCATCTTTCGTTCTCTCTCTCTTTCTGTCTTTCCCTCCATCTCTCGTTCTCTCACTCTTTCTCTCTTTCCTTCCAGCTCTCGTTCTCTCATTCTTTCTCTCCATCTCTCTTTGTCTCACTCTTTCTCTCTCTCCCTCCATCTCTCGTTCTCTCTCTTTCCCCACCTTTCGTTCTCTCTCTCTTTCTGTCTTTCCCTCCATCTCTCGTTCTCTCACTCTTTCTCTCTTTCCCTCCATCTCTCGTTCTCTCACTCTTTCTCTCTTTCCCTCCATCTCTCGTTCTCTCACTCTTTCTCTCTTTCCCTCCATCTCTCGTTCTCTCTCCCTTTATCTCTTTCCCTCCATCTCTCGTTCTCTCTCTCTTGCTCTCTTTCCCTCCATCTCTCGTTCTCTCACTCTTTCTCTCTTTCCCTCCATCTTTCGTTCTCACACTCTTTCTCTCTCTCCCTCCATCTTTCGTTCTCTCACTCTTTCTCTCTTTCCCTCCATCTCTCGTTCTCTCTCTCTTTCTCTCTTTCCCTCCATCTCTCTTTCTCTCTCTCTTTCTCTCTTTCCCTCCATCTCTCGTTCTCTCACTCTTTCTCTCTTTCCCTCCATCTCTCGTTCTCTCACTCTTTCTCTCTTTCCCTCCATCTCTCGTTCTCTCACTCTTTCTCTATTTCCCTCCATCTCTCGTTCTCTCTCCCTTTCTCTCTATCCCTCAATTTCTCGTTCTCTCTCTCTTTCTCTCTGTCCCTCCATCTCTCGTTCTCTCACTCTTTCTCTCTTTCCCTCCATCTCTCGTTCTCTCTCCCTTTCTCTCTTTCCCTCCATCTCTCGTTTTCTCACTCTTTCTCTCTTTCCCTCCATCTCTCGTTCTCTCACTCTCTCTCTCTCTTTCCCTCGATCTCTCGTTCTCTCTCACTTTCTCTCTTTCCTTCCATCTCTCGTTCTCTCCCTCTTTCTCTCTTTCCCTCCATCTCTCGTTCTCTCACTCTTTCTCTCTTTCCCTCCATCTATCGTTCTCTCTCTTTCTCTTTCCCTCCATCTCTCGTTCTCTCACTCTCTCTCTCTTTCCCTCCATCTCTCGTTCTCTCACCCTTTCTCTCTTTCCCTCCATCTCTCGTTCTCTCTCTTTCTCTTTCCCTCCATCTCTCGTTCTCTCACTCTTTCTCTCTTTCCTTACAGCTCTCGTTCTCTCATTCTTTCTCTCCATCTCTCTTTGTCTCACTCTTTCTCTCTCTCCCTCCATCTCTCGTTCTCTCCCTTTCCCCCCATCTTTCCTTCTCTCTCTCTTTCTGTCTTTCCCTCCATCTCTCGTTCTCTCACTCTTTCTCTCTTTCCCTCCATCTCTCGTTCTCTCTCCCTTTATCTCTTTCCCTCCATCTCTCGTTCTCTCTCTCTTGCTCTCTTTCCCTCCATCTTTCGTTCTCTCACTCTTTCTCTCTTTCCCTCCATCTCTCGTTCTCTCACTCTTTCTCTCTTTCCCTCCATCTCTCGTTCTCTCACTCTTTCTCTCTTTCCCTCCATCTCTCGTTCTCTCAATCTTTCTCTCTTTCCCTCCATCTTTCGTTCTCACACTCTTTCTCTCTCTTTCCCTCCATCTTTCGTTCTCTCACTCTTTCTCTCTCTCCCTCCATCTTTCGTTCTCTCACTCTTTCTCTCTTTCCCTCCATCTCTCGTTCTCTCTCTCTTTCTCTCTTTCCCTCCATCTCTCTTTCTCTCTCTCTTTCTCTCTTTCCCTCCATATCTCGTTCTCTCACTCTTTCTCTCTTTCCCTCCATCTCTCGTTCTCTCACTCTTTCTCTCTTTCCCTCCATCTCTCGTTCTCTCACTCTTTCTCTCTTTCCCTCCATCTCTCGTTCTCTCTCCCTTTCTCTCTTTCCCTCAATTTCTCGTTCTCTCTCTCTTTCTCTCTGTCCCTCCATCTCTCGTTCTCTCACTCTTTCTCTCTTTCCCTCCATCTCTCGTTCTCTCTCCCTTTCTCTCTTTCCCTCCATCTCTCGTTCTCTCACTCTTTCTCTCTTTCCCTCCATCTCTCGTTCTCTCACTGTCTCTCTCTCTTTCCCTCCATCTCTCGTTCTCTCTCACTTTCTCTCTTTCCTTCCATCTCTCGTTCTCTCCCTCTTTCTCTCATTCCCTCCATCTCTCGTTCTCTCACTCTTTCTCTCTTTCCCTCCATCTATCGTACTCTCTCTTTCTCTTTCCCTCCATCTCTCGTTCTCTCACTCTTTCTCTCTTTCCCTCCATCTCTCGTTCTCTCTCTCTTTTTCTCTTTCCCTCCATCTCTCGTTCTCACACCCTTTCTCTCTTTCCCTCCATCTCTCGTTCTCTCTCTTTCTCTTTCCCTCCATCTCTCGTTCTCTCTCTCTTTCTCTCTTTCCCTAAATCTCTCGTTCTCTCTCTCTCTTTCTCTCTTTCCCTCCATTTCTCGTTCTCTCACTCTTTCTCTCTTTCCCTCCATCTCTCTCTCTTTCTCTCTCTCCCTCCATCTCTCGTTCTCTCACTCTTTCTCTCTCTTTCCCCCATCTTTCGTTCTCTCTCTCTTTCTGTCTTTCCCTCCATCTCTCGTTCTGTCACTCTTTCTCTCTTTCCCTCCATCTCTCGTTCTCTCACTCTTTCTCTCCATCTCTCGTTCTCTCACTCTTTCTCTCTCTCCCTCCATCTCTCGTTCTCTCACTCTTTCTCTCTCTTTCCCCCATCTTTCGTTCTCTCTCTCTTTCTGTCTTTCCCTCCATCTCTCGTTCTCTCACTCTTTCTATCTTTCCCTCCATCTCTCGTTCTCTCACTCTTTCTCTCTCTTTCCCTCCATCTCTCGGTCTCTCACTCTTTATCTCTTTCCCTCCATCTCTCGTTCTCTCTCTCTTTTTCTCTTTCCCTCCATCTCTCGTTCTCACACCCTTTCTCTCTTTCCCTCCATCTCTCGTTCTCTCTCTTTCTCTTTCCCTCCATCTCTCGTTCTCTCTCTCTTTCTCTCTTTCCCTAAATCTCTCGTTCTCTCACTCTTTCTCTCTTTCCCTCCATCTCTCGTTCTCTCTCTTTCTCTTTCCCTCCATCTCTCGTTCTCTCTCTCTCTTTCTCTCTTTCCCTCCATCTCTCGTTCTCTCACTCTTTCTCTCTTTCCCTCCATCTCTCTCTCTTTCTCTCTCTCCCTCCATCTCTCGTTCTCTCACTCTTTCTCTCTCTTTCCCCCATCTTTCGTTCTCTCTCTCTTTCTGTCTTTCCCTCCATCTCTCGTTCTGTCACTCTTTCTCTCTTTCCCTCCATCTCTCGTTCTCTCACTCTTCTCTCCATCTCTCGTTCTCTCACTCTTTCTCTCTCTCCCTCCATCTCTCGTTCTCTCACTCTTTCTCTCTCTTTCCCCCATCTTTCGTTCTCTCTCTCTTTCTGTCTTTCCCTCCATCTCTCGTTCTCTCACTCTTTCTATCTTTCCCTCCATCTCTCGTTCTCTCACTCTTTCTCTCTCTTTCCCTCCATTTCTCGTTCTCTCTCTCTTTCTCTCTCCCTCCATCTCTCGTTCCCTCACTCTTTCTCTCTTTCCCTCCATCTTTCGTTCTCTCACTCTCTCTCTCTTTCCCTCCATCTCTAGTTCTCTCTCCTTTTCTCTCTCCCTCCATCTCTCGTTCTCTCTCTCTTTCTCTCTACCTCCATCTCTCGTTCTTTCACTTCCTCTTTCCCCCATCTTTCGTTCTCTCTCTCTTTCTCTCTTTCCCTCCATCTCTCGTTCTCTCACTCTTTCTCTCTCTTTTCCCTCCATCTCTCGTTCTCTCACTCTTTAGCTCTCTCCCTCCATCTCTCATCCCTCACTCTTTCTCTCTTTCCCTCCATCTTTCGTTCTCTCACTCTCTCTCTCTTTCCCTCCATCTCTCGTTCTCTCTCTCTTTCTCTCTCCGTCCATCTCTCGTTCTCGCTCTCTTTCTCTCTCCCTCCATCTCTCGTTCTTTCACTTTCTCTTTCCCCCATCTTTCGTCTCTC